>CM034156.1:36354905-36884905 GCA_019776745.2 Taxus chinensis | reverse complement strand
AAACCCATCACAAGAAGAAGAAGAAATAATCTTTCAAGGCCTTCATGGCCTACCCTCCAAACATGCACATGAAAAATGAAAAAAGGAGATTGAGAAAAGAAAACATAAGTCTAGAAACTAGGGATTTTGGGGAGAAACCTAGATCGAAGGGCCCGCATTCTTTTGATCCAAGGATGGGGATTTTATGCTCCCAAATTTAAGTTTTGGGTTTATAAAGTATCAATGGCGTGAATAATATAAAGGGGTGCCTAAGGAATTTTTAAAATAAAAGGGTCTTGTCTAAGTTATGTGAGGAGTAACTTAGTGTAACTATGCTAAACGGTAATTTAAAATAAAGGGACCCTTGTAGAACAAATGAATATTATTATTTAATGGGTTTTAATTTTGAGGAAGATTAAATATTCAATGGACTATAATAAATTTTATTAAATAAAATAGTTATGACCAAATAATTGATGTTAAACACTAGGCCAAAATGAAATAGAATTTAATAAGTATTTCAAAAAGAAAATACTGAATTTCTAGTTGTGTAAGGTGTATTTTAGTTAATTAAAAATGGGGCATTAAATTTGGTATCATAGCTTAGGTTCCAACATTTCTTACACTTTTTCTAAACACAAAATTGATTAATATGTTTAGATTGGTGTGTTTTTCCATTTGACTAAAAATTTGTCCACTAAACTTAATCATCTCCTTCCTATGTTGTTTCAAAAGGTATAACAAGTGTTAGATGGTGCACATCTAAAACTGTCACTTTAGAGCGTTGTTCCTACTCTTAGGATGGGGTTTCTATCTAATACTAGCTTATGTTGGAAATGTTTAGAAATGGAACAAGTCAGGGTGATCGGATTGTGTTTTTTTGTTAAAACCTTCGATGCTAAAAAACATTTTAAATGCTATAAAACATTTTTCAAAGTTCTCTTGCAAAATCACCCCGAGACTTCCATAATAGAGATTGGTTTGGTTGATCATACACTCTAGTCACTTGGGAAGTCACAAAAACATTTAAACCTAATTTATAATATCATATAATATTTTAAATAAATGAATTTTGAGCCCTATTGATCACAATGTTGCATGAACAACAACTGAAATCTAAGAAAATTATTTTTGATTCTAACCCATGGTTTAGGGACCTTAGTAGAAAGTTGAATTATATGACCTCTAACCTTCAATATTTTTGCATGTCAATTCGTTACAAGAATTAATTTTGTGAAAAAGGAAGTGGGAGATAGCTTTTTAAAGTGTGTTTAGGAGGCCTCTAGTCATCCTGGCACAAAACTCAAACTTTTCAATCACATAAATTCAGTCTAGAAATGAGGTCATAAATACAACTTTGGTTATCATAATTTCATTCTGTAAATTGCATTGGATTCTATATATATAAAATAATATATGAGATTTTATAGAATGCATTTTTTATTTTTTAATTCCTATTTTTAAAAACCTTTGTTTAATCGAATTTCACTAGAAATATGCTAAAATGCAATATTGAAACTTGAATAGTTGGCCCCGAGAAAGTGCTTTCAGTTCAAGATTAATTCACCCATTTTGGGTTTTGTATGGCTTGTACAAATACCTAGATAACAAGGAATTGGTTAGAAGTATTTGTTTTTACAATCGGGTATTGGGTACTTGTTTGGCAGGCCCTTTTTATAACCATTTTGGGTATTGTAGGCCAAGAGAACTAGGTCTTAATGAACCATTCAACTTATTAGGACACCCTTGGAGGGTGCAAGATTTTATAGTATGATTATTATATTTTGGTATGTTTTTTCTAGGTTGAATTCTTAGACCCAAAACAAATTATATCATAAGACACATTTTGGGTACTAATTGCACTTTTCTATAGTTTGGCCACTTTGGACACCATAAGTGGTCATGGTTGTTTCACAAATAATTTTTGTTTGGATGTATAAGTGTAGAACTATATTCATGGGTCTAAGGAATATGTTTAGGTTGTTTCTTAAATATATTTTCTCTTTGAGTGATATGTTGTTTCTTGGGAAACTCACTCACAATTATAAGGGTACCACATTTATACCTAACAAAACCCTTCTATTATGGGCATAAAATAAATAATTGTACCTTGTATAGAGCCACCTAATAAAATAAAATGGTCTCCCATGTCTTTAAATTTCATTATTATGAAATGGGAATAATTTATGCTCCTCTTGTCTATTTTACTAATCTTAACTTTATAACCCTCTTTATAAGGAAGTCTACCAAACAAACTTATAAACTTGCTCCCCTTTTGAGAGCATATTGCTGAATTTATCATATAGGGATGAATTTATTTTGTTAATGTAAACCCATCTAGCTTATCTTTAAGCAATATATGATAAGGAGAAAGGAAGTCCTAGTGTCTCTTGTTATAAATGGCCTTATATGATGTGATATTTCAAATTCTTATAAGTAAACTAAGTTTCCCTTGAGCTATTAGAAACTGAATCTATGTATAGAACTAACGATTATTATCAAATCCCTCAGTATCACATTTGGAGTTAGCTTTGGTAACGATCTATTTATTTTAATTATTCTTGCACTCCACAATCCCATTTTCATACTATGATCCCTTATTAACTTTTGGTGCAAATTAGCTTGGTTAAATCATTTCACCTTAGTAAGTAAACTTGTGATTATAAACCTCTTCAAATTAATTAAAAAGTTCCTAAATAATCAAGTTTTTAATGCTACGACTTATGAGTAGAAAACATGGAATCACTCTCTCTTCCTAACCTTAACTCTTGGATCTAGAAGAACAATGATTATGCAAAAAACAAAACAACAATATTTCATCCTCTCCCTCTCTTCAAAAAAACATAAAAATAAAATAAATTAAATTAGTGTTGATTGCTCTCTTGGTTGGGCATTATGGTGTACAACCAATGGTGTTGACCGTGAAATTAATAGTAATAAGGTTAAATAATGGTGAATGCAATGTTTCATAATCAACATACACACATACGAATATATATATATATATATATATATATATATATATATATATATATATATATATATATATAAACACAATTGTATACTTATACCATATTAACAACAATAAAATCATGAAATTAAAAGTACGTTTGAAAACTCGTCGAATACATAATTGAACAACCTTGGTTGGCCAACAATGTTCTCAATTGCTAACCCTTAAAATCTAAAATTGAGGTTATCGTAAGTTATTGATTTAAATGGAATGAGTAATGTTTATTAGTCTTAGTTACATGATATTGATACAATTTGGATTACACTCTAAATTGTTGGTCTTATATACATGACTTACATAGTTTGTTGACATTCCTAAGTCGTAGATGATATATTAATGTAAATGATTTAAGGTTGCAATGTCTCAAAGATTTGATATACCTTTGGCTGCTTGACTCTTAGGAGACTCTTATGTAACATTTCCTTCGCATAGAAAACTATGAGCAATTTATTATAAGTAAATAATATAACCCATTATTGTAAGGAATAAGAATAATGATTATCTATCCCTTCCATCTACCTTAGGTGAGGATATCCCTTTCAACTTAATGGATCATCTATGACCAATATTATTGTTGACTAAAATTTGACACAATTTTCATATCTTGAGAATCATTAGGTTATATATTCCCTTAAAGAAAAATGTGTATTGATCTCTTAAAACCTCGAGTAAGGTATGAAAGGAAAAGTTGTGGTAACCCATCCATGTTGGAATTTTTTAAATCTCATAGTACTTTGATAGGTTTTTGAAACATCCTTTTTTAAATGATTTTTTTTCGCATGATCCATTCATGTAGTCTCTTGGTTCTAGTGATAAAGATAGGATAAAATTTAAGTAAAACTTGTCATGTCTTATTGAATTGAAAAATTGTTGGTTGTTTTTTCCTTAACTGATTGTGGCTTTAATTGGATTTCGTGGTGATAAATTTCATAAAAATTATAAACAATAACAAATTAAACTATCCCTTATGAGTTTTCTAAACCAAACTTTTAACCGGAATTGAGATGTTCTAAAATAATGGTGCATGCAATGAAACCTTGAAACAAAACTAGAGAATAAATCCTAACTCAATGATTGGATATATATATATATATTTCACCCAAAATTTATTGGTACGATCATTGTGTGAACGTAAAAAATAATTGTTAAATCAAACCATCACCCTTAACTATGCTTGCTATTATGTGAATCTTCATCCTTGACCTCAATGAATAATGTTAATGTTTGGACCATACTGGATAAGATCGTGAAACTTTTTCCAAATTTTAAAGTACTGATGAGCTAAGAGGTGAAACCACACTTGGAAACTTTTTTTATTTTCTCATGTGTTGCTTGTGGCACCTAGGATGGTTCCCATGAGTAGGCTCGTACACATATAGTATGCAAAAATTGTTAGCTTGTTTAGAATGAGCATTATGTTCCTTTGGCTTACCCATCAATAGTTTCCTTTAATTGTGGGCTCTGTTATCCACTTATGTGGAGCCTTGTAGGAAATTTAGGTGATGATGTAAATGCATCTTTAGGAGGCTACAAGTTTCCTTGATTAATTTTCTCCTATTTGAAAATACAATTGACTTTAAAACATGTTATATTTGGTAAGATATGTTTGTTTAAAAAAACATTTTCCTTAAATATACCTAAATGTTGGACCTCTGCTAACATGTAACCATGTAGAGGTTTTAGACGACGATGTTAATAACTATTTCCTTGTAAGTTATAACTTCATTTAATTAAACTTACCTAAATAACAAAAAAACTTAGTTCATGACCAAGTGTGAATTGGTGGGACATGTTGGTTGTGACTAACAACCGCAGGATATGACACGTTAACTTGTGTGGTCAAATCTCATCTCACCTAGTGACTTCTAAGACAAAGTCTAATTTTAAGGGAGGGGGGTGTAATGCCCACCCCTTCCTATCATAGTTATTTGATGACTCATTATTTCATTTTATGATATACATGGACTTTAGCATCATTTTATTACTATGTGTTATTCTTATAGTTCGTTTGACAACACTTGTGTGTTTTGGGCACATAGTACCAAGATAATATTTTTGTTATTCCTTATATTTGGCATGATATGATTTTGCGATATCGGTATATTATGTTATAACTAGCTTCATTATGCATGTGATGGATTTACTTATGTTTTCATTATATACTCAGTTATCATTTAGAGTTATAATGACTATTTGGATGTTGTCATGTGTTATTCAGATGATTAATTTATTTTGACTTGGTATGTTTATATATGTTAGTGTTGGTCATTATTTATTGACATGGTTTGGTATAGTTAGCATGATTTCTCCATTTTTGATTTATTAAGATTGTTTAAATTATAAATTTTATTAGTTCAATATATTTATTATTTGTAATGAGTTTGCAAATTACAGGGCATAGGAGAAGGTGGGTTTTAGGGATACACTTTAGTTTTGCACAAGCAACCGATTGGGATGATTTCTCACAATGTTTATTATTTGTAATGAGTGTGTAGATTATAGGGCATGAGAGAAGGTGGGTTTTAGGGTTACACTTCAGGTTTGCACAAGTAGCAGATTGGGAGGATTCCTCATAATGTTTATTATTTGAAACCTTATTCTATGTTGCATGTTGTATTTAAGCATCATGGGTGATCTCTACTTGTAAAATTTTATTACTTGTATTTATTTTGATATTATTGAGCTTGTTAGGTACATAGTGGTCCCTACTTTTGCTAATTTGAGTTTAGTGTTAATTAAGTAAGTTTTTAGAGGTATGGGACCACCTAATTTCCACTAGGGTGGGCCCCACAACATCAACTCTTGTGGCATTTATCCAAAACTCGGATTTGTGCTAAAAATGGAAATTTTTGGGTTCACTTTTCACTTTTGGGAGCTTCCGTTGCATGAGAAAGTACCCTTTCGAGCCTACCTATAGGTAGGGGGTCTCTTTCCAAGGCCAAATGGGAGTTTCCTTCCCATTTGACCCCTCATACATCACTTTCTTAGAAGTTAGTTTGTCTTTGTGTGTATATGAAAAGTTGTTGAGATTTGTTTTAATCACATTTATTGTAATTTAGAGTTTACTATCAAAAATTAGTGTTGTATTTTCTAGCTTTCAATTTTCAAATATTTGTGTGGGAGAGAGAAAAGGGTGTTACATGTTACCCTCTCATTTGAGGGAATGGTTGGTTGGTTTCTTTTAATACCTCATGGAGGGTTATGGATTTTTTGGTCATTTTACATTTTGGAGGGTGAGAGATTTTATGTGTGCTTAAAGATTTTGGAGCTTAGATTTTGGATTACTTACAGATTTGGAGAGCTTATTTGAGGTAGGTTTTTTGTGATTCTACCTTGTTTTGCTTATTGTTGGTGAGAAAAATTTTCAGGTGGACAAACTTATGGATTTATTGCCAACGCTCTAGGAATCTAAGTCCCTCTACTTAACTGGTGTAGCTCTCATATATACATGCACATGGAAAGGTAGATTTATGTGGTGGACTTTTGATTGGGGATCCAATAGGGACACTTCACTGACCCTGCAAAAAAGTTACAAACTAATTTCTAGAGAGGACTTTGTCTGATGTGTGGGAAAGGGAAGTGAGAAAAGAGGTAGGATAACTAATGCTACAAGTAGGAAATCAGATTCCTGCACACACTAGTAAGAGCTATCATCACATGCATTTATGAAAAGAAATAACTTTGTAAGCATAATTAAGACCAAATGAAATTTTATGAACACAAAGTATTAAGAAATATCTTAGTCAAAGAAAGCTAGAAACACCTTCCTCTTATATTAATTTCTCAAACAAAAGTTGTATATAGTGGAGAAATGAAGAAAATTGAGAATGGGGGGAAAGGAAGAATTTTTCTATCTCCTTTGTTCTCTCAAGGTATAATACACTCTCGAGCTTACAAAATTAATGACCACCCCTTTGAAATGGGAATGGATTTACAATTTATAGAATGAGAGGTGACTTATCATCTACCCCCAATGGCTTTTCATATGTCTTTGTGCAACTTAAAACTTTTTAACTTCCTAGGAGAATATTAAGTCCCTTTTTATAAGATAAAGGTAACTTATTACATTATGAACATTAGGACATATGAACAATTCCTACCCCAACATGAAATTATAATATTGGAAAATGAGAGAAATTTGGTGGAAGAGGAGAGAGAAAGAGAGAGAGAAGAAGAAGAGGAGATATCATCCCTAATGAATTTCATTTATCCTGGTTGACAAAAAGCTCCAAGTGCAATGAAACTCTGAATCTTTGAACTCCTTGCACAATGTGAATCTTCTTCAAATCAAATCGTGAATGCTTTCCAAGTTGATTAAATTGTTTCACTGATGGCCGTAACTCCTAACCTACGTATGATATAATATTTTTAGTGACAACTAATTTTTTCATCTTCTCGACCATTGCGATGTGATGAAATACCTCATTCGATCCTGCGCACACTACCCTTGCCTCAATTGCATCTTTGGGGTGACTTACTATTTTTAGTAAGCACCCATATAAGGGACTTACTATTTTTATTAAGTGGTCATTTTCACTATTTTATTCTATGAATGCTCATTCTAGCTTCCTCGTGATCTCCAATGTCCATTGCCTTTGTCTCAGCTACTTTTGATGATGACTTTTCAAACATAGCAAGTCTATATAGGAAAACTTAATATTTTTAGAAAGTGTGTTTCCAGTGTTCGATTTGAGATGGAACCTAATTTTTTAGACTCATCTTATACTTATGATCACACCCTCTGAATTTCACATAATTTTTCCCACTATAATGATTGGAAATGAATTTTGAAATTTTGACCTGACAGTGGCTTTGGGCACAAAGCTACCATGGCGGCCATTAATGGAGCTTCAAATTTGTAGGTCTGATTTTTGTCTCCGTTTGTGATGAAAACAACTCCATTGCAATATGTAGTGCAAACTTCCCTTTGACACTTTTAGATACTGATTTTGATACTATTGATCATATTAGGGACACTATTATGTTTAGTTTTAGTAAGATGGTTAGACGTTAGATCATGGATTATTATTGATCTAGAATCAGTTATTATACATGATGATTACTAAAGACATTTTCTATATGTGGTTGATGATATATTGTTTGATAGGTACATATTATGGATATTGATTTGGACTTGTGACACTTGATATTTGGAGTAGACCTAGTATGGTAGATTCTTGATGATGATATAGTTGATTTATGAATTAAAAATGATAATGTTGAATTATTGATATTGTTGTGATTCATGTGTTTAGATGATCTTGGAATGTTTTTTATGTCATTTTGGATGTTCTGATATGGCCACGAGGCTGAAGGAGGTATTTGCATTTTGCAAGTTAAACATCACAACAATGTTGGGGGAGTGGAGACTAACCATATTGAAATTCCAGGTGAATTCAAAAGGTCACCATGGCAACTGTGTTGTGTGTTGTGTGTTGTGTTCTGGTAGGAATCCCCATGGGGGGGATTCCCATTATATGTGACCATGGGATATGTGTTTTAATTATGTGTTCCTTTTTAATTATTGTTGTATCTATTTTATTTGTAATGTGTTCCTTCTTTTAAATAATGAAAATGTGGTAGATTAATGTGATAGTCATATAGTTAAATTCTATTTAAAATAAATTGGGATATGGAATGAAATAAATTTAAAAAAAAATCATAAATATTAATGTGGTAGGAGTGTGTAAGTGATGTTGTAAGAAATTTGTAAGAGTCTTGTAAGGCAGGTTTTGGAAGGTCAAGCACTCCATCTTTTATGAAATTCGAATTTGGCCTTGGAGGCCAAATTTGGAGGTTTTTGGTACAATTTAAACTTGTCCCACACCTCTTAAAATAATCCACCAACCATGCCTATCGTTTGGAGGTTAAATGTAGGAATTTATAATGCATTTTGAAGTGACAATATGTAAGTTTTAATTGCACTTCCCTTACATGTTTTAAATTTGGTCCTTTTGGAGTATGGGCATTTTTGGAGTGTGTAAGTCATTTTTTTCATTTTTATGTATTGTGATTTGGTGAAGGATGTTGAATTTCCTCTTGGGTTTGAGGAAGAATGACGTGGCATCCCAAATGAATCCACATAATCCTCTTCTCATTCATCTCCTATAAAAGTGAAACTCCTTGCTTTTTATGGTTGTTGAAAATTTGTTCAAATCTCTTAGGGGCACATTTTGCTTACATCTTTTAGAGCTTGTTGTGGAAGAGCTTGGAGTATTTTTTCTTGCTGGAACCTTTCTAATTTGGGACTATTTTTGGCATCTTGGAAAACTTGTGAGCTTGGAACAAACTTCAGTATGGAGAGGTAGGATCTTGAGCTATTTTTTAATTATTATTCCTTCTCTTGCATGCATGTTTGAGTGGTGTTTGTGTTTGTGATCCTGGCTGGTTGGGTAGACTTCTTAGGATAAGGTGTAGGAAAAGGCTATGGGGATTTCATATGGGGGCATAAGGGATTGCCAATGGCACTAGTTCTATTGTGGTGGGAGTTTCAGATTGGGATCCACCTTGGAAAAGAAACTACTTGCATTTCTTACTCTTTGGGGGGGCATAAGGGATAAAATTTGGGGGGCATAAGGAGGGGTTGGAAGATATAAGGTTTATGGGATTTTATGTGTTTAATGGTGGTATGATTTTAGTGGATGCCCAATTCCAAATTAGGAGGCATAAGTAGCTCCCCATAGTTCTTGCTCTTGTTGGCTTACTTGATCAAGCCTATGTGTTGTACAAGTTGTTTCATATGCAGTTGGGAAATACTATCTTGTTTTCAACTGTGCATTTTATTTATTATATTCAATGTGAATGTTGTTTGTATGTGATAGAAGCCTTTGTTGCCATGTGTTGATATTCATGCTCCATTTCAATATGGTTGGGGCTCAGGGGCCAATGGGGAAGGATGGATTCTCCTTTCTCATTGGATGTCTTGGTTGAGTGGATAATGTTACCTTTCCCCCATCCTTGTTGTGATCAAAGTTGCAAAGAAGAAGAAACAAGCATGTTGTTGTTTGGAGAGGGAATTTCACACTTTGACAGCCATTTCCCATTGAGTAATTCAGAGTAACCTTTCCCACCTTAAGTACATGAGCTATGTAATTATTGTAATGTGAAGTTGGTATATTATAGATGGAATTTTGAATTCTAATTGAGTAATGTAAAGGAAAATTATATTTGTTCAATTTTTTGGGAAGAGAAATGCAAATGATATTATATGTACTGTATTTTATATTTTGAAACCAAATCAATTGGAAAAGAGAGAGTTGTAAATTTATTTGGATTATCAATAAAGGATGGCATTAGTTATTTTGAATTGTATGATGTACTGTATTTGAAATTTTTGTTAAAGATTGTAATTTGCTGTTTGGAAAAGATGCATGTGTATGGGATAAAAGACAATGTTATTTCCGTTACAAACTGTATATTAAAACTAAAATTAGAAATGTAGTTTCATTTAGAATTGGATGGATGAATTAATAAGAAATGTATTTGAATAAGTTAGGAATCACATGCACATTTAAATGACAAAATAGAGATTCTAATTCAAAGAAATAGTTTACTATAATAGACTTCATCCTGGCAATTCACATTTTAATAAAAAAAATGAACAGGTCATACTTGCACTAAACAATAACTTATGAAACATTGAGAATTATACTTATTACTACCTAAAGAGCTCAAATTCACTATAACAGTCAAGAATGAATCCCAAAAACTTCATGAATTTCAATTCGGAGCTTGCACAGTCATTTTTCCATCTATTGGCGGAAAAATGCAACCTTGAACAACTTCGATAAATAAACTTCCCTAAAACACTCTAAACCCTCCCTAGACTGATCCTTCGTGTCTATTTCAAATGTTGAGTGAAGGAGGAGTTCTAATTTTATCAAAATCATAAGTTGGAAATTACCAGTTTGCCAAATAAAGGCCTGTAGATCATTTTTACAAAATTGACCCTTAAAACTTCATGAAAAAGTAAATTTTATGTTCCCTATGCAAAGATGGCTTTGATATCTTTTAGAAAATTCATCGCTTGCCCAAAACCAAGCTTTCTAGCTCAAGTTATGACACTTTGAAGATTTTGTGCATTGGTGGGAAAGTTTGGGAAAAATTTCCCTAGCAGGCCCGTAACCCAAAAATTTCCCATCAAAATTGCCCTTAGAAAATTTTCAAAATTTTGGGCTTGAGAAAATTTTCACTTTTTTCTCCACTAGCCCGCAGTAAATCAGAGGCTGCCATGTGTTCTCCAAGGGCTGAGGCAAAGGCGCGGATAAATTTTACCCCTTAAACTTTTTGAAATTTTTTTTGGAAAATTTTCACTTTTACTCCTATCGGCCCTCAACCAATCAAAGGGCACCACGTGTCCCCTTGTGGCTAAGGAAAAAGAGTAGGTTGTTTTAAAAACCTTAGCTTTAATAAATTTTTGGGGAAAATTTCCCATGTTGACCCCGCCAACCCACGGCGAATGAAAACATGCCACGTGGCACCTTGGGGTGGTGGCAGAGGTTCAGGAGAAATTTCATTTTTGGGCCTTTGTGTAAAAATTCTAAAATTCCTCCCATATCCCACTTCTCCACCTTCTTCCTTGGATTTCCTTCTTCCGCGGGTGCGCAGACCCATGCATCCTTTCTTTCCTTTTTTCCCCTCGAGCACTAGATGCTAAATCGGTCCACCGCCCCGCCCTTTCCTTTCCCCTTTCTCCTTTTTCTTCCCATGGGTGTGTGGACCCATGCACTATTTCTTTCCCTTATTCCCTTCATTGGCACAAAGCACAAAAACACCCCACCACTCCACCCTTCCCTTCCCCCTTCTCCACTTGGCGTCAGATCTCAACACATGTCCCCTAGGGACCCACAGGGGTGCGGAGTGGTTTTTGAATTTGAGCCATGCGTTGGGAAAATTTCCCAATGCCACCCTGCAACCCACCAACCCACCTAAGGTGCACTCCTCCTCCTCTTACCATGTGTCCCTCTAGGAAAATTTTACCCCAAGACTCCGCCCGCTTATATCTTGAGTTCTACAAGGAGTTAGCAGGACTTCATTATATCACCAAAAAGGTGAGAAAATTTCCTATCCATTGGGAATGGTTTGGGGAAATTTTGGAAGCATTAAGTTTGAGAAAAATTAAGTTTTAATCCTATTAGAAAGAAGGCATGGGGGTAAGATTACTCCTTGAACCTAGCTAAAATATGTAACCCTAAAAATTTGAACCCTGTAAACTTGTTATAAGTTAATAAAGGAAACTTGTGCCTTAGTAAACAGCTTTTGTTCCAAGAAACTATTAGTGAAAACTAATGTCTTGCAATTTAGTTGTAGACACTTCAAATCAAAAAAAAATCCCATAATTTTCTAGCTAACCCTAGGTTGTTTCTTTGGTCTCGAGTGGTTGTTTAAATGGGCATTACATGATAGGTTTTTTATTTGGAGCCCATGTGCAATTTTTTAGTTTGTTTCCATTTTCAGAGTGATGGGAAATCCAACGAATGTGAGCTAGTGCACAAAGTGAGGATTTTTGGAGCAAATGATCTGTTAGGAAATAAGTGTTCATAATGTGAACATATGATTTAAATAATTGTATTATTTAATATTTAAATAAATCTTAAGAGTGCACAAATAATTGTTATGCACAACTCATGGATAGGGGTGTGGGAGTATGACTAGGGATTAGAGGATAGATATGACGATAAGGTGATGAGACTTGACTCCTTGATTATTGGAGTGAGCAATTGTATAAAATGCCCTCTAATATTTGATATAATTTGCTCCATTCTACTTTCATTTTCTCTATATTTTATGTACTTTCCATTTCATAAGTTAATTTGATTTATTTTTGTTGAATTTATTTATGAAAATCTAGAGATTTAACATCATCTGGTATCAGAGCATGTTTCCTTCTGCAAGTGTAAAAGAAGAAGAAGAAGATAGTTAAAGGAATCTCGTAAGAAAATTTCCAGCAAACACATTATAGTAAAAAGAATGCAATTTACTCATATGACATCCGATTGATGTCTCATTTTTTTTTTTGGAAATATAAGAACAAGGCACACAATATTTTAGTTTACATCAGCGTCAAATTTCTCTTGTATCTATGCATTAAATTTTGTGTAAGTTGAGTGATTTTTTTTGTTGTTTTTAAAACAAACATTTGATAGATTGAATATATCTAGAAATCTCATATTTGAAATATTATAAATTTTATTGGGTTTGTTTAGTTGATACCTGGAAAACTTTTGCTAAAATTTTACAAAAACCTAGTTTCTAGTTTAAGAGAAAAGTTGAAATAAAAAAAAGGATCTGAAACAAAAATGGTGCATAATACATTTATGTAATTTTTTAATTAGATCCATTTTCACTTGCACGCAATGTCAATAGTCAGGGGGTGCATTATTGGTTGAATCTGACACCCAGAAAAATTGTGTAATTAGCCTAAAAGCTACATTTTCTAACTAAGTAACATCACCATGGAGGTTGGAGGCAATGGAGGAAGGAGGCATTTTAGCAACCTCTCATCAGGCAGCATTGATGAGGACACAATATTGGTTTCGTGACAATATTTTTTCAATTGTGTTTGGTGTGTTTAATTTCAGCATGTGTGGTAGTAAATAAAAAACAAATAAATAATTCATGTTCATAGTAAGGAACATATTTCCCTATATTTTGTTCTCTTTTGTAAATTGTGAATGAGGAAATGTGTACGCTGCTATGAAAGTGGTTAGTGGTCCACTAAAAAACCAATTTGATATTTTGTGAATCTCTTAGAAAATCACATAGAGAGTGGTTAATGGTTCCACTAGAAAACCTATTTGATTTAATGGTACTCTCTGAAAACAACCATATTATAGAACATGAGCAGGTCCTAGATAGAACTCACCCATGTTCACACTAAGGGGGTGAATGTTAGGAAATAAGTGTTCATAGTGTGAACATATGGTTAAAATAATTATATTATTTAATATTTAAATAAATCATAATTGTGCACAAGTAGTTGTCATGCACAACTCATGGATAGGTGTGTGGGAGTGTGACTAGGGATTAGAGGAGAGATATGGGGATAAGGTGATGAGACATGACTCCATGATTATAGGATCAAGAAATTGTATAAAATTCCCTCTAATATTCAATATAAATTTCTCCATTCTTCTTTTATTTTCTCTATATTTTATGTACTTTCCATTTCATGAGTTAATTTTATTTATTGTTGTTAAATTTATTAATGCAAATCTAGAGATTTAGCATCAGATTTTGGGCACCATTTTACCTCTTGTTTATTGAATCTTCATTTTTTTTCAAAATTTAAATGTATGCAAAAGAAGGAATCGCAATCTGACTTGTACTTTGCAAGATATGAGGACTTGCCAATCAGGTGGCTTCATAGTTATTTGGCAAAAAATATCCATTTTCTCTTCGTTCTTTGTCATTTCATTGTATTTTTATTTGAGGCATGCATATCACTATGCATTCATGGTGTGGAGAGTTTGGTGATGCATCTTGCCTGGATCAGCAATGGTGGACCGGGTGTCTGAACAAGCTTGAGCAAAGCCAGGGCATGGTGAGGAGCGGTGAAGGAGAAATGAATGGGATGAAATGGCTAAGTGTCGGATTTGAATATTAAAAAAAATTCACATGGAGGGGATGGGATAATTTTTGTTTCCTTGACATCCCTCACCTTAGGGATGTGAAGGACATTAATTTCCATGGTGGTCCTTGAGGCAACATGTGGCACTTAATCTGACAGTAGAGGATTTGAGCAAAAGGGCCTAACAAGCACCTCGGGGATGGAAACTTGTCATACAGGTGACCAAAATGCTCTCCTAGAGAGACGGGTACATTTTTCCATGTTTGGTGTCCCTCATCTCAAAGGAATGTGAGGGAGATAAAATTCCACGGTTGTCTTGGAGATGACACGTGTCATTGATTAGATGCCAAGGAGTTTGAACTCCAAAACTGCGCTTGGGGGCTAAAAGTCGATCACGTGGGTAACCAAAAGACTCCCCTTAGGGTCTAGGAACATTTTTAAATGGCTGATGTACTTGACCTCAAGGACTTCAGGGACATAAAATCCTGTCAGGGTCCTGGTGCTGACACGTCTCCTCCTAAAAATTGACTAACACCTAGACTGTCTCCAAGAGGGTGACTTGGAATGATGATAACTTGAGCTCCTAGTTTAATTTATTGGTGAAATTATATATGATCCCAACTAGAAATAATATTTTGAATCTAATGGTGGTGGTATCATGTATTGATTCATCCATTTGATCCCTCAAAATGAGTAATTCGGATCTGAGACTCCACTTGTGCCAGAGAACAATTACGTTCAAATCCTATTCACCAAGGTTTTTTAAAAAATATGATTCCACTATCATGTATTTATTTTATTACTATTTCCTTTTATGTTTTGTTTTAATTTTATCTCCATCTGGAGCTCTTGTAATCACCTTTCAAAGATTAGCAGTTGTTTTGGCCTATGCACTAACTAGGCTTGTGAACCCTAATTCTCGCAAAACTACCCCAACTTCTTCGATACCTTCCAAAATATTCATAAACAATCTCCATGATGTCTTAAGACCTTTAGATCACCTCCACATCCACTTAGGCTCTTCTTCTCTGCTCTGTGAGGTTTCTCCAGCTCTAGGAAGGCTAGTGATAACCCTTCCCACAACTGTCTGTAGATTTGGAAATGAATTCCTAAAATCACCTAGGGGAATGGTATAACATTATTTAGGAGGTAATTTTCACTTAATGGAAATATTCGGGGTGTGTTGGAATGATAGACTTGGAAATTTTGGCATAGGGGTATAGTTGTCGTGCTTGGAAATTGTCAATTTCCCTATTGCACATTTGCACGAAAACACTTATCAAAATGAATAGTTTGTGTTATGAAATTAATGTGTTGTTTTTCTTGTATGTGGATTTTGGTGTGTTTATGGTGTTTATGATTTCTCTGTTTCTCCATCCATCATGCTTGTGATGGATTTAGGAGAGTGTTTGGAAAGAGGGAGGAATACCTTCTCACCACATGGCTAATGGGAAAGACATGATTGTTCTCTTTATTCCTCCCCTCATATGGTTTGAACTTCATCCCCCATACTTTGAAAATAAACCTTAATGGTTTGAAAATCTATCTAAGGAGGAGACTTAGTGCATGAGTTTGAGAGATAAGGAGGGATTTTGTTTTTGGAGAGATAAGGAGGTTACATGGAGCTTTACTTATGTTTCCTTTGGTTAGATTCACCACTTTGTTTCATTTGGATTCTTTCCATTCTTTCCCATGTTTTAAGAAACCATGGATCTTCTCCCATGTGTATTGGTTGATTTTTGTTTTAGAGTATGTGTGGAAAATGTGTTTATATGTGTGTTTTCCCTACCTTTTACAATTTTGCAAAACCAAGGCATATATTCTCTCTCCCATGGACTTGGAGGAGGGCTTGTTGACAATTTTGCATTCATATAAAATGAGAAACTAGAAACTTTTAAGTTTCTTAGATCAGTTAGGTTACAGGTTTTGGGTATGTTTTGATCAGACATCTAGGAAGGGGATACAATTTTATTTCCTAGTTTTGGACTAGATTAGAGTGTCATGCATCAAATTAGTAGTATAAAGTGTTTCCCAAGAATGAAACACTCTACGTATACCACCCCTCCAATTTATCATCTTCAGCAAGACAATGTAGTAGCCTGGGAAGACTACAACAAGGCCTTGGTGAAGGCGGGAAAGATGGCATATGTAGGGTTTTATGTTCTGAAGCAGCAGTCTTAGTTGCAACTCCAATGAGCATAAAATGTAAACTTGATTTTAATTTATTTCTAGGGTTAAGTGAATTATTTAAGTTTTCTGAGTTGTATAAGTTCATTTATTATCCATACAGATGAAGAGAGTACAGAAAAGAAAAGACATGCATCTCATTACATGAAAATAGTTCATTTATTCATGAGGAAAAAAGTACAGGAAACCCACAAAATTTGTGGGAGAAAATCCGATAGAAAGTGTAATCAATGAAATTACATATATGTAAAGTTGCAAACAAAGAAAGGATGGAATCCATCATTGCCTGGATTCCCAGATTCTGGTGTGAGTTGTCATCCTTGACGCTTCCGCTTCACCACTTTTCCAAACTAATGTCATTGTACCTTAAAAGTGAAAAATAAATGGTAGTCAAAGCTCTGAATTTCATGCTTGTTGTGTTCACAACTTTAAGCACATGCACTTTCAAAAATTAACTTAAAATCAGTACAGAATGAATGAAGATGTATTTACAAGATATACAACTCAAAATCAGTAACAAGGAATGGCCTAAAGATAAAATTTAAGCTTATATTTCTCATCTTCATTTCTCATTCCAAGGAAAGATATAATTATTATTATAAAAATAAACTTAAAATATTCAAGCATGGAAAGTATAATCAACTACAATAGATCAGATTGTATCCATAGTATCATAAATGGATTCTTAATCATTTATGTATGAAATAAAATATAACTTAAGTAAATAGCTACCAACTAGCAAAGAACTATGAGTTCTCAAGATATAGCTAGTGCAAGTAAGGAGTGAGCACTGAAGATGGTAAGCATGTGTTTTAGTTAAGAAATTTCATAGCATAAGTGAAGGCATAAAATTCAAAGAGGTAAGCCACAGTGGTTCTATCATATAAAATTCTAAAGTGCAAGCACATACTCTACAAAAATCAAGATTACAATACCAAGAAATGTAGCATTCATGTTTCCATTGTAAAGGATGTAGCATAGTAAAGAAAAGAGTCATAGCATCCATGCAATCAAAGAAAGATTCAAGATACAAAGTTTTGATATAAGGTAGTTGGTTCAGAAAACAAAGTAAATTTTTTTATTTTTCAGCTATAGGCTCATCCATCTGTGTTCATCATGTCTTTACATTATAGATTACAAGACAAGTAAAGCACTTAAGAAATAATTTAAGGGGGTCATATCAGAAAGCTTCATGATTTATAGTTAAACAAATGATAAATATGCAAGTATCTAATTGATCATTTCAAGTTACAGGCCTTCAAGAATTTAACTCAAGCAAGTGCTTCTAGTTTTAATACACAAGTGAATGGAATATCAGAATAACAAATTTTTCACAAAATTTACAAACTGTCATAAAGAGTATCAAGTATCACAACTGAATGGGATGAAAATTCTCAAGATTACAAAAGAAGATATTTTCTCTTTTAAAAATCCAGTTTTGGTTTCAAATCAATCAGTAAGGAATCCATTACAAGACAATATTCTACATCATTAAGAACATCAAAATATCAACCAAGTGTTTTAAAAGGTAACAAATGCATCAAAATTGCAGAATTTGAAGTGTCTGAGCATCAGAAGAACTTCCAGTTTGTAGAATCGACAAGCAATAGGAACAACAAAGCTTTATAGAGAAGGACGAAGCTGAGCCATCCTGATCAAGATGCAATTACAAGTTAGATTTCTATGAAAAGAAAATGAACATCAAATACAACAGAAGATACAGTTGTGAAGGAGCTTCATCAAGAACAATGAATGAAACTTATGATGCAAAGGGTAAAACAAGAAAGTTGATTGAAAGTTACTATTATATTAAATGATGAGCATCCAATATTCATATTAAACAAAAACTACCAGTGCAAGTGTTAGAGAAATCATGTATTTGTTAGACTTCAAAGAAAATTGTAAGAATGGACCTCTATAGATTAAAATCATAATAGGCTCTTAACAAAATGTAATAGTTGTTACATATCAATACCAATCGGAGCTCTATCTTTAAACTAGCAGCTTGTACAATAAAATAAGAGCTTCAAAAAAGATTCATTATCAGATCTATAAATCCCCCAATAATAGCAAGTAAGGCATGTTTTGATGCTACACACAATGTAATGAAAGGGAAACCCAAGAATCATGCAAACCCAGATGGCGCCATAGGTTGAAACTTATCGAAGAACTTCTTTTCCAAGGGAATAGTGTTTCAAAATGGTTGCAAAGGATAGATCTAGAAAGGTGAAGCCTAAATCATGAACACCATGAATAGATCCACCTCATATAAGAGAGAACCCAACAAGGTCAACATTTCAAAAAATGGTGACAACCCAGAGCACAACAACGATCAAGAATGAGTTTGCACAAAAGCTTAATAGCTCAAACCAAACTAATAAAACCAAATCATAGATAATTAAAAAGATCCACATTCACTTATTTCCTGCAACTGAAATAACAGATGTTATAAACTATGGCATTGAAAGGAAGATTTTTCTACTTACCTTAAAGGGAAAAGATGAACTTTTGGCAGATTTGACCAATCCGTAGGAAAATAGATTTGAGACTCCCATGGATTCATTCTATCATCATTCAACATAGTAAACAATACAAAAGCTCAAACATCAACCTAGAGACAAGTGCATGCCCAAGTCAAAAAATCACAAACCCATTAGTGGGTATTAGTATATCTAAGTGTTCCAACAACTTACCTAAAAGGTAAATGAATTTGTAGATACGAGCCCAAGCTCACAGAACCAGGTCAAATGGCACCACAATGTGTTGAAAATGAAAGCACCCTCTTTCAAAAGCACAGTCAAGCAAGAAATAAGCACCTCCACAGATGAAAGAGACCAAAGATAGGTACACAAAATGATACACTAAGGGGTGATAACTGATTTGGGTCATCAATCCTTTCCATTAATAATGTCAATCCGGGTTGGTGTCTGAAGGCTGTATGCATTAAGAGAAGAAGATCTTGGAAAACAACTTCTTTAAACACAAACCAAACTTGCATAAAATAAATCACACTTGCGTAAATTGAAAGGCACCCCTGTAGAAATAAATTTTACATGAAATAAAAACACTTACATGAATTTAAACACTTGCATAAATCAAAATTTATTGAAATAAAAATAAACATAATTAAACGAAACACATGCAGGTTCACAACAGAATGAATTTTCATAATACAAAAACCAAAACAATACAAAAAAATGAATTACAAAAAAATGAATACACATAAACATAAATAAAAAGATCCATATTCCTTGGAATGAGTGGCCATATCATTCCTTGGAAGAGGATTTAAATCATACTACTAAGATCTTAAAACTACAAAATATTTGAGAGGAAAACACAAATCTTTATTTCTTGGGATAAAAGCATTACATATCTAAGTGTGGATGGTTGCATTTATAATTCATGCATCCAACAAACTCCTTATTTTAGGAAATAAAATCTGATCTTATATTTATTCCAATCCTAACAACTAAGATCTCCATCTCCACAAAATATGGAGAGAGATATATTATTGAAGTCAAATTCTTATCTCACTTATGTTAGGAAGATTTGCTCCTAAATCTTCTCCTTGCTTTTCGGTAACAAGAATCATAATGATTTTATTCATTTACATTATTGGAAGGAGGATTTCCCTCAAAATATGATTTTGACAAAATACCTTTCTCATATTTTCCATTTGACTTTATTTATTTTTACTGTGGAACTTTTGACGCTTATCGGATACGCTTTTTCCTCAGACTGCAGATCACTAAAAGTCAAATATCTCTTCTTTGGTATAACAAATCTCTCTCAAATCTAGGTGATGTTTTTGTTAGACACATTTCTATGAACAAAAACCTCTCTCATATTTTCCATTGGATTCTCTGATCTTTCACAATTCCTCAAAAACTGTCAAAATCTGCTTAGGTCTAGAACCAAGCGTGCGAGTTTTCAAACTAACTCTACGAGTTCTATAACTAAGCTTGTGAGTTCCAGAACTAAGGCTGAAAACTTAAAAAAGCTATAACTTTTGCATACGATCTATGATTGAGATGATTCTTGTTTTTAACTTGCACAATTTTTCAAGAGGAATCTGAATATGAAATTAGATTTGAGTTTAGATATACTTTTCATGATCAATTCCACTTTTCCCAATACTAGCATTGTCTTTCCTTTATGGCCTACATACACAAGAATTTGCATCTTTTCCCAAATAATCAATAGGATTAGTAACCAAAATAGATAACGAAATATTTTTAAAGAATGAACAAGATATATATCCTATATTCTATCGTAAGTAAACTATAAGTTCCTAGATTACATTTAAATCCACTTTCAAAGGTAACTTGGAAAGACAAAATAATGGTAATTTATGGTCAATTTATGGCCTCCTCATTACCCCACACTTAATCTTATGCATGTCCTCATGCATTACATTATTTTCTCCTCTTCTTAGATTCTTTTCCGTATTAAGGACACGTTCTTGTGAATCTCTTTCTATTGCTTTTCATATTCTTTCTTTTACAATACGTTCTTGTGTGGATCTCCTTCTGTTGCTTTTGATTTCTTTTATTTTACAATAGGTTCTTGTGTGGATCTCGTTCTACTTCTTTTGATCTCTTTTTCTACAACAGTTTCTTGTGTGGATCTCCTTCTGTTGTTTTTCATATTCTTTTATTTACAACAGGTTCTTGTGTGGATATCCGTTTGTTTCTTTTGATATTCTTTTCTCTTACAACAAGTTATTGTGTTGATCTCCTTTTGATACTTTTGATGTATTTTATTTTACAACAGGTTCTTGTGGATCTCCTTCTGTCGCTTTTGATATTCTTTCTTTTACAACAGATTCTTGTGTGGATCTCCTTCTACTATTTTTTATTTTCTTTCTTTTGTAGTAGGTTCTTGTGTGGAGATCCTTCTATTGCTTTTGATTTCCTTTCTTGTATAGCAGGTTCTTGTGTGGAGATCCTTCTGTTGTGCCTCATATCTAAAATCAAAATGCATACCTCATGCTTCTCCTTCTCTTTTACACTGAAGCTCATGCATGTCCTCATGCATGTTGTTTATTCATGGCTGCCCATAAATTAGACTAAAATTTTGATTGCAAAGAGGTACACATATTTTTCATATAAGTAAGGGAGATATGAATTTTATCTTGCCTTCCTTGGAAATCTTTAAAAGTGGATCTAACTGTAGTAAAAAAACTTACAATAAAGCTTAAAAATAAAATAGTAGAACCAAATAACTTGATCATACCTCTAGTTGTCTTTGTCATCCTATTGTTAACATCGTCAAATAGTGCCGAGAAGAAAGCCACTAGGTAACTGTTGATTTCCTTGGAAGAAGAGTCACCTTCTTTTTTCCTTTGTTTGGCCAATAAACTAGTTTTCCAATCAAAGTTTTTTTTTTTTGCCTTTGACTGGCCAACAAGCTAGTTTTCCAATCAAAGCTTTCTTATTTTGAACTTTTTCTTACCTTTGATTAACCAGCAAACTGGTTTTCTAATCAAAGCTTTTTTATTTTTATTTTTTTGTCTTTGATTGGCCAACAAGCTGGTTTTCCAATCAAAGTTTTTTTTTTTTCTTTTTTTGTACTAAAATGATAACATGAGAAGGATTATAGAAAATTTTGATCCATCATTAGACTATATTCATCAAATTACAACTTATGTAAAAACCTTTTTGCATATTTGGTAACTCCAAAAAAATTCCAAAAATTGTGTAGACATTTTTTGGGTATTCAAAGCCTAACTTGAATTGTGCAATATCAGAATCGCCACAATAATATTCAAATCCCGGAATGGTGATCTCAAGAGATGTAGAGTTGTTAAAAGAGAAAGTGAAGGTATCCGTGGGTCCTTCCAAAATTTGAATGCTCCTTTGTTGATACTATTGGTGCTCCAAAATCTGCATGTTGATATCAAGAACAACTCTAGAAATTCCTATAGATCTAGTCCTCAGATGTTAGTACGTAAAAAATTATTTCCTTGATATTCACCATAATTACTTCTTAACGTTATACAAGCATATACAGAAATGAAGAAATTGAAAGACATGAAAAAAAAATTCTAATGGATATGGTTCAGGAATTGAATTTTATTATGGGATGAAAAACTGATTTGGGTGGGTGGATTTATTATGGGTGGTTTTTATTTTGGCTCTAATGAAATCCCTGAATATGGATGAAGTTAGTTAGAAATGCTACCACTTAATTATTACAAATTGGATAAGCCAATTTTTTACTAAGGTTATGTGTAATAATATCTCTGAGTTGTTAGTTGATACAAGGGGAAATGGTGGTGGTTATCAAAAATAGCATATGATATTTCATCAACTAGATCTACTTCCAGATTCAATATCATATTATACCATTTCCAGATCCGAATTATTTGTGCATACCATTATCCCTACAGTCATTTTTCTCATACACGGAGTTATTTTGTAGGGATATATTTACAATCTAATATTCCTAATTACAGAAATGAAATTTTAATCTACTTGTGGGAAATAAAAATCTAAAGAAACTACTTATCAAATTCTTCCTGTCACATAATTGCTAAAAGGTATTCTACTGTCACTAAAATATTATTTTAGAGAACTTTGAATCTCCTAATAAGACCGTGTCCCCTGCAATGGCACCAAAATGATGAGGGTCATCAATCCTCTCCATTAATAATGTCAATCTAGGTTGGTGTCCGAAGGTTGTATGCATTAAGAGAAGAAGATCTTGGAAAACAACTTCTTTAAACACAAACCAAATTTGCATAAAATAAATCACACTTACGTAAATTGAAAGGCACACTAACAGAAATAAATTTTGCTTGAAAGAAAAGAACTTGCATGAATTTAAACACACTTGCATAAATTGAAATTTCTTGAAATGAAAATAAACATAATTAAACGAAACACCTGCAGGTTCACAACGGACTGATTTTTTACAGTAAAAATATAAAAAAATACAAAAAAATGAATAAACATAAACATAAATAAAAAGATCCATCTTCCTTGGAATGAATGGCCAGTTCATTCCTTGGAAGATGATTTAAATCATACTACTGAGATATTAAAACTACATAATATTTGAGAGGAAAGAACAAATCTTTATTTCTTGGGAGAAAAGTATTACATATATAAGTGTGGAAGGTTGCATTTATAATTCACGCATCCAAAAAACTCCTTATTTTAGGAAATACAATATGATCTTATATTTATTCCAATCCTAACAACTAAGATCTCCATCTCCAAAAAATATGGAGAGAGATATATTATTGAAGTCAAAGTCTTAACTCACTTATTTTAGGAAGATTTGCTCCCAAATCTTCTCCTTGCTTTTTGGTAATAAGAATCATAATGATTTTATTCATTTAAATTATTGGAAGGAGGATTTCCTTCAAAATATGATTTTGACCAAATACCTTTCTCAGATTTTCCATTTGACTTTATTGTTTTTTACTGTGAAACTTTTGACGCTTGTCTGATACGCTTTTTCCTCAGTCTGTAGATCACTAAAAGTCAGATCTCTCTTCTTTGGTAAAACCTATAACAAATTGAATGAGGATTTTTTTTAAAACATTTCTATGAACAAAGCCTCTCTCAGATTTTCCATTTGAAATTTTTGTTTCTGTTTATGGAACTTTTAGTGCTTATCTGATATATTTTTCCTCGCACTGCAGATCACTAAAAGTCAGATCTCTCTTCTTTGGTATAACTTGTAACAAATCTAAATGAGGTTTTTGTTAAACACATTGCTATGAATAAAAACCTCTCTCATATTTTCCATTTGACATTTCTATTTCTGTTTATGGAACTTTTAGTGCTTTTCTGATACATTTATCCTCGAACTGCAAATCACCAAAAGTCAAATTTCTCTTCTTTGGTAAAACCTATAACAAATCTAAATGAGGTTTTTTTTAAACACAATGCTATGAACAAAAAATCTCTCAGATTTTCCATTTGACATTTCTATTTCTGTTTATGAAACTTTTAGTGCTCGTCTAATACAATTTTCCTTAGACTGCAGCTCACTAAAACTTAGATCCCTCTTTATTGGTAATACCTGTAGCAAATATGAATGAATTTTTTTCTAAACACATTGCTATGAACAAAATATTCTCTCATATTTTTCATTCGATTATCTGATCTTTCAGAATTCCTTAAAATCTCTCAAAATCTGCTTAGTTCCGAAACTAAGCCTGTGAGTTCCGGAACTAACTCTGCGAGTTCCGTAACTAACCCTGTGAGTTCCAGAACTAAGGTTGCAAACTTAAAACAACTATAACTTTTGCATACGATCTCAATTTGAGATGATTCTTTTTTTGAACTTGTATAATTTTTCAAGAGGAATATGAATAAGAAATCGTATTTGAGTTTAGATATACTTTTCATGATCAATTCCACTTTTCCCAATACTAACATTATCTTTCCTTTATGGCATGCATACATAAGACTTTTCATCTTTTCCCAAACAATTAATAGGATTAGTCAACAAAATAGATAACAAAATTTTTCTAAAGAATGAAAAAGATATATATCCTATATTCTATCTTAAGTAAACTATAAGTTCCTAGATTACATTTAAATCCTCTTTCAAAGGTAACTTGGAAGGAAAAAATAATGGTAATTTATGGTCAATTTATGGCCTCGTCAATAACCCAGGTCAATATGAATAGATAGAGTTCATTTGATACAGTAAAACCCCTTGTAGTTATAAAGGAATAAGAATTTTACCTCAAAATATGACAACCGTGTGGAAATATAGACCCACTAACTCCAACATCCATGGTCATTTCAGGGTTTGAACAAGGGATGAAATACACTCAAAGTTGAGAAAATAAGAGTGGCCCAACAGGAGCTGATAACCCAATAGGCGGCACGAGCTCCGATATTTTTCACAAAATCAAATTCATAACCAGATCTATCCTCAAGTGAGCTCAAATATGAGAATAAAAAATATTCTTCCTTATACATTATGGTTGCTAAATCATAGACTCAAAAATCAAGATGATCTCCAATGAAAACCAACCGATTTATAAAATCTTCCGCAGAATGCATTCCAATGGATGTTGAAGACAATTCAATAGGGCTTCGCCCACTCATCCACAGTGCAATGAAAATGTAGAGAGTGTTTAGGTTTTTAGAGTTTTGTAGCTTAACCCAAAGGTGGATTTAATATAACTCATCTCAAAATTGGGGTAACTTCATATAAAAAATTAAAAGTGACTCAGCAAACCCCCAACTTAACCAAATGAATTCAGTCAAAACATGCACATGTCATGTAATGATGAAACCCTAAGAAGATTAATTGAATCAATCCATACACATTAATCTTCTAAATTAGTATTAAGGGTCAATTGCATGTGAGGAAGGGGAAAAATTATATGCCTCCCCAAAGTCTTTCTTCGAAACTAATTTAATCAATGATTATTATATTTTGCATGGAGATTAATTTTGTGACATTAAATAAAAGGGTATGATGGTCAAAAAAACATACCTAAAACATCTATCCCCATTCATATGAAGTCAAACCAAATTATATCCCTTAGTGTTGAAATCATTCATGACTGGTCTTTCTCAAAATCTACAACTCATTGTTCAAATAGTGTAACATTTTAAATAAGAACATAGCTTATATCAGAATAAACCACTAAGAGATGGGTCAAATTGCCATCATCTTCATAGAGACACTAATGAAGTCTTGTGAGTGTATTCTTTCGTGACCATAATAAGACATAAAAAGACCTATACATCAAGACCAAAGTCAACCCCTCATTTAGATGTCATGGCATTTTAAGAATCATCGTGTATCCAAGAATTGCAAAATAGGAACTCCAAGTTTCAAACAACTATGAAATAAATCTTGAATGCATCCAAGGGTAAGCACTAAATAAGTGTCTAATAGAATCCTACAAGTTGTCCAAGATGTCCATCATCTTTCCAAAAATAAAGAAATGTGACCCTTCCAAGTATTTGAGAAGAATGTGAAACTCAAATAAGGCTATTATCAAAGCCAATTTATTCAAAAATAAACATTCCACTGCAGTTTGCACTAAGTTGTAGATATAACCAACGATAGGAGATACATCATTGTATTTTGAGCCATGTTTATTTTTATTCATTTGTACATGGTCATGATAAAGGATGCTCATAGGACCCACCTGGGAGACTACAATTTTACAAGAACTCCATTTTTGCACTATAAGATTAATTAAATTGATACGTATTGCTGAGTCAATTAGAAAGTTACAGAGATAGAATCTAAGCAGGTCTTTTTGACCGTACACAAGGAGTGCAAGAAGCATATTTTTTTCAATTTAGATCCCTAGTTGCATACAGTTTTTCAACCTTTCAAATTATTGATACCATGAAAAGAATGATAAGAAGATTGTTCCAAGCTGTAATCTTAGATGATAATAGTACATCACATTAGATTTGTAAAACATAAGAGCTAAAATACCATATATGGAAATCCATCATAATCCATAATGCTCAATACATTACAATAGAATGACTTGAATTACTCAATAAGAAATATGTACATATAGGAGGAGGGAAGTGCAACTACTACCTAAATCAGTGGTGAAGAACTCCCACTAACTGATACTGGTAGTTAAGTTAACTCCAGAAGACTAGTAAGCTAACTCCACATAACTAGAAGCTAAGCTAGTAAGCTCCACACAACTAGTACACCTAAGCAAGCTAACCCAACAAGTGTAGGGCTAACACAAGTGTAAGAATTATCCTAATAAATAAATAAAAGGATAAATAATAACCTACACTAACACCCTCCCATAATCATAGCTTAGGTGGGTGAAAAAGAAGGTGGGTCCCGGTAATAAGGCCTAATGAGGTACCCACATACAATAACTGGGAAAATTGGACACCGTAAGGTACCCAAAACTAGTAATAACAAAGTAGAGAGAGAAAAATCCTGCTGCAAGATATCCTCAGAAGCTCGACTCCAAAAACTCATACAATGCTAAAGAAGTGTGGTGCACACTATGGTCTGAATCCACTGCTCGATCATAGAACTCAAAAACAACTGACACTGGGCTTCACCAAAATATCTCCATGCAAGGAGACTGTCAATGGAGTGATGTTGAAAATGTACAAAAAAAAACACCAAACATAATTTGATCAACTGCTACAAATAGGTGTGCCATGATCCAAGAACAACCAAGGCAACAAGGCAAGGACATGAGATCCAAATAAATAGGAGTGCCACGATCCAAGAAAAATCCAAGGTAACAAGGAAAGGACATAAAATAAAAAGAAGCAAGATCAACTGAAGAAGATAGTATCAACAAACCAAAGAATCACAATACATAGCACTCCCATACTGCTGAATGGGTAGAGTGATACCACATATCTGTATGAGTTGCTCAAAATCAACTACTCGAACACTGACAAACTAACACTGGGCTTCACCAAAATAGCTCCCCCACAAGAGAGACTGTCAACATGCCAAAAAAAGTGTCAAAAATACAAATCCAAAATATCTCAACAAACAAGAGAGATATAAATGTATACACCCATAGATACAAGAATGCAACACCCAAAATTTTAGGACGTTGGGCTCAACCGAAATTACATCCACAAGTGATTACAACACCCTCCCAAATTTGGCACTTTATAATTGAGTGCATGTAAATATTACAATGAGTAACAATACCTTTTACATTTGAAATATGTGTATAAAAATGTCACCAATGCATAGATCTCGAAAAAATACACAATTTCAAAAAAAAATCACCTTAATCCGAGCTACGGATCAAAAATTATGAGCTCTAGAAGGTTTTACTATTAAAATAATATTTTAATGCTGATGTTTTTAAAAGGTACATGTGACACCCAAATGTCCAAAGGTTAAAAGAGTGCATCCACACGATACAGGCTTGCGACCAAAGGATAAAAGTCTACACCCAAAACCTAAAATGTCCAGAGGGTAAATCATTGCATTCAGAGGGTACACGTTATATCTAATGGATAAAAGAATGCACCCAAGGGTAAAAATATGTGACCAATAGATAAAATACTACATCCAAAACATAAATATCCATAAGTTATAAGAATGCATCTGGAAGGTACATGCTTATATCAAATGGATAAAACAATGCACCCCATAGGGTGCAAATATGCATCAGTGGATAAAAGACTACATCCAAAATAGAAATACCCAAAGGGTAAAAGAATGCATCCAGAAGGTACACACTTATATCCAATGGATAAAAGAATGCACCCAGAGGGTACAGATCTGCATCCAGTGGATAAAATACTGCATCCAAAACTGAAATATCCATAGGGTAAAAGAATGCATCTGGAAGGTACACACTTATATCCAATGGATAAAAGAATGCACCCAGAGGGTACAGATCTGCGTCCAGATTTGACTGTCTCAAAACATGGTTGAGTTTACAATCGATTCTATGGTTTTGGCACCTTCCAAATCCAATGGTGCACTCCATTTTTCATAAAAATACATGCTACAAAAAAGTGCTAACAAAATCCGAATACATGAAAAAATAAACTCTTGCTTGTAAAGAAAAACTTACAGATGGATGTCTACATCATCTATAGCTCTGATACCATGAGAACAATAAGAATATTGTTCTAAGTTGTGATCTCAGATGATAATCGTACATCACATTAGATTTGAAAAATAGAAGAGCCAAAATACCATATACGGAAATCCATCATAATCCATAATGCTTAATACATTACAATAGAATAACTTGAATTATTCAATAAGAAAGATGTACATATAAGAGGAGGGAAGTGCAACTACTACCTAAATTAGTGGTGAAGAACTCCCACTAACTGATATTGGTAGTTAACTCCAAAATACTAGTAAGCTAACTTGACATAACTGAGAACCTAACTCCACACAACTAGTACACCTAAGCAAGCTAACCCAACAAGTGTAAGAATTATCCTAATAAATAAATAAAAGGATAAATAATAACCTACACTAACAATTTGGAGTGTCGTGTATACTTTATTATTTCTTGTGAATGTCAAATTCCCTGATTGATCATCTTACCTTGCTACAAATTTAGTTATTTCTACATAATATTAGTGTGCATGTTTATATTAACAGTATTTTTGTGAATCATTCTCTCAATACATCAATTTTTTGCCTTAATATTCTGCTCAAAACTATTTGGTTTGTTCATCAAGAATCCATTCTCAAATATTTGTGCATGTACTCATTCAAATCCCTCAACAAGTTTGGTGTATCACCCCATTTTTTTAAATTCATTTATAGTCATCTTTTACCCTCAAAACCCCAAAAAATTAGTTTAGGATACATCAACAAGGAACTGACCTTGATACCGAAGACTCACATCAACAATAGGTATACTCACAAACTTGAGGTGTTTATATTGTATCTACAAAATAGAGAGATCTAGAGCGAGCTTAGAACCCCTGCATTCATATCTCTATAGGGTGTAATTTTGAGAGATAATAGGGCTAACATGTCCTTTAAATTTTGGAGATGGAATGTAGTGGTGCCAATATGTTGGGAGGTAACCAAGCCCTATCTACTTGTTATTTGAATATCTTATGAGGTGGGTAACATGCAGATTTTAGTTTGAATATTAATGGAGCATTATTGGAGACCTTGGTATGTTGTTTCCCCGCTTTTGGGAAGAACTTTCCTTCTTGGATTTTACTATGGTTTTTAAAATATGGTTGTAACCTCTTTTTTGAGTCTCTAATATAAGGATGTGTTGTATCTTATTCTTAAAAATACGTATGATTGTAAACTTTTTTCCTACCTTGTTATGGAGTTTGCATGGTTGTATTAGAAGAATGAGTTTAATCCTTTTCATAAGGAGCAATATTGTTGTGTTGAAACCATTTTTTTCATATTATAAGGAACTCATACTCTTCTTTGGTACATATATTATAAACCTTATTTAAATGGAATTTGTATGAAGGTCTTCTCCTACAAAAAGGGTTGTGGAAGGTTTAGTGTGAAGCTTGCATTTTTACCTTATATTGCAAAGGAAATAAGTTGAAATGCATGGTAACCTCACTATGCCGAAATGAAATAGAATTTAATAAGTTTTTTTTTTAAGATTGAATTTTTAGTTCTTTTAAGGTGTATTTTAGTGAATTAAAAATAAGGCATTACAATGTATGTATCTATAATAAACATTATATTTATGTGATCCAAAAGTGGAGCTCTAGCACTTAGAAATGATCTTCGATTATAAATTATTTAGTTATTAATGTAATCCACATATGATGTATGTAGTGCCCACCCCTCTTCAACACTATTTCATTATGATGTTATTACTATTGGATTGATACTTCAAAAAATTTATTATTATATCTTAATAAGTAGATGATAGATTATGTAGATATTTGGACAATTTACAAGTTGTGATTTACATTTTGATTATGATGCACTAGATGACGATGATGGATAGTTATATATGCTGAGTTGTAGTACTCTTATTTATACTAACATGTCATGTTATGGATGTATTACCTATGTTGTATGTTTTGATTGGAATTATGATTTAATGGATGTTAAAATCAAATTAATAAATATGATGATAGGTGATAGAATTACTAATTTTGGATGAAGATTATTGATTTTTATATGTATATTATTCTTGATGTTGTTAATGCATTCATAGGGCCAGAGAGGTGTTTTGTTTGTGTTGCTAGACATTTTATCATATACATCAAAAGGGGATAGGGAACCAACCATGGAAGGATGTCGGGTGTTTTTCAACATGGCCAAAATTTGAAAACTAGTGTATAATGTTATGTTGTGTTGTTGCATGCTTTGTTAGGAGGTTCCCGTAGGGGAGTAACCTCATTTATATGGTCATGGGTATAGTTTGTTCCTTTTTTTTAATTTTCAGTTGTCTAAATTTGTTGTGCATGTGTTTAATTATTTGGGGAAATATTGTTGCTTTATTAACACTTGTTAATGTATCTTAATTAGCTAATTTAACTTAAATTTAAATTAAGAGGGAAGATATGAAATGCGGGCAATAAATTGGCTAGGTGGTCCTTAAATTATTTTAGATGTAAATTAGATTTGTGTTGGGTTTTATATTGTGTACTATTTCTCAACTTCAAAACTCGTATTTTGACTTGGAAGGCTTTTTTGGAATCTTGTGGGACAAGCTAAGCTTGTCACGTGCCTTTTAAATTCATCCAATAACCATACCTATGGTATGGTGAGTTAATTTTAGACTTAATTGTGTTTTTAGGATAGTAAAAAGGGTAAATAATTGCACTTGTTACTCACCATATTTAAATTTTTTCCTTGATAAGCATGGTGTGCAAGTTAGAATTTCATTTGGGCATGTCATAAGTCTTACATGTGCATTTAATTGCTTTGGGTTTGATGTTTGACTTGTGTGTTGGAATGGAGTGATGATGAAGTGGCATCCTACATGGATTCACCTCATAATCCTCACATCCTGTTTCTATTTATTGAATGATTTTGATGGAATTTGGGTTGCTTTCCTTATTTTCTTCTCTTGCACTTTTGGAAAAATGGTCTTGGTTTTCTTACTTGGAATTTTATTTTGGAGTTACATCTTGGATTGAGATTGGTCGGAAGGATTCTAAAGCTTGTTGAGAAAAGGAATTGGAATCTTGATGGAGAGGTAGGATCTCCTTTTATTGTCTTTTTGTATTAATATTTTTTAATGTAGAAATTATACTTGTTTGAGTAATGTATGAGTGTTGTGGATATGTTTGATTGTGAATGGGTAGCTTGCCTTAAGTTGGGTGTGGGAAATGGATTTACGAGACCATTGGGGAGGGAAAAGGGAGATATGAGGCATGCATTTTGGAGGGAGTGTGAGTTTAATTTCCACCTATGGGGAGTGAAAAGGATAACATGGATATATTTTGCATTTTTACAAGTATACAAATAAGGATTTGGTTATGTTTTGAGTTGTGCACATGGAGGATTTTGGGTGTAACTCTTACATCACTTGGGATACAAAAGGAGGTGGTGCTCATATTCCATTTCTCCTTGTTTGCATGGTGTTTTCAAGCCTTTGTGCTTTTTTGGAAAGTTTTTACATTGTTTGAGTGTATTGTTTGGATGTGTTACTTGAATGTGTCATTTTATGGAATGCTTGTTCTAGAAGCCTCTTATAAAAGTTTTCAAATGTTTCATAATACCCCGTATTTTTCTTTGGTTGGGGCTCCAGGGCCAATAATGGGATGGCTTCTCCTCTTATTGGATTATTGGTTCAGTGCAGAGCATTTCATACTCCCATATTTTGTGGTTGTGTTTAGATTTTGGTTAGATAAATATGAGAAGGCCTTCAATACACTGAAGGAATGACTTACGAAAAAACCTAATCTTGTTTTTTTAGATCCTCAGAGGGATTTATTCATGTGTAAAGATACTTATTTGGAAATAATAGGAGGTGTTTTGATGTAGGGTTCCCGTGTAGTAGCCTTTGAGTCTCACAAATTCTAGGATTATGAGCTCAATTATCTGAATCATGACCTTGAGCTTGTGGAATTTGTGCATGCTTTGGTGTGTTAGCGTCATTTCCTTCTAGGCATGAGGTTAATTTTCAAGATAGATCATTTGAGCTTAACTCACCTCTTCACGTAGCCCAATCTCAATGCTCATCAATGACGTTGGATGGATTTGTAATGCATGTATGACATGGATATAGAGCATGTAAAGGGGAAGGAAAATGTGGTTACATACAGTCTGATCCATTGAAGGAATTTGGTTATGGCTACTTCAGTGGGTAGAGATTTGCAGAGCTTGATTTTGTGGCAGCTTCCACATGACTGTTTCTACCTTGCAGCTAGAGAAGCAGTTGACTCTCAGAGACCCATTGAGGGAAAGTTTGATGGATTCACATTGGAGATAGATGGACTTCACCTATAAATGAATGGATAGAATTTTTTAGATCATCTTGCCTATATATAAGTTAACTAAATAAATAAATTTAGGTAAATGTTAAATCATATCAGAACCAAAAGGTGTAATAGAAAATGTGTATATATATAATCAAAATATTGTATTATGGGATATAATATATATATATATATATATATATATATATATATATAATTGAAAAAAAAATAAAACAAAACAAAAATTGTATATGTCGTATGGTTTTATGGCCCTACGCAGATTGTGTATTTGTTACTTTGTATTATAGTTGGGGAGGGGTGGGGGGGAAGTTTCCGACCCCACCCCTCATCCCATATAAATATGGGATGGGGGATCGGGTTTGAAACCTCCCCCCCAGTTATTATAAACTCTACTCACTTATACATAATGTGGCCGACTCAACTATAAGCAGCCTATGTTCTTAAAACCCACAACCTATATTCTTAGTAATCACTGCACTTTTTTAATGCATCCAAACATATACATAACGGCCAATATAAATAAAAATAACATTGTGTGTGTGTGTGTGTGTGTGTAATTGTTATTTTTTGTTGTGTATTTTATTTGCATTTTCCCTATTTGGGTATGGGCAATTTTGCCTCATTTTTAGATATGGTTTAAATGTCCCAATATATACCACTTAAGGTGCCTTTGGAAAAGAAGCAACCTATTAGAAAGTCACCTGTGTAAGATAATAAACAATTAAACCATATCTAAAAATGAGGCAAAATTGCCCATACCCAAATAGGGAAAATGCAAATAAAATACACAATAGAAAATAGCAATTTGAACAAACCCCAGGAGAGGGTTACAAATGGATTAATCAAGAAAAAATGTGAATATCCATCCTTGAGAAAAGTTTCCTTGGCCTCCATTCTTCTTCTCCTCCCAAACCTACAAAATGAAAATAATAAAATAGGGTAAATGAAATGAATAAGAGCGCTTCATAAGGATGTTTAGGGTTAGGTTGAATACCTAAGATCCAAGGGCTCTAAATGAATCCATATAATTGTTGGGAATCAACCCTAAAAATTTTAGGTGAGCATATATTGGTGGGAATATGTTTTTAAATTTATTGTATGTATAACTTGTGAATGGCCTCTAAAGGGGTTTTAGGATACTAGGATTAAATTGTGACTCTTATTGTTTACTTTATTGATTTTTACAAGGGAGTTGATCTTAGGAATTAATTAAACTAATTTTATAAATGGATAACTAGAGAGTTTCATTATAGGAATTAAAATTTATTGAACTTTATTATAAGGGAGTGTAAGTTTATACTTTAGCCCTAAAGTATTAAATAAATAAATGATTTTAGAACTATTATGATGAATGATTCATAAGGATTAATTAATAAATTTTAACAGAAACCCTAGAAGGGGATTTAATTCTGAAATATTTGAATTAAAATAATAATAAATAAATATTAACAAAAAAAGATAAGGATTTTTTAATCATGAAATAATAAACTCTAGTTTAAGGTTATTCCATTGCAACCCGTTTAAACAAAAAAAATTATTCCGTAAATTTTCCTAATTAATTATTGGGTTTTATCTTGGGTTTTGTGTGGGAAAATTGTGGGCATTACAATGAATGAATTAAGTGCTTGAAAATGTAATTATGAAATTTGGTGTTTTGTTGTGTTCTCTTACATAGTCCTAAATATGTCATAAAATAGGATTTTGAATAGATTGAGTCATTGTTCTTTTATAGTTTTCTATAGTGAAATTTTTTCCTTCTCCACTGACTCTAGGCCAATGAAGATAGCTTTTGAATTTAAAATGACTATTAAAAGTGTGGATGAAGAAATCATCACCCTTATGAAAAAACCATAATCAATATATTTTATAATCAATGACATCGTCCTATGAAAGTGAAATATGAATTCTTTCTTTTAAAAAGGTTGAATGAATGTCTCCAATATATTTTATATTGGAAAAGATGATTTTCATTAGTAAAAAATAAATAACTAGTGTGACCTAATTTCAAGGAGGTGAATGTTGAGAGAGGTTCCTATAAGAACTAGTAATTAAAGTGCACAAAAATCAATTTGATGAGATAAGTGTTTAAGCATAAATATTTTCTAGTACCATTGGTCTAAAATTATTATATAAAAAGTTCATCACTGAAGAAAATTTATACAAATGTCTTCAATCATTTGTAAATTCTTTAATTCAAATCAAAAAAAAATCCTCGAATACATGTTACAGTGTATGTGGCCCTATTTTTCTCAATGGATTGTCTGATACATATTCCTTTACTGACTTCACATTTCTTTTGTAATACCCCTACGTGACAACATGCCATTATAGGTGGGAGAACGACACATCCTCACAACCTTTTCAGAGATGTCATTTCCTTGCAGAATAAGAAAAGAACTCTATTTTGAGATTCCAAGGACCTAACTACTAAGAAACCCAAGTTAACATGGTAAACATAGTAGTATGTGGATGATTACAGTGATTTCAAAGTGTTACAAGGAAATATGCATAATGGAGCCTCACAAATAGCTAATACCCTTCCTCAAATATGTACAATTATGGGTTAAATCAATACTACAAATAGAACCCAATATATTTTCATTTTCCTATGCACAAATTGATTTATATGAATCTGTATCTTCATTCAAAGCTTATGTGATTTCCTTTTAGAATAAAGGAAACTACTGCTACTAATTTTTTTCTTTTTTTTACTATAGAAGAGAATAAGATGATGGTGGTTGGGAGGTACCTCATTTAGTGTAAGTTTCAGCCACACACGAACACACCCATTTCCTATCTCATGATGGGTATCTCCTTTTCTTTAGAAAAAAAAGGGACAACAGTAATAGTGTTTAGGATTCCCAATGGTTTTTAGGCACAAAGCAATTCAAAAAAGGTAAAGATAAATATTAGTGAAGGGAATATTTGGAAGGAGTCGAGTATGTGTAACATTAGAGGACTTACAATATACTTTTTCAAGGTGCACAATGAAATCCAACTGCTCTCTACACTTAGATATTTCCTCAAACATAATTTATGCTTCTTTATTCTTAGGAGAGGTATCAACTATCTGTTCGATGATCATGGCTTTTCTAGTTACGTTATGCTTTATAGGATTGATTTATTTGAATAAATAAAATTATATATATCGAGCCACCTAACAAGTTAGAAGTGATTATTCATTTAATCAGTTGGGTTTTTAGTGCTCAAAGGATGGGTTTACATGACTTGAGTTTGCTACTAGTATCCCTCAGACTGTTGGGGGAGAAATATTTATGAATACAAGAGCAGACATAAAAGTAAACCTCCATAAATTTTACAAGCATGATCCCTTGTTGCACCAAAATGGGAGCCTTGGTTCAGGTTATGCACAAGTGCGCTCATTGAAAAGCCTTTAGAAACTTTTAAACAATGCAAAGCGTCATGATGACATGAAACTGATTAATGTGCACTTTTCAGTGAAGTGTTTTATTTTATTTTTAGGGAAAAAAATAATGAGGTGAACCAATTTATTTATTTATTTTATTATTTTAGTGACTCTAAAAGAACAACAACTAGGGATGTGGGATTCTTTTCTCTATGGAAAGTTTTAATAAATATTAATAAACATGTTATTGCTTCATTGGCAAATGGATTTGCAAGAAAGAATAGTGAAACCATACATGTTTTAACCTTGTTCGTGACGTAAAGTGATGAAGCATGAGTGAGACAAAAACTAATTCTAGAATTTCTGATGTTGATGCAGTCTCATCAAATGGGGGAATAATGAGTTTGGCAAAAAAAAGGTATGCTTTTTTCGTTTTCGCTTGCAATAAATTCCATTTTCATCATTTCATGTATTTGGAAATTATTTTTTAATTATTAGGAAATGTAACTTCAACCAATGATAAAAACCTTATTTCATTTGGGGTTGTTACACAAGAAACAATAATGACCCTGAAAGTTATGTGCATGGAGTGCCACACTAAAATATACCAAATACCTTAAACTCCTTGCATGACCCCTAGTAACATGAGACACTATGTGGAAACTTAACCAAGTTTTCTGAACTTAATTAATTCCCTTTCATGTCTAATTTATAATCCCTTTTAGCTTATAAGTCACTTGTAGTGACATGCTCTTTTTAGTAAAACACAATCAGTTTCAGCCTACGGTTACCACATATATCGATAAAAAATGAAAACCATTTCCACCTATCCCTAGACCACTAGAAAGAGAATCATAATCAATCTGCATTTCAATGAAAATTCCTTCAAAGAATAGTTTTCCATGTGGTTTTTGAGGCCCACTAGTCGCTGAGTGACAAGTGTTGTAGCTATTACGATAACTAGCGGTGGAGTTTCCTTATAACTTGAGCTCTACTCTTCATAACAAACTTGTTTCAAACATGATTAATTCTATGTATATGGGAGAGTACACAATAATCATAAACCTTTGTGTTCAAACTTTAAACGAGTGTTTTCAAGGCCCAATTTGTGAGCACATTAGATGTTTCATCCCACTTGCATCAAAACTGTAACTTTAGCTAAGCATGCATGATAAGGGTTATGTTGACTCCTAACTAATTGCAGAACCTTTTACATATTGTTTCCACACTTTATATAGAATGAATTCATCAAATAATTGTATCAATGTTTTTTGGGAAATTATGATGTTTCTCTCTTCCTTTATTTTCTTTCTAGAACTTTAATATTTCGACTAGATCTAAAAATGTAAATGAGTTATAAATTTTCATGGGTTGGAAATGAACTGAAAATTTTATAATGTATGTGATTAAGATATCATGAATACAAAGGAAAATGAAATCCAAAATTTTTCTCTTCCCATTTCTCTCTCTACAGATAATTATGAAAAGATTGATTGGATTTTGAAAATACAAATGGTTCAAAATGTATATGAGTTGAAATGAAATGAAAATTAGATGTGCGATGTTACAGTGATTTGAAAAGAAAATGAATCCTAGATTTGATTCCTCTCTCTCTCTCTCTCTCTCTCTCTCTCTCTCTCTCTCTCTCTCTCTCTCTCTCTCTCTCTCTCGTGTGTTTCGATTGTTTGAAATGATGCAACATTGGTTGTAGGTACTCTGAATAACAGGAATTTTATGGATGTGATACATTGTAATTAATGAGTTTCCATTGTAAAGTATATTCATCTTGTAATATATGTATTACCATACAATAATGGTATGTATTGTGTTCGAAGAATTGTTCTTTATAAATTTCGAAAAGGGAATATCAATGTGCCTATATTTTATAGTGTCAAATTGGATGTGAAGTTGTGTTCAATGTTGTACATATGTTATAAATATATTAATCTATTCTTTTTCTATGTTAATTATTGGTTTATTTCCTTAACACCCACAATGTTATGTAGAGTCTCCTCTGATCAAAACTAACGAAAATAAAAGAATGAGTTATAATGCCTATTGTACTTCCTCCTCCCATTTGATTGTTTTCCAGGGTATAATACATTTATCATGTAATTAAAATACTCTAACCTTATTTATCATCTCCTTATTTCCCACCTAACATGTCTTATTAAGGACATTTTTACCTAAATATTTAATGAGGTGCTAATTTTATGTTGTGAAACCCATCATTTTCGTACCAATCAGGTGATCATGTCTTGTTGTTATAGGTATGAACATTTCATGAATAATTTTAACCCCCTAGTGGGTGGCCAAATCCTTGCAAGATGGTTGTTGTACCTACGATTGATCTCTTGTGACATCTAAATTTTGTGAGACGAGACTACGTTTTGAATTACTTACGTATTTACCCAACAATTGAAATAGGTCCTTAGGAGGCTTTTGTAATGCATATAGTTGTTTGGGATATCCCTCTTCTAACATACACTTAATACTGTCATGTCTAAGAGTAATGAAATGACTTGTCTTGTGTGAGGTTTTACTCCTTGTAGTCTTGATCCCTAGTGTTAAGTGAGTATTATAGGAATTTCATTTGTTTCAAAATCATGATAATACAAGACCAAAGTAACCGTATAAACGCAACTAGTGAAAGGGTAACTAATATTAAACTAAGGAATGACCACTACGAAAATATGGTATGCCATTGAACAATTTAAGAAAACCAAATAAATGTCAAATGTGATCATAAAATGAATATAATAAAGTAGAGGTCCATGACTAATACAACAACCTAATAAATCGAAAAATAAAATATGATGTATGATCAAATCCTTTATTTGCATAAATTTTGATTAAACAATGATGCTAACAAAATAATAAAATGTAGCCTTGAGAATGGGATACCTTCAACTTTAGCCAAGGTCTTGTGAGTTAAGGAAATTGCACTCAAGTTGGACTTGTAAAAGCTAGTAGAACCCTTGGATCACTCAGGAAGTAGAATTTATTGTCGAAACATGTAATTAACCCATTACTATCGAGATTAAATCCATAAGATGATGAAATAGAAGTAGTTTGACATTTGAAATTTGTAACTTACAATTCAAAGAATAATCTCTATAACAGGAACACAGGGGTAATGTACCCTTCCCTGCACAATACGATTGTGAAAATATGAATCCCAAATTAGAGCAACTTATTGTGAATCAAGAATGATACAACTTAATTAGTTAACCTACATAATTGGTTGTAATAACTTGAAGATTAAAAGAGTGTATTTTTAGTATTAAAAAATGCTATGAAATGAACTCGGGATATGTTTTCTATTGATCTAGTAACCTTCCTTTTTCTTCCTATCAGTTTTCCTCCTTGTAAAAAGAGTATATTTCCAAACCAATTAAACAAGGTTCTCTCAAACAACTCCTTACTTAAAATATTATAATATACATGTGTGTATATACGTTCCTACTCACAATTATACTATATAAAGTTATTTCCACAAGAGAAACAAGTGAATTCTAAAGGAACCACTATACGTGAAATGTTAAACCAAAAACATGAAACCTAGTTGTAAAGGAACGAAGCATCCCATATTTTGAGTTCTTCAAACAATTTAAGTCAGCTAATATAAATAGGATTGTAATAAATATTTAACCATGAAAAATTATATGTTGTGGGAAGTTCCTATGAGTAAGTGTATATTGTCGTAGGTCATTGTACTTTGTCATTTTTGGAAATGTGGATTTTATATGCATCTTGTGTTTCATGTTATATATCTGGTTTCATGGTCACACAAGTGTCTCATGTGTTATACATTATCCTAAGTGATCCTATGTGATGTTATGTATCAAGAAATGTAAGCCAAAAAAAATCATGTTATTATGTGCGTTGTATTTGTGTTAGTAAAATGTCGGTGTTACATATAGTATCAAAGCCGAGGTTCATCATCTCGAACTTATGGGATGGATTGGATTTTTGATGATTCTGGATGCTGGTGGTGGATATTTTAATAGTAATGTGATATATGTTGTTATGTGACCAACGTTGTAACTATGATATTATGAATGCACATGTGGTGCATATCACTTAGTGTGTGTTTATTATCCTGTTGATGATCTTGTGACAAGATTATTCACTCTCATTCTTTGTTGACTCAATGAGGAGTTCACGTGTGATGTGCCTCCTTGTTGTATATGAATGGAATTTTATTGTGGGTTACGAAGTGTTGGAGTGTTTTGTTATTATGTAATATGAAAGTGTTGATGTGTTGCATAATAATATTGGTGTATATTGAATTGGATTTTATCATGATGTCACCACCACGTTCTAATGAATCATGTGTGTCACCATGTTGTATTACAATTAGCTGTATGTTGTAATGTTAGTCATTGTCTTCATCATACGTATAATTCATGTAATATGTGGTGGTTCATGTCATGAATTATGGGAATATGGTGATCATATGACCCCTATTGTACAATATTTGCACCTTAGGGGCATTATGTAGAAAAGTGATGTATCATAACCATGAAAGTAATGTTTTTGATATACCTTATATATATACCACGTGTAAGACGTTGTTGTTAATTTGTGTGAATCACCATTGTGTTAATGATGTAGTTATATGTTATGTTGTGAAACTTTCACTAGACAACCCTAAGGGAAGCAACCGTCAAGAGTGTATGTGTGGAGAGAGGAGGCGTGGACCAAGTTTTCATAATCTTGAGCCGAGTACGAGTGAGGAAGTGAAGTTTTATATAAACTGAAAAACCACTTCTATCTGTTTCGTATAATTTGAGCTTGCTCAATATATTATGGATGTGCACCACATTAGGCTCAACTTATGAAAACTAGTGTCCCATGCTCTTTCCCATTGGGTTTTCCATCGAACAATCTTATGTGATTTTGACTATGTTAATTCTTGTGGGAGTATGGAGGGATGATTCTGGTAGAGGTGATGACAATTACATTATTTGATATACTCATTTTTTGTTACATATATATTCTTACGAGGCGAGGCTCAATATATAAGTGCTAGCAACTTGATGACTACCCCTTTAGTGGCCGTATGAGGCCACATAGTGATTGTAATGTTCTATTTCTCAAATACATACTTTATTCCTAAATATCATTATCTCTTTTCTTGCAAGAACCAACAAATTTTCTTGATTGATGTGTTCGTATATTTTGGGAATTTTATTCGGTTGTTGCACTAATATGTGGATTTTTGCACTAACTATGGCTAGTTAGCCATTTGTTTTTCTTAGTTTTAAACTGTCATTATATGTTTAAAAATTTTATAGCCTTTCCCAACGCTTGGGATTTTTTCCACTTGGCATTTGAGATGGATTGTTATGTTCGTTCTAATGTTGTAATGTTTTGGAATAGGGTCATGGGATTCATCATGGAGTGGTTGGACCTATGGACCCACTTCATTGTATAGGGGTACACCTCAAGGAGTTACAAATAACTAGTGGGTTGTTAAACCATGATTTATTATGTCACTTGGGTTAGTGGTGATAGGGCTCTATGTTCCTATGTACATAAGGTGACCCGACCTCAATATATAGAGAAAGGAGATGGGACTCTATGTTGAGTGTCCCAAAATTTGTCATGGAACTGTATGGTTGAGTGGCCTAATGTTCTCGATGGAACTCTATGGTTGAGTGACCATATATTCTTGATGACACTATATGGTTGAGTGAGATGATATTTTTGATGGGGCTCTATGGTTTAGAAACCTCGCTTGGTTTTAGAACTATGATACTTTCTCTTTGGGAGGTATTGGAGTTGTTTGGTGGTTCTTTGGGAGGTATATGGAGTTGATTTTTGATGCTTTGGGACATATATGTAGTTATTTAATGATGTTTTCTGATATATGGATTTTGTGTTATAAGTTATGTGTACTCTTATGATTCTTGTTAGATATTGTTGTGATTGAGGCTTGACATTCCCCTTCATTTTTATGTACTATTGGATATTATCTTGGCACCACATAGGTACTATCATGGTTTTTGGGTCATGTGATACTAGTTATATATGTATCAGCATGATGATTATGTTTGTTAGTCACATGTGTGTGTTAGATATATGCCTATGACATAATTGCTAGAAATCATTTGTTATGTGGAATAATTTTTGTCTTTCCATGGTGTAATTAGAGGTCTTGTGATGTGATGTAGTCATGAAATTATGTAGCAAGATGTCTCATGGGCCATTTATGATGTTTTGAGTTTTGTGTGACATCTTGAGGCCAATTACTTTTAGGCACCAACAAACATAAGACAATTAATATTATTAGAAATGAATACTAAGAGTTTGAGATTAAGAAATACCTCAAAATAAAAGACTAATTGAGTAAGAAAGTAAAAAATAAATAACTAACTACTAATCTTACATAACATTAAAATTGAAAATATTGCAAAAATTAGTCTACTCCTGTGTGGTACAATTGTACACACAAGTTGTTTTGTTGATCGACATGTGTCATTATTGAATTTCTTGCCTACTTATCCTTTAAGCTTCATTGTTTTTTTGTATCAAGGACGATGCTCTTATAAGGGGAGAGAGAGAGAGAGAGAGAGAGAGAGAGAGAGAGAGAGAGATGTAGTAACCCTACCAGACAGCATGCCATTGTAGGGGGGAGAGCAACACATCCTCACAGCATTTTAAGAGTTGTCATTTCCTTGCAAAATAAGATAGGAACTTTATTTTGAGATTCCAAGGACCTAGCCCCGAAGAAACCCAAGTTAACGTTGTAAAAATAGTAGTACGTGGATGCTTACAACGATTCCAAATTTTTATAGGGAACTGTGTAGAATGGAGTGCTCACCAATAGCTAATAGCCTTCTTGAAATTAGTACCATTATGGGTTAAATCAATCCTGTAAATGGAAACCAATACCACTGCATTTTCCTATACACAAATTGATTTATGTGAATCTATATCTTCATTCGAAGCTTATGCAATTTCCTTTGAGAAGAAAGGAAACTGTCGCTACAACTGGTTTTCTTTTTTGTTTTTGCAGAAGAGAATAAAATAATGGAGGCTGGAAGGTGTCTCCTTTAGTGTAGGTTAGAGCCACATGAAAACACACCCATTTCCTATCTCATCATGGGTCTCTCCTTTTCTTTAGGAAAAAAAATGGGACAATAGTAATGGCTTTGGGGATTTCAAATGGTTTTCAGGTACAAAGAAATTCAAAAAAGGTAAAGATAAATATTAGTGAAGGAAAGATTCAGAGTGAGTTGAGTACGTGGGACATTAGAGGACATGCAATATACTTTTTCTTGGTGCACATTGGAATACATCTGCTCTCTACACTTAGATATTTCCTCAAAAATAATTTATGACTCCTTATTCTCGAGAGAGGTTGCAATTGTCTCTTTGATGATCATGGATTTTCTTGTTACGTTATGATTAATCGGATTGATTTTTTTGAATGAAAAAAACTATATATATCTATCCATATAGCGAATTGGGAGTGGTTATTCATTCAATCAGTTGGGTTTTTAGTGCTTAAAGGATGGGTTAACATGACTTAAATTTGCTACTAGTATACTTCATACTGTTAGGAGAGTAATATTTATGAATGCAGGAGTAGACATAAAAGTAAAAGTCCATGAATTTTACAAGCATGACCCCTCATTGTACCAAAATGGAAGCCCTTTTTAGGGTATGCTTAAGTGGGGTCATTTGAAATCCTTTAGAAACTTCTAAACAATGCAAAGTGGCATGATGACATGAAACCAATTAATGTGAACTTTTCAGTGAATTGTTTTCTTATTTTGTTAGGACAAGAAATGAATGAGGTGAACCAGGTTGTAGTTTTGTTTCTTCTTATTTCAGTGAATCTAAGAGTACAACATCTAGGGATGTGGGATGCTTTTCTCTGTGGGAAGTTTTGAGAATTATTAATAACGTTTTATTGCTTCGTTGACAAATGGATTTGTAAGAAATAATAATGAAACCATACATTTTTTAACCTAGTTGGTGACATAAAGGGGAGAAGCATGAGTGAGCCACAAAATATTTCCAGAATGCCTGATGTTGATGTGGTCTCGTCGAATGCAGGAATAAGGAGTTTCACAAAAAGGGTATGTTTTTTCCCTTTTCACTTGCACTAAATTCTGCTTTCATCATTTCTTGCATTTGGAAATTATTTATTAATTATTATGAAATGTAACTCCAACCAATGATAAAAACCTTACTACATTCGGACCTGTCAAACATCAAAAAATTATGACCCTGAAAGTTATGTGCATGGAGTGCCACACCAAAATATACCGCAAACCCGAAACTCCTTGAATGACCCCAGGTAACATGAGACACTATGTGGAAACATAACCAAGTTGTTTCAAGTTAATTAACACCCTTGCATGTTGAATTTTTAATCCTTTTTAGCTTATCAGTCACTTGTAGTGACTTCTTCTTTTTAGTAAAATGCAATCAGTTTCAACCTGCGGTTACCGCATAGTTCAAGAAAAAATGAAAACCATTTCCACCTATCCCTATAATGCTAGAAAGATAATCATAATCCATCTGAATTTTAGTGAAAATTCCTTCCTGAGTGACAAGAGTTGTCGTAATTACGATAACTAGCCCTAGAGTTCCCTTGTAACTTGAGATCTGTTTTTCATAATAAATTTATGTCAAACACAAAGAATTATTTATATATGGGAGAGTAAGCAAGATTCATCAACCTTTTTGTTCGAACTTAAAACGAGTGTTTTCAAGGGTCAATTTGTGAGCACTTTAGATGTTTCAGACCACTTGCACCAAAATTGTAACTTTAGCTAAACATGCATTTTAAGGGTTATGTTGACTCCTAAATAACCATGGAACCTTTTACATATCGTTTCCACACTTTATAGAGTATGAATTGATCAAATTATTATCTAAATGTTTTTTGGGAAATTCTGATGTTTCTCTCTTCCTTTTTTTCTTTCTAGAAGTAACTCTAATATTTTGACTGGATCTAAAAATGTAAATCAGTTATAAATGTTCATGCGATGGAAATGAAATAAAAATTTGATAATGTATGTAATTACGATATCATGAATAAAAATAAAAAAGAAATTCAAAATTTCTCTCTCTTCCCCTTTCTCTCTCTAGAGATAATTATGAAAATATTGATTGGGTTTTGAAAATACAAATGGTTCAAAATGTATATGAGTTGAAATGAAATGAAAATTAGATATGGGATGTTGCAGTGATTTGAAAAGAAAATGAATCCTATATTTTATTCCTCTTTCGCTTACTCTTCTATCTCTCTCTCCCTATCTCTATCTCTCTTTATTTTTTGTTTTGATTGTTTGAAATGATGGATGCGTGAAATTTATTCTTGAGTTTAGGGGATTTCCATACTAAGACCTAGGACTGACAGAACATTGGTTTCAGGTACTCCGAACAAGAGGAATTTTCAAGATGTGATATGTTGTAATTAATGAGTTGTCATGGTAAAGTTATATTCATCTTGCGATGTATGTATTACCATAGAATAATGATATGTATTGAGTTCAAAGAATTATTCTTTATATATATTGAAAAGGGAATACTAATGTGGATATATTTTATAGTGTCGAATTGGATGTGAAGTTGTGTTCAATGTGGTACCTATATTATAAATATATTAAACTAATATTTTGCTATGTTAATTATTGGTTTATTTCCTTAATAACCACAATGCTATGTAGAATCTCCTCTCATCAAAACTAATGAAAATAAAAGAACGAGTTATAATTCCTATATTACTTCCTCCTCGCATTTGAGTCTTTTCTAAGGTATAATACATTGATCATGTAATTAAAATACTCTAACTTTATTTATCATCTCCTTGTTTCCCACCTAACATGTCTTATTAAGGAACGTTTTACCTGAATATTTGATGAGGTGGTGACTTTACGTTGTGAAACCTATCATTTTGGAATGAGTGAAGTGACTGTGTCTTGTTGTTTTAGGTATGACCATATCATGAATAATTTTAACTCTCTAGTGTAGAAATCCCCTTGGTACCTTATTGTGTGGGAAAATCCTTGCAAAATGGTTATTGTATCTACGATTGATCTCTTGTGAGATCTAAATTTTGTGAGAAAATACTACGTTTCAAATTACTTGCATATTTACCCAACAATTAAAATAGATCCTTAGGAGGTTTTTGTAATGCATAAGGTTTTTTTGGATATCTCTCTTGTAATATACACTTAATACTTGCATGTCTAAGAGAAATGAAATGAGTTGTCTTGTGCGAGGTTGTACTCCTTGTAGTCTTAATTCCTAGTGTTAAGTGAGTATTATAGGAATTTCATTTGTTCCAAAATCATGATAGTACAGGACCAAAGTAACCGTGTAAACACAGTTAGTGAAAGTGTAAATAATATTAAACTAAGGAATGACCACTACAAAAAAATGGTACGCCATTGAACAATTTCAAAAAACCAACAAAATGTAAAATGTGATCACAAAATGAAGGTAATAACATAAAGGTCCACGACTGATACATCAACCTAATAAATTAAAAAATCAAATATGATGCATGGTCAAAAGCTTTGTTTGCATAAATGTCAATTAAACAACAATGCTAATGAAATAATAAAGTGTAGCCTTGAGAATGGGATACCTTCAACTGTAGCCAAGGTCTTGTGAGTTAAGGAAATTGCACTCAAGTTGGACTTGTAAAAGCTAGTAGAAACCTTGGCGTAGATAGGAATATATCAAACCTAGGATCACTCAGGAAGTAGAATTTATTGTCGAAACATGTAATTAACCCGTTACTATTGAAAGTAAATCCATAAGATGATGAAATAGAAGTAGTTTGAGATGCAAAATTTGTAACTTACAATTCAATGAAAAATCTCTATAATGGGTACACAGGTGTAATGTACCCTTCCCTGCACAATATGATTGTGAAAATATGAATCCCAAATTAGAGCAATGGATTTTGAATCAAGAATGATACAACTTAATTAGTTAACTGACATAGTTGGTTGTAATAACTTGAAGACTAGAAGAGTGTATTGCTAGTATTAAAAAATGCTATGAAATGAACTCGGGATATGTTTTCTATTGATCTAGTAACCTTCCTTTTCTTCCTGTCAGTTTTCCTCCTTGTAACATGAGTATTTTTCATAACCAAGTAAACCAGTCTCTCTCAAACAAATCCATAACTCAAACATTAGAAGATTCGTTTGTGTCTATACATTCCTAATCACAATTATGTTATATAAAGTTATTTCCACAAGAGAAACGAGTGAATTCTAAAGGAACCACTATACATGAAATGTTAAACCAAAAACATGCAACCTAGTTGTAAAGGAATGAAGGGTCCCATGTTATGAGTTCTTTAGACAATTATAGTCAACTAATGTAAATAGGATTGTAATAAATATTTCACCATGAACAATGATGTGTTGTGGGAAGCGCCTATGAATAAGTGTGTATTGTCGTGGGTCATTGTACTTTGGTCATTTTTAGAAATGTGGCTTTGATGCGCTTCCTGTGTTTCATGTTATATATGTGGGTCCATGAGCACGCAAACTTCTCATGTGTTATACATTATACTAAGTGATCCTATGCAATGTTATGTATAAGTAATGTAAGCCAAAAATAAATAAAAACAATCCTGTTAATATGTGTGAGTAAAATGTGGGCATTGCAGCTTTATCTTGCTTTCTAGATAATTTTGTATGTTAGTTGCAATGCTCTCAATGCATAGTAAAATTAAAATTTCTCTCTAACTAATCAGTTCAATAAACTTAGTTCCAATGAATTGGCATTCCTTCCTGACGGTTTGGAATGTAGTAATCTTCAACCACATCAACAAACTATTTTTTAATAGATAAGTCACTGGGGTATTGGGCATTAATAAACATATAACGAAATTCTGATTTTAAGTGCTTAGTGGACTCCCTGTCAGCTATTCCTGTTGATGCCTACAATTCAATATGCCTCTTTGCATATTATCGTGTGTGTCATATACACTGATACCCGTCCTATGTCTAATCCATGTACATAAATGTATTTTATATAGGATGTAGCCCATTCCGCGGGCAAGGAGGGTGAATGATAATAAAATATAATGTCAAGTTGTACTATAATTATTTTTTTCCTTGAACAAGTTATTAATATGAATGCGTACAGAGAAGAAGCCACACAAATTTAACAAAAACAATTCCTGGCATTATCTTGTTTCTTAATATTTAATTTCCCTCTGGAATGATGTTAAAGAGTTGGGGGTTGTGCTCACGTGGGCGATGAGACATGTCTTCTCCCCATTTGTCATCTCGATTTTGCTTTAGCCAATGTCCTTTCTCCTTGTTCGATGCACCCTTCGCACCAGAGATATCACAATCTGTGTGTTAAAATCACGAGTACCAGGGCGCTTGATTGTTTCTAATTTCAAATGCCTGCCATTAGAGATTTTTTTGTTTTAGTTTGATTATTGGCTTGACGAGGACTGTTAGTAAGCATCATGGGGCGAAGGAAGATTGAGATGAAAAAGATTGAGAATAGGATTAACAGGCAAGTTTCTTTCTCTAGGAGAAAAAATGGGTTGATAAAGAAAGCTTGTGAGTTATCAGTGCTGTGCGATGCAGAGGTGGCTCTCATTATCTACTCAAGCACTGGGAAGCCGTATGAATATGCTAACAACAGGTATTTTATTTGACCTATTTTACTAATAAAATGGAAGCCCTATAAAATTTGTCCATGCTCATAGAATTAATTCCCATCTACTAAGTGATTTTCAGTAGAATTTGAAACTAACTATTTTAATTGAAATCCGAGATTATGATCTACATAAATATAAAGCAACTAATGTAGATGGAAGAAGTGAAGTATAATAATGGGGTTTATTATCGTTTATCAGGTAGGATATCTCTTCTGATCTAATGTAAGGTTTTAAGAACCCTAGGGTATTTTTTTTCTTGTACAAATCCTGTGTTTTTGTTCAGGAAATTAAAGAAATAACAGTATTAACGCTGTCATAGTAATTGACAATCTATATGTTCCATTGCATTCCATATCCTATTATCATTCCATGACACTTTTAACCAAATTACATGAAAACCATTAAAAACATATCTTGTATACAAAATAAAACAAATTCAATGAAAGTTATTCTAACTTCCAAGCATATCTTTTTGAAAAACTAATTGAAATTCTTATACAAGTGGACATTATTCTTCAACGTAAACAAAGTTTCATGTTTCAACAAGAAATCAACATCAAAATTATAGATTTGTCAATATTTTTGAACAAATATGCAATATTAAAACAACTTCCCCACTCCTATATTCCTTTCCCTTTTTGTTTGTGATTTCTTTGTCACTTTTCCCTGCTCATTTCCCTTCTTCGAGAATTCCATAATTAGCAAGATCCTCCATAAAAATATTTAACAGCTACCTGTTTCTTTAACAAAATATTATCATCCATACCATTCTCTTTTATAATCTACTTCAGCAAATTGTTTTTATTGTTTAGAAAAATAATAGTCTTCTTAAGTTGAATTACTGCAATAAACTTTTACGAGCTTTATCAAGAGAACCTAGAGGACACTTCCTAGACTTATTAGATTTTCATATTTGGAGTGCAATGAAATAAAAATTTGAGATCAATTACAACATATTTTTTAAAATTGGAATTAATAAAATCTATGATTTAAAATTGAATGTTTTATTTTATAATACTTACAAGACATTTATCATTTTTAACATTGGCAATGTCAATCAAATCCTTATTCTTCGAGCATTTGTTGTAATATTCTTGGGATTAACCATTAATATTATCCAATCAACTCAAAACAATATCTAGAATATTGTCTTGATAGCTATTATTATATGTCATAGTCTCGTCTTCTGTTTGGTGAAATAAAATATCAATCTTAGAGATGATTTTGAACAAAAACATATAAAATATACCTTTGTCTATGATTATAAAAATGATTTTTTATCTCATTAATTTCTTTTTTCTTTTTATCTTCCACTCTTTTAGCTTATTTATTCTATGCAAAATAACTTATCTAACATGGGAATCAAATTCATTACCAATCAAAGTTACCCAAATAAAATGTAGTCTTGTGGTTATTTCGCAACAAGTGTGGATAGGATAGGTGTCAAAGGATCAACATTTTAGGCTTTTTGTATCTGCGTTGCATCATATTCTTATCATTATTTCCCATGACCTTATTTATGCCTCAAAATAAATTTAGGTATTAAAAGCGTTTGAAAATTTTAAAATTGACAAAAATTTGATATAGAAGAATGTTATAATTATTTCGTCAACATATACCTTGGTGCCATGAATCATACCATGTGTATCGAAAAACTTGTCGGGTCTTCTCTGTCAATGTCCAAATAATCTGCACCTAAATAAATTTGATTTAAAATAGATTTTCATGTTGTACTATGCATGTCACATAAAGAGATATTGGGAATTTCAGATGTAATGGTGAGTGTCCCAATGGAGGCTGAAAGTGTCATACTTATAGCAATGGTATTTTTACCGCTTTTGAAAATTCAGATTTGGAATGGTGGTGGAGGATGTGTGATTTTAGGAATTAATGGCGATGACTACAATGTAAAAAACAAAAACATTACTAACTTATATAACAATTCTTAAAAATTACAAAAAGTAACAATTTTATATATTGTCGAATCTCTAGCTTGGATATGAGTGAAATAATTATGTTGGTTATTGGAGTGGTGGTGGAACAAGTTGCAGTGGTTAAATAGATGTTGAGGCACGCATTATAAATAACAAAACATTACAAACTTATAAAAGAAATTCCAAAAAATACAAAACACAATTTTTTTTAAAAATTATACCTTCCTAAACCTGATACGGCTACTTCTAAATTGATTATGTGGGTTATAATGGTTTTTAGGTTGTATAAAAGGGAATTTCAAAGTCTTTGTAAAATGGTAAATATAAAATGATTATAAAAAATCTTAAAATGTTAAAAAAAACAATAATATTAGTGACATGATTAACACTAGTGGGATTACATATCTATCAATTTATTAATTGAAATTGAAAAGGGAATGAGTGAGCATCCATATAAGACTATGAATCTCGCGACACCTTAGAACTTTGTTGACCTCTTCCTCTTGATGCTATTATTCTTTATGGAATTGAGTTCAAAAATGTTTCTACGTAAGGCAAGCAAACAAACATAAGTGAATAATCAGAAAAACATCAAAAACTAATTTTTAATAGTTGTATAATTTACTAACATGTTTTTATTCAATTAAAAGGGAAAATTCCTTTAGCTTTAGGTTCATGCAAGTATGAGTGCATTCATCTTGTAAATTATAAAATGACTCAAAACAAAGAGTATAAACATTGCTTGTAGAAGAAAAAATAGGTTTTTTAACAACTCAAACCTTATCAAGATCAACATTTATCTTATTTGATAATAACATGCATGAATTAAATTTTTAGTTTTGGATGTTTGTGAGAATGTAGGAAACATCCCAATGTGTAATATCTTCATTCCTACCTTCTAAAATAATTATGCCTTGAAAAAATGTGATCCTGATACGAAAAAAATTGTTTGTTAATCCTTGTACCTCAAATCCTTTTCTTCATTTGTTGATATTTTATACACAAAATAATTCATTATTGAATGAAAACTTAGCAGAATGTATATCAAAATGAATGTGTTAAATAAAACTAAAAAATTCTAAAAAATTTAAACATGTACCATTTACAAAGAAATTTTAATACGACTCAAGGGAAATATTATCAGCTTCAGACGAAGTGTCTTTGTTTGTAAAAAATATGCAAATTTTGAAAGGAATGTATGTCAATCAATGAATATCCTTACGATAAAAAAAAATTGAATGTGTCATCTAGAAAACTAGGATCAAATTGTTTAAGATGCGGAAATATATCTCAAGCTGTGGCATATTATTAAGTCCTTAAAAATTGAAATATTGGACCCAATCCTTATACATTTCATTTGATTGTAAGAGGAAATTAATCTGCAAGCACATTTTGTTTCTGTAATGGACCTTGGGTAGGGCCATGCTGGTTTGATCTATCATGACGTCATGAAGTAGACTAAACTTTGAAATTTTAATCATTAACTTAAAATTTACATGTTAATCGAGACCTATAAGTGGTTTGTAAACTGCAATGAAAGCTTCAAATAGGAAACCTGTGACCTGGGGGAATTATGGAAAACAAGTTGTGATAATAATGAGATATGAGTGAGGGAGGTGGTATTTATAGGATAGTGGTTCAAGTTTTAGGGTTATGTTTAGGATTTAGGGGCGTGTGACACAAGTGTGAAGGGACGTGTGGAAATAATGCACTGATACACGTGACAAAGAAGGGATATACGCATGTGACAAGAAGATTGTTGACGTGTGACAACATTCTAATTGATGCATGAATACACTCTATTTTTCATGCGAATACACTCTTATATCTTTCCTTAACACGTATCACTTGGTTTCCTTGCCATGCACTAAGAGGAATTCACCTTTGCAATGAAAATTCTTCACTAAAAATTTGGCCATGTCACGAAAGTTCTTACAAAATATTTTCCAGGGAGTTTCTACCTCCAATTTCTTTGAGGCCTCTTAAAATTATCCATGCAAAATGTTGTGTTATAATGTATTTTTTTCTTACAAAAGTGGACTCGAAGAAACCCACTACCAATATATCCACAAAGAGGTTATTAAAAACATGTCTATATTGTAAAAAACATCATTGGGTATGGGATGTTTAACGTCATAAAATTATTTCATATCACCATTCTTAAGCTAGATATTATCCTTTCAAAAATCCCATTTAATCCAATTTATTTATTTTTCATTTGTAAGGTAAAAGAATAAACGTTTTGAAATGACCCCAAAAAAACCTTTTACAAAAAACCACTAAAGACAACATTTAATGTCCAACTCATCTAGACATACAACAACCTAAACACTTTAGGATGACATTATCCTATCCACCATCATCTCCATCATAAATGTAACTCAAAATTGTAGGAGTAATGAAAAGTATGCTAACCAGTGTAAGTTCTTCAAAATGAATAACTACTACCCTCACCCAATGTTTTGAGCATGAAGATGCATATTAGATTTTTCACTTATACTCTTGGACTATCTTATATTATTCTCCTCTTCAGTTGAGGAAAATGGGATTATATTTCTATTTCTAAAATGGATGAAGTATCACTTTTATCACTTGAGGTCATAATAGAATTATCATCCTAATTTGGCTCTACCAATTTTTCTTGAATTGCTAGTTCCATCTGAGAAAGGAAATGTTTGTACATCACAATTGTCCAAAGGTTCTACTCTACCTCAATTACATCCTCCAATGATTTTGATAGTTAAGGGAAATACACCTCTCTTTTCATGCCTAGCTAGGTGGTTAGGGGGAGAATTCTGCCACCATTACACTTTGTCCACCATGTTACATTTTTATCTATGAAAATATGATGCTAAGTGTATAAGAGAACATTTCCTTTCACATCTGAAGGAGATACCCTTTTAGTCAATCAATTGAGACCAAGATGTATATTATAAATTTACAGAAATGCTTTCAAAAATATTTAATGATTTATCCATTTCCACCAAAAATTGGGCATAAGTAGGATGATACATGAGTTATGTAGTGTTTTCAATCACTATAATCCTACCATGTGCTGACCCAATGATAATAAGACATTATTTAGACTAAAATTATATATAGAAATGAAAAAATATAACACACATAGGTCTAACAAAAATCTTCAATGATACAAATGAAGATTAAAAACCATTGTTTCATGACTAGGTAGTGGCCACCGTAAATCCATATCCTTTTGAAATTGAACTCCCTATCCTAACTATGTCCAAAAACGAATTTAAATTATCCTTGAACCTTTCCATTATTGAATCCATCAAGCAAGGTTATTCCTAAATTTTTCTTATAATATTTTTTTCTGTAAAATCAAATTATTCATTAGGTACTACTAACTCTAGGATAATTTGGTGTATCAAAGGTTTCCTAAAGTAGGCAAGTATATCTAACATCTCCTATACTTAAATTTATATCAAAATTTACCGATTTCTAATATGGTCAAACAAAAAATTAGGTGAAGTGTCATAATCTTTATCTATTTAGTTACTTAGATATCCATTTTAGCATTATAAAAAGTTCATTGAAATATTTTTTACTTACAACCATTAATTATTAATTGGTTTTTATTTGCAAACCTACTTGATTTATTACCTTGATAATATGTGATATATTACCCATCCTTGTAATCTTAATATAACTTACTATCATAAAATTATTATAATGAGCTAGTTAGACCACATTGACCTATTCTAGATATAGTCTTTAGAACCCTATAAATCCTATGAAGTGTAAAGTATCACCTTCTTGGTTCTATTTCATTTTCCAGTTATATCATAATGTGTTATTTTAGCATGATCTCCTTTACCATTATATTCTTGACTACCATCCATAGAAATATAGATAAGATATTTAAACATGTCATTATTTATTGTTATACACTCTGGTGAATCTTAAATTTAACTTATTTTGTTGTTGGATTAAATAACATTCAAGTTTCCTTTTATCTAGTATACATTTTAAATTCATTTAAAATAATTTCTAATCAATCTATAAATATTTTCCAACAAGAATCATCACATCAATTACCAACAAGATAAAAACTCCCACAATCAACGCCTTTTCTATGCCTACATTGTCCCATATTATTACAATATGCTTAACACCAGTGCTCAAAAAGGACAAAAAATAAACATTAGAGGTGTTAATGCATCCAATATAAACATTATAGAACATAATCTTAACCATAAGAAAGAATACAACATTGAGTATGTTTACACTCCTTCCATGCAAGAATTCATCATATCTTATCTCAATTTCATGATAAAACATGCTTAATTCATTTTGACCAACGTAAAGGCATACAATCCAGCTTAGGGAACCTATTTTTGTTTCAAATATTATTATTTATGTCAAATAAATAATTATAAGTATTTTAGATAATAGAAATATTGTCATTGATGTTTAAAAATGTATGTGTCTTATGAAAATGAGTATTCAATTCGAATTGTGTATGTCGCATGAAAAAGAAAACTATTTTATAGTGTTTCGGTAGTTTGGCAATGTTCCTCTAGTGTTTATGCTGTTCTTTAGGTTTGGTAACGTTCCACGGGTGACTGTGGTGTATCGCGGGTCTAGTAATGTTTTGCATGAGTATTTTGTGTATTCCAGGTGATGGTAGTTCATTGCATATTGAAGAACCATATTAAAAGATTTTGTGGGACTGAAATAATACGCTTGAGAAAAAGATATATTTTGCATAACAAAGAGAAATACGTAGAAGTAAAAAGGTGTTGTAATACGAAGGAGGATAACCATGCAATAAAGAGAAATTTATAGTAGAAGGATCCAGACAAAAAAATGGACGTCTATGGGAGTCATTGAAAATGTAAAATATTTAAATTTCATAATATACTAAAGATGAATTAGGATGAAAATGATAAAGGATGTTGACTGATGAAAAAAATTATCTATTCATGAAATGAACATGGTATATTAGTGGATTCAATTGTTATTTTATGTTTGCACTAATGGTTTTATGATGTTCATTTGAGAAGAAAAGAAACAAGATAAATGAGAGGAGAGATTAATGAAGAAAGAGGAAGAGCATACTCAAGTGGATTATAATTTTGAACTCTTGAATAATAATGAAGAGAAAGCAGTGCATGAAGTAATATTAAAGTGAAATGTAAAATGTGTGAAGATTGCAAGGAGAGTGAACCATAATCTAAATGTTATCATCAGGTTGAAGAAAGAACTGCAATGGGTGGACCTTTGTAATTTTGAGGTTCGTGCCTCATAAAATTGGGGAATGATATCTCCAATAGGATGGTACCTACAAATTAGTTGATTGGGTGCTCAACATTGGGTATTTGTGTAGATCCAATGAGTTTTTGTTGAGGAATAAAGCTAAGTTGGTGCTCAACATTAGGGATTGGTGTCTCGAGTAGGTTGCTACCTACAAACATTTTTAAAATAATTAATTGTATTAATGATCTGGATGTTAAGTCCAACCATTATTTTCTCTATAGTTTTTCTCCCAAAAGGGTTTCCACATAAATAATGTCTTGTGCAACTTTTATATGTTTTGTAATTTCTTATGTTGTGAATGTTAAATCTCAAATCATAAAAATTAGATAGTAATGATTCACCCCACTCTCAGTATAAGTGATTTTTCTACATTTTTTATATTTATATTTCTTATTAAGTAGATCTTATCAATAACACACCTTAAAATCAAAAGAAAAAAATTTCACAAAATCACACTTTTAATGATGTTGCACATCTTATCATCCATCTCATTAACAAAATGAATCTACAATACATTTTTTTGTAAAAATTAATTACTTAAAATGTATGTGAATATGCCTTCCATGTTTAATAGAACCTAGAAAATTTAATGGTTGCTCTTAAAAAAAGTGTTCTCACGCACATCTTCTACTAGATGAAAATTATTTTACAATTTTCCAACCCCTCATAGTTGATAAAGGGATCCACTCTATTAAAAGGTAATTTTTAACTCCTTATATAGTTGTTATAGATATAAGAGGTATCACCTATTCTAGATTAGCTATGAAATATCTGTCTACCCTATACTTTAAAGTTGTATTTGGAAATTTCTACAATGACTAGATTATATATAACTCCCATGTGGCTAGTAATGTGTTTCTTAGAACCCTAATGGTTGATGCGTTAGACTGGTATGATTCTTGTATCCTAGCTATGACATCTAACTCCAAGGATTAATGAATCTATAAATCAAAGAGTTGAATTCTCAAGACTTACATTAAAACAAGTTAAATTTCTTAATCAATAGTAAGTAATGTGACAATTAAAATGTCCAAACCTTATTCAAACAATGGACATTATTTGTAAATGATAAAAAATACTTCAATGATAACATTCTTTGTAATTTATTCTTCACTTTCTTAGAACTCCATATTCCACATAAAGTTAGATCTATATTCCTTCAAATATAGTGTATGCCTTCAATATTCCAAGATGAATTATTTTTATGTGAAATATACCCCAACCTAAAACAATATGAAGGTCAAACTAAAATTCAAGTGTGAAAAATATAAGTAATATAATCATACTTCAAAATTGATATTATATTGATAATAGAGTCTTATATATTCCTAACCATAAATATTACTCTAAAATACCATTCACAATGTTGATTTCAAATATTGGCCTCTTTTCATGGATGAACTCTAGTTGCATTTCCCTATGCGATATACATATCCTATTGATACTTATCACCATACCACTCTTTTGTTTGTGACATTCCAATTAGGTTCATTCACATGCAAATTATAATCCTATTTAGGATTTTTCTTACAAATTTTTCCTTCATAATAATTCTAATCTTTAAGGTGGGGAAGGCAAGATACTTGTAGAATTTTGTGGAATTTTATCTTTCTTGTTTTATCGATAAATGAAAATCCATATAAAAGTTGTGTAACAACCCAAAAATCCACACACACGGACAACACAGTGAAATACAGGATAACTTTTTTTTTTGACTTGCTTGACACATAACATGACGCAGCATGTCATCACCAAGGATACAACTAACACTGTGAACAACTTGATACAAGGTTGGCCATAAGGGTAGCACGGAAACGTTCACACCTATCAAGGACAATACATTTTTTTTTGACAAGACAACATAGAAGTCCAACCACAGAACACTCTAACAAATAGGGCCAACCACAATGAGATATTCTTGAGGGTTATTTATCTTAAAAGGACATCTTGCAATTCTTAGCTTACGTTTTCAAGGAGGCTCAAGATATGATTCGTACAATTCATCTTACCAAGCTAAGTTTATTCCTTTGACACTGAGTAATTATCTTTAAATCTTCTCTATTATGACATTTATTTTCTTAATTCGTTTATCAAGAAAAAGGAGTATTTAAATTCCACAAGGCCATCTTCTCACCACTAACGCTACTAAGATTCGTTCTTGCCCACAAGACAACATGGTTTTAAGTTCAACACACTTAAGAGAAGAGATACAAGGTGCCTTGAAAGAGGGTTAGAGGGAGAAGGTCGAGATGAAACATCTTTAGGACCTCATTAGTTATTGCCAGTATTTAATTGAAGCTAGGGCTCTTAACCAGAATTATCAAAAACTTTACTTAGGCTTCGCTAAAAGTATTAACAAGGAGTAAAAATTTACTTTCCAAAAGGCGGTGAGAGGATGGTGAGGTCTCCAATTAGTTTTCTCTGGCTTATTAAATCTTATCATCTTCAAACAACTAACAGTTCATATCATCTTAGGGTCATTTTACAAATTCACCATAAAAGGAATAATGTTCACTAGAGGAGCTAGGGTTATCATGTTATAAAGTTTACCTGTAATGATAGTCTTGCCCTTGATTACTTAAAGAATTTCTTGCTCTCAAGTTGGTGACCCTTATGTTACTTTATTTGAATACAACTTTTAATTTAACTTCCAGAAGTACTAAACAATCCCATGTTAGTTTACTTATGACGCTTTATTACTAAGTCATGTCAAGGTTTAACTCAAAAGTTATTCTCAAGGCAAGGTTGTAGCAACACTCATTTATAAGAACAAAACAAGATCACTCACTCAACAACAATAACCAAATTTTCTTATAATTTCAATGATGGTCAAACAATACAAGGTTTCCAAAGTTTAGATGACAAATTCCACAATACTTTATACTAAGACATTAATCCTCTTTTAATATTTCCACTGGACGTTAACAATAGTTGAACAACATAAAGAGGTTTGGAGCAAAGGAACTTCTCAACTGAGGTTGATGACAAAAGTCTACAAATTTATCCCTCATCTACACGCAAAATCCATCTGCAGCAAATTTTCTACAAGAGTGAGTTCACGAGAATTGAGCAAGATAAGGCTACACAAACCCACCATAACTGTTATCTATCAAAATCATGAAAAGAATCACTTTATTACAATAATTTGGGTCAAACCTCTAAACACTATCAACACATCAAGTTACAATAAAATCTCCATCATGCCAAACAAGGAAGAAGACCATGTACTTCCGTTAGGAGTAAAGACAACGAAAATATAACCACCGAAAGAGAAAGGCCCTTGGCCCTATAAGGAGAAATAACCAATCTAACAAAGCAGGATTCCCACCAAGTAAATAATTAAATAACAATCACAAGAGTGCGATTTGATATAAAGTACCAACCATCTAGAATTTTATCACAGGTACCAAATGCATAGGTTATAATATTATATTTCTAGAAGAACAAGAGTTGATCGGCCCAAGAAAAGGGGAACCACAAGTTTTAGAAATTGACACAAAAAGCCATGTATAATTGAGTTTCAGACCGGAAATAAATTAGAGTATACACACAACATAAGTTTCGAGGTGAAAGCAAAGTATATTAATTTTGACCATTAACTACAAGGATTTTCCAATCATCCAAGAAGGGTCAAAGTCTTACAGGCTAGTAGCAAACACGCAAGAGAAGAAGGGGGTTCCGTCCAACAAGAGTATACAATAATGTCATCAACAAATTTTTATAACACTAAAGATTTGCAAATCTCCACTACAATACTAATTTTTGGCTAGTTTAAAATAAATTACCCATATCCCAAAACAACCATACTTTGCGGCAACCATAGGTAACACAGTCAACCATCACACAAATAGATACAAACATAATTTCTAAGTGACATTATCAAAACAAAACCTTCTGCTATGAATCCATAAGACTATCAAATGAAAGCTGAGTTTTTTTCCTAAAGATTAATCACAATTAAGGAAATTTCCATCACAAACTATTACGGTAATTACGTGCATAAAAACTGACCAATATTAATTAATAGCATTAACACCGCAAAGGAGAAATATTGAAAGTTAGGAAGAATAGAAGAGTGCCATCAACAAAAATTCCAAGAGGGGGATTAGACCAAAACTATTCTAGTGTCAACGAGGTACTGGATTCACAGAATGAAACCTCCAGCTTAGTTGATCCGAAAAGCTAGTTATGGTTCAAGTTGATAGGGATAGTCGAGTTACTTCTTAAGGATGGCCTTAAAATCCTAGAAACAAGATGAAAGATAGTATAAGAGCCTAAACACGTGAGACGAAAAAACACATTGCACACAAACCTTTTCATTCTACCAGTTTTAATACCAAAACTCTAAGCTGGCTAGCCCACGCATTGCTCACATGATCCTACAACCTTTCTTTCTCGATGCCAAAAGGTTATCAAAGGGACTTGCGAAGGAGCTAATAAAAATCGTCAAAGAAAAACTTGGGTGCTAGGGAGGGGCTTCATAGTTATCGTAAACTTACTTCCATGTTATCGAAAATACTAGTTTGATCAACATAATAACTTGCAACTCAATCACAGAGAAGAATAATACATAAAAAAGCAGATGAAGGTCTATCACTCGAGCAAGAGAAACATAACACCCAGAGGGGAGGGCACACGCATCCTTTTGACCAACATACTGACAATGATAAAAGCTAAAACAAGGAGAAACAAGCAGAAAGGGGAAATCTCCCATCATGACATCCAACTGACAATTCAATGCAAGGAAAAGTGGTTCGATTTCACAATAATTTTAAATAAAATAATAGTAGAAAGGTGTAGAAATATCTTTCCTGTTTCTCCAGCTTCAACAAGTCATACAGACTCTGCACGGGTCAGCATAAGAACTGTAGGTACTAGAATTCGGGTGCATCAGTTCTAAGCGGTCCACATTCACGATCCGCGAGACCATGCAATAGAAGAGGATTTTTGTCAAACAGTTCACGAGCATTTTTGTATTCGAAGTGACTCCATGCACTTGTGCTCAACTATTGCTTTCCTTGAGCTTTTACTTCTTGTGGGATTCGACAACCAACTCACATACCCTATACGTGCTACCACAAATACAAGTGATCTACACAAGGCTGGAGGAGATATTTTCAAAGAAGAACCTAGCAAGGATGTCACGGCAAGAAAAGGTTGTAGGAGATGGATTTACCCAAGTTACTCAAATTTGTTTCAACTTCCTATGCCTCCTCAACAAACCCATTCCAAAACAACAAAATTCCCAAGTCATATTTACCTTACCTCAAAAATATAATAAATATGTAGCACCTATGGCTTCACCTATTGACATAGAATTCAATGCAATTAAATATTTCCTGAAGTGGCATTCATCTTCAGTACAACTCGCAAGCAATTCCCACCATGCATCAGATGAAATGCATCATTGATTTGGTCTAGTGTCAAATTCTGTGAAATGCACTCGTCAACTTTGATCTCCTTATTCATGTATTTTTTCAACAAGCCATGGCACTTGAGAGCGAATTTTGAAGCCACCAAAAGTAGTTCCTTTTCATACACAGCCTGTAACCAGCTGAAAAGGTCAGGTAGAAATCTCCTGTCTAGAGGCTACAACACGAACAATAACAGACGTCCCCCGACCCTTATGATAGCACTCTAGAGCAGCTCGCATTATACTAAAATTTCCAATACACTCAAAGCTATACTCAACACCTCCATCGCTCATATCAACAAGCACCTGCTGAATGGGTTTATCATGATCTTTAGGATTAACAACTCCATGACTCCAAAATCCTTAGCAGTTTCAAATTTCTTAGAATCAATGTCAATGCCAATAACATGTGAAACACCTGCTATTTTAGCACCCTCTGCAACCGCGATTCCGACTGTACCAAGACCAAATATTACAACTATTGATCCAACTTCTACTTTTGCTATATTCCAAACTGCTCCAAGACCTGTGGGCACACCACAACCAAGTAAGCAAATCTTCTCTAAAGGAGCTTGTGGGTCCACTTTTGCAACGCTCACATCATGTACAACAGTGTACTGGCTGAATGTTGATGTACCCATAAAGTGAAAGATCAGTTTCCCATTCACTGAAAACCGGCTTTTCATGTCACTCAGCATATACAATCGCCATCTCCCTCTACAAAACCCCAGTCAGCAGCTCATGAAGCAGGCATTTCAGCTGCAGCTTGAAGGTGTGATAATTCCATAGAAACCTTTATGCCTGCCAACTTAGTGACTCGTTGAAGAAGTTCACATAATTGCAAGGAAAAATGTGCTTCAGGAATATTATGATATGAAACAGATCCACCCCTATGAGATCCTCTTCCATGAGTTACATCGTAGAACAAGCAAGCTCTCAGTAGAGAAACTTTACAAAAAGATTCGTCAGGTCTCCTGGTAACACTCTTACTGTCACTTAATCAATTTTGATAAAAATATCTTGAAGGAGAATCCTAAATTTGAGGATGCAGTCAATACTGAACTGAAAGCAACATAGTTGGACAGCCTTCCTATTAGAAGCGCTCAAAAATGCCTCTACTACTCTGTAACCTGTCTACTGCCATGGCTACTTATTGTCGCCGGTTGTTGCTGAGGATCACCGACAAGAACACACCTCGCAGCACCCAAGGAAATGGAGGAAACACGCATACTTCACTCACTTGTAGTTGTGCATGGCCAGCAAAAGGAAACAGCGCGCCTTTCTCCCCCAAATGCATCCTGGAAACAACAAAAAAAACATGTATTCTCCAGCAGTTTCCACGCCTATCTCACTAGCTGGTACGTCAATTCAGACTATGCCTAAAGCATTGAATGAAAGGATCAAAACAAAGATCTAGGTGAAGAAAAAAATCCTCCACCGACTCCCTCTTTCTCACGCAAGGTAGAAAAACGTGACATTCGACCAGAACAAGGAAGATTTGCAAATCAGGGTTAATAAATGAAGTGCATCCACCCTCCACATAGATAGCCAACACAATGAGGCCCCTAACAACAATAAAAAAAGGATTCCCTCCAGCCCACACCAAGCAGGAGGTAAAGCTGACCGAGACAAGGTAGGTTGGGGGCATTACAAGTTGTGGATGTTGATATAATAAATTCCGCAGTACTAAGAGATTTTAAGTTGAACCAAAAAGTAACTATTTTATCACATGACTTATGAGATCAATATCTAAATGGATGTTGAACAAATAATGTTCATGGAAGTAGTTGATTATAATAATGGCATTTATTATATTTTCTTGGGTTGGACATCTATCGTCAAAACTTAATTTTTAACAACCATATGTTAGTTATTTTATGGTATATATTTATTAAAAAAAACTTAAAAGTACACTTTATATATAAGAAAGTAATTACAGCACTATTCGTAGAAAAGATGGGTGGAAGAGATCACACCCCAAAATACTAATCATATCAAGTTGGAAACACCTCAATAGGGAGGCCAACTAAAATTTTAGACATCAATAAAAAAGATGACGAATAAAAAAAGGAGCTAGAAAAAAAACGCCATAGCCATGAAACTACACTACAGAGAAAAACATGGAGGTAGGTGGAAAATCAAAAGGACTATCCAACTTATATCCCTAGCCAGATCCAAGGTGATCTATGTAGGGGATTGGCTCCCATCCATTCTGATCTTACTTATGCTACCACTACTATTCATTTGAATTATCTAACTGTCGACAAGGAGAAATGGAAGGGGCCAACCATAAAAACTTCTCTTACTGGGTACAGACTATCACACTCCGTCAAAATCACGTAAATGGCCAAAAACCCTTCCATGCACAATGGATGGAGGATGGTACCATGAGAACCATTAACAAAGAGGAGAGGGGATCCTCCTTCTTTAGAAGCGAAACCTGTGAAACCCCTACTTGAAACGAGGAGGGGTTGAATGGTGTGGCTGAGAAATAGAGTGGCGATGAGAAGGAGCATGAGGAGGAACATAATTGACCACATAGGGTACATTGGCCAAGTGGTCGAGAAGGAACTATATTTTTTCAGCCTCTAACTAAAATTTCTAAACCTGGTTCTGAATCTGGATAATCACAGTGGATAGAGAAACAACTTTATTAGTAATAGAAAAAATTCAATCAATAGGACCATTGTTAAATATGCCACTATTTCTATCTTTGTAAAGGTGAAAATAAATATGAGCTTTGAATATGTGTCAAAAGTAGTTATAAATTACAGGTAACAAAGTCAATTCCTTAAAGAGAACCATATTCTTGGTAATGAAATATGGGTAGAAGGATTGAAAAATGGAGTGCATCCATTTATAGGTTGATTAAGCTAGAATAAATAACCATAAAATGTGTTTGATATAATTTTATTAGTGACAAACTAGGTAGGTGGGGTTAATACCCATATGAATAAGTTGGTTCCCTGTGGGAATCCTCTCATGAAGGATACACCACATAAATTGAATATTTTCAGGCTCAACATGAAATGGCCAGACCTAAGTGTGAACTCACTATTTTGCATTGTTGCTTGGGATGAAACAATTTAGCTATGATTAAGTGAGTCAACATTCACTGACTACGGGGTGAGTACGGAGTAACCCAAATAGGGTTTGTAGTGGTGGAAAAGAGTAATGAAAGGATAGTTCAAGTTATACCACAATAAGACAGCTGACATGACATCATTTATGTTAATAAATTCCTTGTGTATGAAAGAAATTATTTTTGTGAACCATTCAGCATTTTGGTGTTGAAGATTGAACTTAATAACTAGGTATCCAAAATAAAGCCAAGATCTAGAATTTTTGCAAAATAAATCACTCACCACTTTAATGCCTCTTCTGAAGATCCAAATAGCTTTAGAAAAAGGAGCTAGCGGTTTAATCTAATTTGAATTAAATCTTATTTTAGAGTAATTTATCGTAAAAATAGCATCCAAATAATTAAATATAGTATCGTGTAAGAAATAAGAATTCAAGGATGTTAAAAAATATGAAAATGAAAGAGGGATGATTACTTAGAAAATTTTGTCCAACCCAAGAGTGATTATCACTATGTATCTACTTGAAGAGGATGGAAACATAATCACAAAGGCTTGATAATTATCCAAAATATTAGGAATGTTTAGGGAAGAAGTGGTCATAGCAGGTCAGGAGTGCCTTAGGCACTAATGATTGATCTAGGAACATGTGTCTACTAAAATCCTCATGAATAAATATTTAATAGGTCATAAGAGCATCATTTTTAGTTACTCTTTGTCTCACTAGTTTTACTTTTAGATTGTCAATCAAACTTGTAATCTTCAAAACAAATTACTAAGTGCATATGCCTACAAACCACATTAAATGTAATATGAAAGATGAAAAATGTGGAGTTGGCATGACCTTGGTGGTCACTTCAAAATTGAACTTATGAACAAGTTCTACATTATATCTCATACTTCATTTAGTTCTTCGTGTACGTGTGTATACGTGTCTCATGCCCTAGGTTTCTCGTGTGCAAGTTTCATGATGATAATGGGATAGATCTAGATTTTCCCTAAGTATGCAACATGTATGTGATGGAATAGAATAAAGTCCAATGAAATGTAGTATATGCAGGCCAATGTAACCCTTGACCCTTGTATGAATGTGCTAGATATGTATTTTGTAGTGCTCTTGTGCCTTTGTAAAATCTTAAGTAATGATAGATAATTTTTATAGTGCTTATCCCATTTTTAAAAAGAAGTAACTAAGTATATATATTATTCTCTTATTTACATTTTGTAATTGAAAACTGAAAGTCTTACCCAAAGTGTTAAAAGGTGACTAAGAACTAAAAAGGACCCAAAATATTAAGAATAAAAAAGAGAGGGATAGGCGCACCTAGGAGGGATAGGAAAACCCTGTCGCTTCCGTCCTAACTAGGCACAAATGTCTAAGGCCATCAATAGGTAAATCAGTAAAGTGCTAGAAATACTTTAAGATTCGTAAAGTCAATAAAGTTCAAGAGATAAATCAACTAAAAGGCCAAAAATAGTTTTCAACGCCTATTTCTCTTGCTTAGGAATCACATATACATTAGTATGTTTTAGTAGCTAGAAATTTAGCTAAGTGCATAGATTATTTATCTACATTTTACCCTACATTATGCTTGTTTAGTGAATAATTGATAGGATAAAGTAGTTAGAATATGTGTACCTTGTGATCTGGAGAGGAGTGCAGCTAATAACGAATTGAGTGAAAAAATACCCATGTCAAGCATGAAGTGATCACAATGGGAACTCTGACAAATAATAAAAGGAAGTAGACCCCATGGGTGAATCATATGTGTAGTAGAGTGTTGTTTGAGCTTGTGCTTGTTGATGTGAATTTTTTCTTGTTTCTTGTAAGGATTCACTTGCAAAAGAATAGAAAGAGAGTATTCAAAGTCACATATATGAAAAAATAGAGTAACATATTTATAAGTACATAAAAAGTGTGTAAAAGTAGTAGCCAAGGAAAGAGTTCACCTAATATATGAGCAAGTATAGCATAGAAAATTGTCCTCTTTGTCTAAGATATGTTGTTGGATATAGATGGGAGTGATCAATCCCCAAATCAAGAAAACATCGAGCCATGGATATTTGTATCCTACCGCTAAAGATGAGGCTTTTGGGTGATCTCACACCAAGGGTGAGGTTCTTGGGTGATATCATACCAAAGATGAGTTTTTTTGGCGATCTCATGCAAAGTATGAGTTTTTTGGGAAATCTTACCAAAAGGATGAGATTGTATGTGATCTCACACAAAGAGAAGAGTTTTGAGGAGAGAGGTGAATTTTTCTATCCCTCCATGATCCTTATCAAATAGTATGTGCCACTACACATTGGAATGTCCTGATTTGTAGCCAAATTTGTCATTGAATTCTAACCGAGTTCTAACTGAATTGTATCTAAATTTTATCCGATTAAATGAGTTTTGTAAATGGAGGTATCTATTTGATACTCTATATCCATTTTGTAACTTGCTGGAAATAGTGCTAAATTTAAAAACTATATATTTTTTCCCCTAGGATACAAACGTCAAGGTAGGGAACCAACACGTATCGTTCTTATCTGATATTGGGTGCTAGCATTTACTCTCTATTTTTGGTCCAAGCCATATTTTAGGACAAATATATCACTATGTGACTTTTCCAATTCTATACTTTGTTGTTATGTTTTAGAGATTTGTGCTTCTGGAAGGGTGATTTGTTGACACAGAAGTTACCCACTCATTTGGGGTGTATGTGACAAATGTATCAGGAGTCGACTCAAAATATATGACCTAAAAATGATATACATATTTTACTTTGAATACCTGCAATGCATCAAGGATGTGCATTATAGAAACCACCTCACATGCAAAAAAATATAGACTAGCAAACAACTCTTAGTGTAAAATATCTAGGAATTAATACAATACATTGTTGAAAAAAACTATGAAGATAAGTGGGACCACTAGAAGTGGGTTCCATATAAGGAACGTCACTCAAAATGTCACAGGACAATCAGGGCTGAAGCATCCATAAGAAAACAATGATCAAGAACAACATAAGTTATAGCCATAAAATAGTGGAAAATAATAGCAAACAAGAAATAGTAGATAATAATGGTTGTATAGTATCTTGTAAGGAAAATTATACACATGAAGCACCCCTTATCATGTTAAAAATATAAATAGTACCTCAAATCATGTATATATCAATGAAAAGTAAGTGACAGTAATGAAAAAAAGTAAATATTGTAACCATAGGAGTTGTGAGTGTGGAGTATGAGAATAGGAAAGGTAGATTCCCCTAAGAGCCTCATTGGGACATGTAAAGATCATTGTCAAACATCACACATCATGTAAGAATCTATAAAAGTTATGCATTCACCTAAATATACAATGTTAATGCATATGTACGTATAGAAAATTATAATGACATATTAAGTATCCAGCTAGCACAAGAAACAAAGTGCAACATATAAGTATTGCAAGCTAACAAGAGTAAATATAACCAACATAGTTAGACGTCATGTGGATGTGATGGTTTACTACGATATGCAATATGTGCATATGGGAAGAATTGCATTTCCCCTAGTGGCTATGACTAATTTGAGGTTAATATAGAAATTTTTCCCTTAACAGTCAAGTATGAACCATGGAAAAATAGTGCATCATTGGTTAACGAGGTAGAGTACGTAGTAGCAACATTGTGTTGTATAGATAGGAAGAAGTAATAGTATAATAAGGAAGTGGGGAAGGGGAAAGTATGATGCCCCCCAAGTGTGTATATCATGATTTGTTAGGAAAAATATGTGATCTTTGTGAAAATGAATAGCCAGAGTATGTACAGTGAATAAATGGATGTACATCATATATATAAAGTAGTATGTGTATCATGAATAGAAGGATCCATAAGTGAGCATGACGAGAAAAACATGTATCAAGCGACATAGTAGAAGAAATGGAAGCTATAAGCATAGATATATGTATCAGGGTGTTCTCCTAATCTAGATAAGAAAAAGTGCCACTAGAAATATTGAATTGAAGTTAAAAGCAAAAGTAAGGTATAGGTGTGTGTGTGAGAGAGAGAGAGAGAGAGTAGTATGGATAAGAAACTTGCGATTGGAATGGGTTAGTGTGGGGGAGGTTTTATTCCCCTCAAGTTTCCAAGTGATGGAGATCTATCCAATGATGGTAGAGATACCATAAAAAGGTGAAGGATCTTGAAATGTGTCCCAGTCATCGACATAGACATTATATGGATCAAAATGAGGAATTATAAGTTTAATTTTAGGACGTTGCTAAGGGAGCTTAGATTAAGGTGAGAGAATTATTTTTTCATCCATTGATGTTTTGGCCTTAGATGATACTCATAGTGACTCTTGAATTACTGGGGAAGGAACATGATTGACTATTGTATCATGATTGTTAGAAAAAGAAGGACCATATTTGGTAATCCATTTGGTTTTGGTAATTGGATTTAAGCACGCAAAAAATGTTTTGTAAAAAATTAAACAAAATCCTTTATTCTCAAGTTGCAGAATTCTTTGTTTTATAACATAGCAATCATTTTCATGATGTCCATTAATTTTATGATAATTACGACATGGGTGACCTTTGTATTTGGTAAGCCGATAACGAGGGTATTAATGAGTTTGTATCAAGGTGGTTAACTGGTGATTGAGGAGTGCATATAGAATAGCTTGCTGCCTGGAATTTAAATCAAACATGAGAGTATCTTGTTATGGTAAAACCTTGACCTCACCTATATGAGCACATGTAGTAAACATGGGATAAGAATGAGTTTTAACTAAACAACAAGGATGGGCATGAGAAGCATTCTTGAGATGTTTGATTTCATTTGTGATGGATGTAATTTTAGTTTTCATAGATTTAAATTTATCTTTAAAAGGGTGTAAAATGTGAATTGAATCGAATATGGATTGATTTGTTGTGTTATCATGACTAATATTAGGTCAGAGATACGATTAAAAATTATAGCTACTTGTGAAGTTGGTGTATTGCTAAGGATCTACATTGTGTGTACAAATTTTGAGAGATAATATTTGCAAAATGGATTATTATGAAGTAATTGATACAAGGAAACTTGAGGAACTTTATTGGCCATGATATGAAATAAAAGGTAATTTACAAAATAAGATCCATACAAATTGACCTAGTGGATAGGACCAAGGATGAAACCCTTGGAAGAACTACATAGGTCAGATGTATGATAAAAAATAGATGGAAATATTAACCTTGATACAAGTAGGGTTTGGGGTTAGTGAAATAAAATAGGATTAATAGGTAAAATAAGGATCCTAGTGGTCCATCATGAGTTGGGTTTCACCAAATTATCTAATCTAATTTCAATTAAAGTTTAGTTCAGAATAAGTTATTATGACACAATAAAATTAAATAATTAAATACATTAATACACATGAAATAAGCATTGAATGATGTAAGATCCTAATTAAATTAAAGAGGCTTGATGACTTAGTTTATTTTATGTAACCTGAGAGTGATTCTAACTATGTATCTAGTGGAATAGGTTAGGAACTGTGTCGTAAAGGCTTGATGAGGGTTTGGAACCCTAGGAGTGTACAACACATAAATTCCCACAGAAGGATAGGAGTGCCAAAGGTGCTAACAACTAATCTGGGTGTCTATGTCTAAAATTTCTAAGTATATGATATTTTCTAGCTTCAAATAACTTCACAATTAATTACTCTATGTTTCTATAGTTTTGTTGTTAGATCTCCGATCACGCCTATAACCTTTAAAAAAATGAATGATTTGACATGCCCACAAACCAAATATATTATAATTAAAAATATGTATAATGTGGAGACATAGTAACCTCAATAGCCACCAAAAGAGTGAACTTATGACCATGCACTACATTACATCTTAGACTCCATGTAGTTATTCATATGTGTGTCTCTATTTCTCGTGGCCTAGGTTGCCCTTGTGAAAATTACACGATGATAATGAGATAGATCTAGATTTGTGCTGAGTATAAAAAATGTGTGTGATTGAATAGAATGAACTTCCCTCTCATGAAGTGTATGCAAACCAATACATCTGTCGACCCTTGCAGGAATTTGTTAGATATGTTATTTTTAGTGCTCTTATGCCTTTATGCTATGTGGTGATAAATAATGCTTATAATATTTGGACCTTATTTATAAGAAGTAATTAAGTATATATATATATATATATATATATATATATATATATGATTCCCTTGTTTGAATATTATAATTGATAATTGAAAGTAAAATACAATGTGTTAAATGGTTACCAATTAGTGAAAAGGACCCAAAATAATAAGAAAAGAAAGACAGGGACATGAACGCCAAAGGGATTTTGTCTTAACTGAGCTCTTGTGTCCAAGGAAATAAAAATGTAAATTAGTCAAGTGTCATCATAACTGTTGGATTTGTAAAGCCAGTAAAGTGCAAGAGATAAAGCAATCTAAAGGCTAAAAGGAGTTGTCAACCACTAGTTTTATTACGTAGGAATTGTGTATACATTAGTATGCTTTATGACCTAGAAATTTACCCAAGTGCCTAAATTTTTTGTCTACAACTAGAAAAATAGGGGCATCATGGAATGTAAAAATAGATGACCACTATAGAGAGTATGAGTTGATATAAATACCCATTATGAAGCCACCCCACTTCAAAATAAGGTGTGGTATGAGTAATTCTAAGAGCACCCAAATACTCTGAACCATAAAAATACCTATGATTTTAAAACAAACTTGGCAGAGGAGAAGCAAATCGAGGTTAACGATTTTCCAAGCTTGTCTTCCCAGAGAAGAATCTTGCAAGTTTTTATACCAGAGTAAAATTTTTGAACATCCATTAGATTATAGGATACGAGATTGGACATGTTGATTTGATTCAAATGATTTGTCATGTCAATCAGGAATGCTGAGTCATGATACATATATATATATATATATATATATATAGAAGTATTCACACAAATGACACTCTCAGGAACATAACTCTACCCTACAAGAGAGAGTAGTATGGTAATATAATAGGATATTTTTCCCTCTACGCGTTAAACAACATAAATCCATATTTTTGGATATATGACCTAAAATTATAATGGAATGCCAAAGAATTTGAATTGTGCTCAGGGTTGAATCCAACTCCATTGTAAATCTGTCAATCATGGATGGATAGGGGATTTCAATTGTCAATAACACTAATTTTTATCCCATTTTATGGATGAATGAAATGCCAATCCAAAAGTATCCAAATAGTCCAATGCAATTTGTACATATTATCATCGATTTAGTGGCCATTGATGAGTTGATGGTTTATGTTTTGCAAAGTAATCTACTTGATAAGATCTTGGGAAGCACTTTTGACTAGCGGGTTGCTAAAGCCTTTAACCACCAACACATAGAGAAAAGTGGCCAAATGGAACCCTTGATGGATGGATATGAACAACCTAAAATTGGAATATTTAGCTTCATTAATATTGGTTTAGTATCCAACATTATTAAAAAAGTATCTACACATTATGGACAAACCTCATACCGAACACAAGAGCTTGAAGCATATCCAAAATGAAATACCACTCAATGTGGTCATAAGTTTTGGCATGGTAAATTTCAATAAATAATACTTCCTGATTAGAGAATCGATCCCATTGCATTCTTTCCCAAACAATAGTGATATTGTCAATAATGTACTTGCATTTAATAAACCTTGTTTTCTCACTACAGATAACAAGAGGAAGGATGTTTGCAATTCTATTGGAAATGCCTTACAAATGATGTTATAAGACACATTGAGCAAAGTAATTTTACTCCAATTATATACTTTCTCCCGGTCCCTATACTTAAGGATAAAATTTTTGTTTCTTGGTCCATCAATTCACCCAAACAATTAGAAGCGAGAGCCTTGAGATAGACATTGTAGAGGTCATATCCCAAAGTATCCAACATGGTTTGATAAAATTAAAAGGGGAGGACATCATTGCATTGGTCCTTATCTATATATGTTGGAAATGTATCCTCCTTAATTTTTATAAGATACAATATAAATTCACATGTAAAACACTAGGAATGATACGCTTTGCATTAGACAACTTGCAAGCATTTAAGTAGAGCCTCTTTTCTAGAAGGTGTAGTAGGATGGGAGGAAAACACATTATGCTAATGGTGGATCAATGCTTGGAGGATGTCCTGTAAAGAAGTGATCCAAACATTTCCTTGAAATATGGACTTGATTTGTGTGGAAGAGTATTTATCAAGGAGCATAATAAATAACTCCTTCAAACCCATGTCTTCAATTTTTAGCCAATGTAGTCAAGCATGAAGCGGGGAACACCTATTTTTATAAGATTAGTCAATTTTGAGTTTGTGTCTCCAATGGGCACCATCGAGCTATAAGTTTTTTATTGAAAGGAGAGGCATTAATCTATTATTACATTGGTTTGAATTCACAATATGAGGCATTATTTACATCATGATGAAATGGAGCAGCTTGTTTGCCATATATATCAAGAAAATTTTTGGTCCTAGTGATGGCATCATTCTACCAAGATATCTAGCCTTCTCGACCGCTAGGGGAGAAAATTAGTTCCAAATGCATTGACTATGTGCCATATTCTGATCATATTTTAGGTGAACATTATATAGATAAAAAAAAATTATTAACATAGTACTTTTGTGCAGGAGCAAGTCGTGTGATATCAAATAATATGGGGGAATGGTTAGAGATAAGAGTAGTGTCATCAATAGAAAAAGGATGGAAAAAATAAGGGGAAAGATAGAAGATGTATTATATATGCATCATGGCTCTTTCAAGATGCTAGAAAACATGATATTTCCTCTGTATATAGTTGGACCAAGTGAACCATGAAGATGAAGATCTATCCTTAAAAGTGATGTTATGATCAAATACTCCAAGATTTTGTGTAACATAGAACCAAGCCTCTTATTCTCCTGCACACCACTGCATAGCCAAACAATGGATTTTGTCTTCTAGGAATTTGACCATATTAAAGTATCAACAGAGAATCCATAGAGCATTAGGAGGGGAGTCAGATATCCATCTCCAGAATCATTCTAACTCAACTACATCGTTCGATGCATAAATATTTGCAAGCCCAAGGATGTGCACATTAAAATAAAAAAGATTCCAAACTACACGATTGGTGGGGTCAAAACCATAATAAATCACATTTTTTCAAAGGCTAGGAGAAACCAATGTCATGACCCCTCCACATCTAGTCTCATCATGAGACATGTAACATGTTGCATGGGGAAAATTTTCTAGGTGAAGGAATTGAGTAAAAAGCTTACAAGTTTAACATCCTGAAGATGAAGGACATGTATATACTAAAAGTGAAGAGAATTGTCCCTAACCAAATATCTCTAGGTACGATCAATACGGTAAGTTATGTTCCAAGAGTATACAATCATTAGATTAAATTGAGGTACATAGATCCCTCATCATCAATATTTGATAAGATAGAAAAATTATTATGATACGAAAAAATATAGGAAAGGTCTTCTTCAGACTATGGTTGGCATATTTCTTGAACAAATTCACCATCCTCTATGGGGTCAAGAATACAATAGCGAATAAGGTGAGATTTTCATGCCACAACTGAGTTTTTATTTAAATGAAATCCACATCATGTAAATGAAGTGTTTAAGAAGGAGTGGGGGACTTCACATGGAACACAACAGAAGCATCTAGTGGAGAGCGGGAGAGCACCAGAGAAACAAAGTGCATGTGTAGTATTACAAAATTACAAAATTAGTATTGACTAGCTAATAGGATTATGCCGAGGGTTTTATAAGGCCATGGGTAGATACTCTTTTATTGGTTACTCTGGTCTAACTTTTCCTAGAGGAGGGGGCTTTGAGTTTCACTTGAGCTTTTTATTGTGAGCCAAAGTGGGATTCATCCATGTGAGAGGAAATTTGTGAATCATATGGTCAGACACTTGGCAATAGAAGTAGGTATTAGGTAAATTAATGTAGATAACATGTTGAGAAAAAGTAATTCCCCAACCTATATTTCAACGGTGTATTTTAGATCTTTGGATTAATTAGCTTCAATGTAGACCTTATTTTGATGGCAAGAGTTGAAAAATTTGTGTTTTTCTAAGAAAAAAAATCACCTAAAGGGTTTGATCATATTTTAAACAAATTCGCATAAGGAGAGAGGTTGCCAAGGATATTTTACCCAAACTCGAACTTTAAGATTGGCTTGCTCAGGGACTTGGAATTCCCTAGTCTAGTGTGAAAACACCATGAGTGTCTTACAATTAAACTAGGGACCATATTTGAAAATGGGTTTTTAGTGACTGACATTTTTGAACTAAAAAAGAAAGAAACCCTTGGTGAGGTTTTTCACTCCCTCAAGTTTGACAGTGTGTTTTTGCCAATGATTATGAAACCATTGTTTGAGTAAGCTTTCAGGGGGGAGTCAAAGAACAAAGTAACCCAAACGGATAAAATATTAAATCCAGTTGTAATATTTATTAAAATTTGTTAAATTAAGAGCAACTTCATGCAAAGGATTCTTAAAGTAAAGGGGATTACCTTATCAAAGACGTTCAGGATGAAATTCCTTGCTTTTATGGGAGCCAAGCATTTAGTCAACCAAACCTACATCAGTAGTTGGGGTGGTGAGAGGAAAACAATAGTTATAGGTGTTGCATCACCCATAGGGCATAGTAAATGGCCTATTTAGTGAAACAAATATACGATAATATCAAAAATCATGTTAAAATGGTGGTATGGATGGACATTACTACCGCCACAAAAAACATCAACCTAAACCATAGAAGATCCTTTTTTAGGAAAATAACATAGAAACATTATTAAAGATATTATTGCATCTTATAGTGCTACTTACCATTATCCATTCCTTTTTCAATTTATTTTTTGGTTCAATCATTCTTTAATCATATGAAGTATTCATTCCAAAGTCCAACAATTAACAAGTTTAAAATAGGCCCATCCTTTAACACTTACAAAAATCATTAGAGTAAACTAAGCTCCACCGACATAAGAAATTATTCATAACCTCTGTTGATCGGATTTTTGGAAAACACAACACTAAGAGGCAAGTGATCCAGATAAAATTTCAGAGGATGAAATTTCCCAAAACCTCTCGGGATGACTACAATATAGAATATCATTCCAAGAGCTTTCCATCCACTATAATAACATGGAAAACAAAGCTCGTATGAAAAAAAATTCGCTGGTAAAAGATTTGTCATAGTTTGGACTTTACAATGTCAATTGGTCAGTAGGGAGGCTACAAATGGAAAAAGTATAATCAAGAGAAAGGTTGAGAAAATTGAGATCGTGTTTCAAACCTCTTGTCTTAGATGCTCGATAATCATCATCGTTAAAACTATAAAAAAAATGTCACGTGGTGGGTCCTCGGGCCATCACTTGGCTTGACACCATTGGTCTACATTGGATGAGCTAAAAAACTGATTTTACCTAAAGTTTCATTGATTGGCGAGCTAATACACATAAAGTGAGTTGAACTAACTTTGTGAGTTTCTAAGGGAAGGAAACATCATTGTAGTGAGCTATCGAGTTTCAGGGCGAGCTCGTGATCCATCCGTCAAAAGAGGAGAGGATATCATTGAATCGAAGGTGAATATAGGGGCATCAAGCTTTAACTCCCTTACCCTACGAATGTGGTATTTAACCACGCCAAAAAAATGCCCCAAGGGACCTAACGATAGTAGGCGATGTGGTGGAATTCTCAAGACACATGTCACAGTCTCAGTGGTCAACAGTAGCGGTTAGTACACACAAAGGTTTTCGGAATGGGAACGTGGCGGTCAGATCACGAAAAAAATAAAGTGGTCGGCCGGCTCAAAACAAATGGTGAGGTAACCCCACAACCACCCCACATGCAACCGACTAGCCCAACAAACTTGGTCAACTGATTTGGTTTTTTATGAGTTGGCGGATAGTCTATTTAGCATAGATCTCGAGTCCACCTATGTATATATAAGGCCCATGACTCATACTCTTCAAACACAAGCCTCCTCACTTGCAAAGCTCGAGGCTTAGGAAGAAGAAGTTTTTTGGAAGCCTTAGGAGATGTTAAGGCTACAAAGACGAGCTATGATATTTTATAGGAATAATTATTTGAGTATTGAATACCTATTATTATTATTTAATAAGCATGGAGATAAGAATACCTATTTAATTATATAGACATTGTTGATAAAAATAATTATATTATTGTTATTGTTATCACTTGTTCACTCATCGACATTGTAAAGGATGAATTGACGCGTTATTCACGTTCAAGCCCAAAGACATTTTTGGAATCTGAAGTATGTGAGGAAACACTGGAGAAGCACATAAGCTCATATTATTAGTATATTGGTTGTTTTTCTAATTTTTTCTCTTGGAGGTCGCAGAGGAGAGTGATAATTATAATTGAGCTCATTAACGAGGATGTGTCTAATCTTAGCTTGATGGAGTGACTAATAAGCCATGTAATAGAGTTTAATATTACCATCATCGTCAACTAGAGACTTAGCTATGTGTAGCGGTTATTTTTCCATGTAATAGAGTGGAATTCAATGGCATAAAATATCCATCTTAGTGTCGTGTAGAGGTTATTTTTTCATACATCGGAGTTAAGGTCAACAAAAAAATATCAATATGGAAAACTTTGTCAAAGCACCAATTTTTCCAAGTATAGTAGGTTCAGAGGATCAATTTGCACAATGTTTTGTTGAATGCCCATTGTAGCAATGTAATTTTATTATGTACTTATATTCGAAACTTTATAATGGACTAGTTCCGCTAGTTTATATACCCACAGACATAATTATTCTACTAACCTCCGTGATAAACCCTCATGAAATGTGGTTTTTATTCTTGCATTTCTAATTTTAACTTGATTATTTTGGAGTAAATTTGGTAAAAGGGTAAACTGTCTATAAGGGACTGTGGTCGACAAAAAAAATTAACTGGTTTTTGGATCCTATTTGGTATCAAAGGAAGATATCACCTTTAATCTTGTTATCTCCAAGAAAGTTTGATATCAATAACTAATTTTTTTCCTGTTGTGGAAGTGATATGGTCTTGTAACAATTCATATCATGGCCCATTTTACTCATGACAATGTGTACGATGTTTCACATGATGAATCTACCTCGCCAATATCCTGCCTGTTAGATTGTTGAGATGATATAAAGAATGAACCTCCTATAGTCTTCATTTCTAGAATATCTTCATCACCAAGAGACCTAAAAAGAATTGGATAATCATCAACCTTTTGCACATTTCTCTATTAATGGGCATAACAAGTAACAAATTTTGTACTTGTTCCTAGACCAAGCACTATGGTGGTTCCAATGTCGAATGGTGGAATGTAGAAAGGCACCAAAAAATACCAGTAGTAGTCAACCTAATGCAGCCACAAATCAATAAATAAAGAAGGATTTTCAATTGTGGAAACCTCTACAGATCATGACAATAGAGAAACAAGAGCTGGAAGATAAGTTTGATACTTGGGTAGATGGAGGAATGATCACATAGTTATAATGTAAACTGAAAGCTAAGATAGAGCTATTAGAAACATTGTAGGATGGTGAAGTGTGGGAAAAGAAAGGTACGGCCACAAATGACACTTTCTGTGATTCATTGAATGTTCCTTCCCATGAAAATGTAAATCCTAATTTTATTGAATTCGAAAAGTAAAATAGAGGTATAGGATCAAAAATTATTTTTAAAATGGGATATGAAATAAATTACCTTGGTGTGAATAGCCAAGATATAACTAACCCTATCCAACTTCATGAAATACCTTGATATGTGGGTCTAAGATATAGTATTTGTAAAAATGATGTAGGAGAAATCTCTGTGAAAATAGTGATTGTATAGCTGAAGCCACCAGTTCTCATGAAGCATCCTGCAACATGGAACATACCAAACACTCCTAAGAATGATGAGAGAAGAGGTAAAGTTTATAGCTCTAAGAGGTGTGATCATCTACTCTTTGACTATAATAAGGATCACATTATAACCTTATAGCTATTTTGGAACCATCCATGTGCTTACTATGGATCCAATAATCATTTTGTAATCTAGTGTGGGAAGAAAAAGAATAAATCCCAAAGGGTTAAGGCTGACAAAGAAAAGGGAAAATCTATGTGGGCTTAAGGAGAAGACACAGTGGAGCATAGACACGAAGTAACTATGTACTATGTGACAAGTTTATCATGATAAGTATTTTCATGAAAAATTTGTAATCAAAGCTCTAGATGAAGTCCTCAGAAGACCAAACAAAGATTAGTCATCCTAATTTGGCATTAGAGTGATGCAACAGAAGGTGGTGAGACCATGTGCATAGGGTCCTAGAGATTGAATTGATTGTTCGATTGGAAGGAAAGAAGTTTGATGGCCAGTGTGTCTGATGTATATATCTCTTCGAGACAACATCAGGGTTTTGGATCCAAGGAGTAGAGGAATCATAATATTTTTGGGAAGAAAATCCTATTTAGTGACAAGGTGTGATTTAGAGGAAAAATTAGAGGATTGAAGTTCCCAAAAACTCTTGATATTGCTATAGTATGGAAGATCATTTTGAGATATTTTTGTTGACTACATGAACACGGAAAACAAATTCCGTACAACAAAGTTATCACTAGTCAAAGTTTTGTCACGATTTGGACTTGGCAAGGTCAAGTGGTCAATTAGGAAGTGAAACATCATAAAAGGTGACAAAATTGAGATCATGTTTCAAACCTCTTGTCTTCGACAATTGATAATTATCATTTCCAAAATGATCAAAAAATTACCAAGTGATGGGTCCTCAGGCCACCAATTGGCCTGCCACCATTGGTCCTCATTGGATGAGATAAGAAACAAATTTGGCACCAAGTTACATTGACCAGTGAGCTAATACACATCGGGCAAGTTGAACTAACTTAGCAAGTTCATAACGGAATCCAAAACATTGCACCAATCTACTACGATAGGGGAAAACTCGTGAGCCATCTAGAAAAATTTGTGAGGATGTCACAAAATCAATGGTCAACATAGTGGCATCGGGATTAATAAAGCCCACCTAAGTAACGTACCCCAAAAATGTGGGATTTAACCATGCCCAAAAAAAATGCTCCAAGGAACATGGCTACAATGGATGACACAGTTTCAGTCTCAAGACACATTGCATAGTCGTAGTGGTTAACAGTGGAAGATGGGAAAGCTGGAAGGGTGATAAAATAGGCACATGGTGGAGGGATTATTGCAACAATGAAGTTTTAAGATTTTTCAAAATAAATGACAGGTGTGGAGAATTCGACCACACGACCTCCCCACAAGCAATGGACTATCCCAACCAACTTGGCCAACCGAGTTATTTGGTTATGAGTTAGTTGATATGATATTTATAATAAAGAGCGGGTTCCCCCAAGACTATATAATACCCCTCTCTCATACACTCCAAACATAAGCCTCCTCAATAGTAAATCTTGAGGCTTAGGAAGAACAATTTATGTGGAAGCCTTAAGAGATGTTAAGGAAATAAAGAAGACCTATAATATGTTATAGGAATTATTATTTGAATATTGAAGACCTATCCTTATTATTTAATAGGAATGGAGATAAGAAGACCTATTTAACTAAATAGGCATTGATGATAAAAATACCTATATAATTTTTATAGGCATGATGAATATAACTCTTATAATTATAGGCACATTGTATCAATTTGGTGGTTATTATTTATTACCTTTTCAAAATTATAAAGGTTTAATGATGCCTTATTCTCATGTGATCTGAAAAATGTTGTTAGAAGTCAAGGGACGTGACAAATCACTAGAGAAGCACATAATATTTTATTCTTAGTATGTTGTTTGCTTTTCTAAGTTCCTTTCTCAGAAGCCACAAAGGAGAGTCATAATTATTATTGATCTCGTTGAAAAGGATGGGTATGATCTTTAGGTCTACAAAGAGGCTAGAGGTTTTGGAAAAAAGTGGATGATGATTATTGTTGTCAAGTAGAGACATAACTCTATTTAGCGGTTATTTTATCATCTAATGGAGTGGAATTAACCACTAGACACTATCTGACTTAGCATTATGTATAGGTTATTTTTTTGTGCAATAGAGTGGAGGTCAACAAAAAAGTGTCAATCTAGAAATATGTGTGAAGGCACTAAGTATTCCAATACCAGTAGGTTTAGAGGATCCACTAGCACCAGGTTTGGTTAAATGCCCATTGTAGTTATGTAATTTTATTAAGTAGTTATATTCAAAAATTTGTAATGGAGTGGTTCAACTAGTTTGCGAATCCGAAGACATATGAATTCTACTAAACTCTCTAATCAACCATTATATAGTCTATTTTTTATTCTTGCATTGCATATTTTAATTTTATTATTTTGGATTAAATTTGGTAAAAGGGTAGATTTACTATAAGGGTCCATGGTTAGGAAATAAATTTTGGCTGATTTTTGGATTAGGGGAGGTTGAATATGTGCTTCTTCAGACATTGAAAACACTTCTATGTCTCACCAAAATTTCAATCTTGATTATCATTTACCATTAGAATATAATAGCATTCACACATAAGCAAGTGAAAAGAAAGTACACATAAACACAAGGTTTAATGTGGGAAACCATTAAAGGTATAAAACCCCACTAAAATCAATACAGTATTGTGGACAATTTTCTAATATGAAATTACAAAGATTTCAATTTTTTGAGAACCCACTACACTTGAATCACTAACTCTGACAAATTTTGCAATCACCAAATTTCATGGAAGCACCAACTCTCAACAAATCAGTCAATCACCTACTTGAGAATTTTTTTTCAAGTGCCTAATTATGTGAAATCACTAGAACTCCCTATTTTTCTAAGCACCCACTTAGAATTTTTAATGTTATGATCACCTTCATCTAGTTTCTTCAATCAAAAAATTTAAATATCATATTTAGATCCTTCATGTTTATCTTCTCTCTCCTTCTTCTCTCACCTTGACTCACCTCTTCATACTGCTGAAAATACATAATTCAATGCCATCTTTCACAAAACAAAATATTAATTCTTACTAACATGATCTCATTTTTATCCTCTCACACGTCTCATATTCTGACCAAAATTTTCTTCTTCAAATGTGGTCTTCAATACTTATTTTTACATACACATATTGTCTTTCATACACAACGATGAACTTGTTTAACACCTCTCTCACATTAGCTAGCATCTCTGTAATTTGTATCATCAAGAGAAGAGATTATTTCATGTACAATAAAACCTTCATATACACCATTATTTCCCCTCTTACACCTCTTTAACTTCATATTCTAACCCCTTCAACTTCTTTCCTCTTTAATTCAAATGCAAAACTCTTGGTGACATCCTCAAAATTTTCCACAATGCAATCATTGCATCTGTAGATATGAAAGTTATAGGTAAAGAACCTTCCTTAACTCACTGGAAATCTAAAACAATGGATGACCTTCCATATTAAGTCTAACATCTGCATTTGTAATAGTCATATTTCATTTTTTTTCTTCTTCCCAACATGCAAATCTTTGTCTTTTAGCTGATATGGTTCATTACAAGTATTATGATGAATTTTTCAAGTTAAAAAGGCCTTCTCCTTGCTCACTAATTCCTTAATAATTTTTTTAACTCAGCATTTTTTCGTTAGAACTCCATTAGAGCTCATATGCACAAGTAGGTCTATGTACTTAAAAACCCAGTCTTCAACTTGAATGTAAAAGATGCACTTATATCTCATATCATGACATTCAATTAGAATGGAAGACTCTTAAAGATGTTTGAAACATCACTTAGTGCTTGGAATTTTTCATGTTAGCTCACAACATTTCATTTCTTCTCTTCTTCTCATTTGGATATGCACACTATCATGGCATCTTCAAAATCATAGTCACAATATTGGTTAACTCACACATGTATTACACTATCAAATCCTTATAACTCTTGGTGAATTTCATATAAGATCTCTTATTCACATTAAATTACAAGGAGTAACCATACTCTCTTCATTTAAATAGCATAGCACTTATTAGGACAAGGTCCTAATAGGTTTGCATAATAAAACAACTAGTCTTCACAAATTTAGTTTGTAGATGCACTAAAATACCTATTCATAATGTAAAACTTATATAAGTATCCTATATCCTTGGGCATATCCTCAGGTCCATAGAATTCATCGTTTTAAAACATATGCATAGAAAATATTACATCTTTTGGACTATTCACACTATAGTTTGGGACACCAAAAACCATTTTTATCTTAGAGGCTTCCAACACACAAAAAATAAATTTCATCCCAAAATAGGGCCTTTAAAACATGACTAGAGACCTATACTCCATCTTAAAGCACTCACTTGAATATGTTATGATGAGAAAGATAGAATTTCCTTCTTGTTTCTTAGACCTTCTTGATAGGTGTCAAAGGGGAAGTCTGGACCATTTGAACTTAGACACAAAAACATATCAAGAGATCAAGTCATATGATTCAAAATGTCATATTAGACTCATATCAGATTTCCATGCTCAAATTTTTCTTGAACAACATGCATTGCTATCAAAAGTGTGTCAAAGATACATGATTAGATTTTACTCTTCTAGCCTTAAGAAGTATCTCATCTTGAATGACCTGTTTCATAAAACTTATGAAAGGAATCTATTGATAAATTACAGCACCCCCAAATGGCTTTAGATTTCAGTGGGGCATCTAGTGTAATCTGCATAACATTGGACCATCTCTCAAGCTGTGGGACTTATGGGCTTGAGATGATCCTCCAGATAAGGCTAGTTCCTACTCCTAAACTGCCTGCCACAATCTACTCTAATGCACGAAAACTATCTAATCCTAATCTAACCTTCCAAGGGACTAGGGAGAGAGAGTGCATAAAAATAAAACCTACACTAAAGCATTGATACACGAGAGAAGGAGGTTGTTGGTAAAAAAATCAATTGCCTAAAATGGAGAGAGGTGGGCAATGGATAGGATGGACAAGATGCATCACAGACAAAAGATAAACTTCATACTAAACACCACTTCAACCCTTTAAACAGAACTCCCAAAACCTGCAATAGACATCAGAGATATGCATAGTATACCCTGTAATGATGAGAGGTAACAAGAGACAATAAAAGAAGCAAAGGATGGACAAAATGCATCACAAAACAGAATTTATTGCTCCACGAGTTCACACAATACATCATTAGTGGGCAAGAGGCAAGAAAACACCATTACAAAGCAAAGAGAGGAGGTTTAAACTTCACATTCGACCCTAGGGAAGAAAGAGAGAGGGGGGTAGGAGAGAAAAATGACCCACACTTAGAAAAATTCCCCTCCTTACAATATATAGGAAGAATGAAAGAGAAGGGGGAAAGATAATTTTGAAATCCTCCCTCAGCTGCCGAAGAAATGTATTGAATTCACCTGCAACAATGATGGGTTCTACTGCAAAACCCATGCCTCCATGTATTGTTCCGTGTTGGGAAAGAAAGGAATCCCATACTTCATTATGGTGGTAGGTAAGATACCTGAAAACCTTAAAATATCCAGTCTTAGTTGAGTAGAATACGTTGAGAGCTTTCCAAAAAGTCCTCTCTTGCTCAAATCTGAGCTTCCAGTCAAAAGTTATGATCATATCCAAACTGCTTTGGGTTTGGAGTCTATCCGTGCAAGATCCACGTGGAATGCCCATGCATTCTTAATATTTTTTCTACCTTTTAGGGTCCTAGTAATGTGACATGCAAACACTTCAAACCATCCATGAACTTGCTGCTTCATTCCCTTGGGTGAGTAAATGGCCCCACTATATATAATGTCAAAACCCATTTTTGAATGGGACCTTTGTAGTTAGCTCCACATGGAGACCTTGCGGGCTTCCAAGACTTATCCCCTCCTTTCACTCTTGAATTCGCAATGGTTGGACACTTGGAATCATTTGCGAGCATGCTCTACTTTATTTATGTTATGCCTTTTCCACCTATTTAGGACCAACTATGTTGAACCCTAGACATGTGGAGGGCCAGTGCACATTTGGGGACCAACTTTGGATTTTACCTTTGAAGATGCACTGATCTAACACATGGAGGATTCCTCTAGCTCTTCCCATGCTTAGAATTTTCAATGGCTAGTTCTAACTTTCTCAGGCTTTGAACATGTGGAGGGCCTACACTCGTTTGGGGACCTACCTTTGGATTTTACCTTTGGATTTTACCTTTGGAGTTGCGTTGATGAGGCACATGGAGGATTCTGCTAGCTCTATTGCTTTACTTCGTTTCGACTCACTCTGGGCCCAATTTTTATTTATCGAGTTATCTTTCTTTGTTTTTTCAACCCTCCATTTCCCTGAGATCCCTGAAAATGTGAAGTCTGAAAAATTTAATCCTTTCTCCATTTTTCACTTGAGCTTTGATCTGTCTTGAAGAGGCATGTGAGGAAGATGCTGATCTAATCCAATTTTATTCTTGGCACGTGAGGAGGGCATGAGGGGACATAAAATAAGGTGTGTGAATAGGAAGAAGGGAAGAAAGTGAGAGTGTGGGAGGAAGGCGCAAAAAGGGGAAATAGAAGTGGAGAAAAATGTGATGAAAGAAACAAGAAGGTGTGCGAGGGCACGTGTATGGATTGCAACAAGGAAGTGAGGCACATGGAAAGATGTAAGTGTGAGAGGAAAGTAGAGAGAATGTGCATGCGTAGGTGCACATGCCATAGAAAAGAATGCATACTTTTGAAATACAAGTATGGAAGCAAGGCACGGATATCCAACTCAGGAAGGGCACGTGATGGTAGAAAGAAAATAGGGCGCGTGACCAGAAGACCCGAAACTTAGCTCATTTGGAAGGCATCTACATAAGGACATGTGGAAGAGTTGCAAGGCATGGGGAGCACGCGGAAGGACTATAGCCTATGCAAAGTCCCAGATGAGCAAGCCTACGGGCTCGCAACCTGAAATGTAAAGCATCAGAGCCAGAGTGAGATTAAAAGTCATCCAAATAGGTGGAACAGTTATTTGGATAATAATTTGGTGACTTTCAGGGCCATCTTCCTACTAGATGAAGAGATCACTAGCCTTAGGAGTGTTCATTGGGAATGGAGTCAAGCTTCATTAACATAATTCTGATATGAATCTCTGAAATCCTATCTGTGAGCCACCTGAAACATTATTGGAAATATAGTCAATCTCCCCAAGCACTACCTCCAATGTAATGTGCACGAGAAACACAACACCACAACACACTATGTAAAAAATATAAATATCATACATGCCCCAAGTGGAACATGCAGAGTGTGAACAAGCACTTCTTCAACTAAAATCAAACCTACCTACTCTACGCTAACCGAAACTAAAGGGAAGTCAAACAAATCCTATAACTAGCAGGGAGAAGTAGCTTCCCTTTCTCAAAATAGGTAGCCATGTATATGATTTGGCATTGAACATGGTTGTTATCATGAGTGAAAAACTGATAAGAGGCTGATCCTCCACCCAAATAACCAAAGTATCAACAACAATAAAAAATACCTCCTCAAGCTAATTGACATTAGACTCCTAGAGGTGTTAATGGTGACCCTTGGTGCTTTGTATATCATCCTCGTGCCCTAAAATGGACATGACTGGTTTTGTCTTCTCCCTTAGCTCCAATGAAAACAAGTACCTGATTGGGCATGGTCCAATCTGATGGATGTACCCATTGCTCTGAAATTCAACTCCAAAAATGAAGTCTTCATGTGGACCTTCCTGGATTAACTTGTTGTCTATGGGCTGATTTTATGTTTGTTACTTAGCTACAGACAACTAACATTCTACCTTGATGACTGATATGAAATGTGTTTCATCGTTGTTTCCTTCCTCCTCCTAATAAGAATATGGAAGATTAAGATCCTCCAACCTTGGTTCTAGAGGTTTGTTATGAAGTGTAGGTTGTTGTTCTTGAATGCTCTCCTCCATGGAAATGAACTCATGTTCTTGGAAGGCAGATGATGGAGGATAAAATGATGTGATATCCATGGGGTTCCTCACCCTCGAATCAATCCTCCAAATCAGACAAATAATCTTCCTCCTCTTTCTCCTGATATACAAGCTTGACCTCCTCCATATTGTCCTCCTAATCTACAACTTGATCACCTTGGTTCCCCTCATCCTCAAACATGAAGTTTGAAATCTCAAACTCTTCTTCGACATTAGAGCTCAAAGGGGATGAAGTGGGAGGAAGAATTGAAGGTTCTTCTATGTCCTTCTTTGTGTTCAAATCCTCTAAAATTGTATGTTTCTCCTCCATAGCCAAAATGCACTTCTCCTTTTTTTGATTTGGAGTACCTGCTTCTTCCCTCACTTGTGATGTAACCAAAACCTCCACAACTTATGGCTTGACTTCAGCCTCCTCCCGGGGCTTGACCATTAAGGGGATTTTATTAATCCATAATCTAAGAGCCAAGCTCACCAAGCTTTTAAGCATTTCTTCTTTTCTTGTCTCTTCTTCTTGTTGCTCTCCTTAACTGGATTTTTGAGTCTCTTCCCAACATGGAATCGGGAAAGTAGGAGAATTGGTGGGTGGGGAAGGTATTTCTTTTGGATCTTTTGGAGGGGACTTGGATATGAAAGGGAAAATGGTAGAGAAATTTTTATGGGATGGGAGACTAGAAGTTGGTGAAGGGAATTCAACACTAGGGAAAGAAAGTGAGAAACTAGACTCATGACACTGATGTGATGATACTCATTGAGAAAGAGGAAAAGAAAATACATGAGGTGGTGGACTTACCCATTGACAAGGTTGTCTAGCACCAAGCTCATAGGCCTCTATTTCCTTGGTCCATTGTGCAAGTTAAGGCAGAATTTCAACCATGAATTCAAGCTTCTCCTGCAGGTTGTAATGTCTTGGAAAAGGGCCTTCCCATGGATAAGATGCCCTGCGACCAATTTTAAATGCCTTCATTTGTGTTGTAGCCCTTGATTAAACCATGCCAGCCTCCATCCTTTGAATCTTCTCCAGAATATCAACATTATCCATTTGATTGTTGTCATCATATGCACACCCTTGTTCTTGATAAGCTCCATAGTTTGGTGGATGACCAAACTGATATGTACCTTGCTCATATGGGTAAGCATAATGGTTCTGAATCTGATCACAATGATGATTTGGAGGAGCTAAGAAATACATTGGAGGTGGACTACACCATTGTTGCAGTAAGTGTGAATTCCAAGATGGGAATGAAGTCATGATTGCACAACTTCATATAATGGAAGAAACTGAGAGAGATGGAAGCAAAATGGGTGGAAATGGATGGAAGGAAAGTTTTCAACTCAAAGAATGGGTTGTTGAGTAGATAAAGTCACTAGATGTTCTTTTCATGTGCCTCCAAAGGATGAATCTCACCAAGAACACATCATCTTTATGAAATGAAGTGGTAGGGTGCTTAAAACCTATCCCACCGGTCGTGCCAAAACTGTTGATGCAGAATCACAGGACCCTTGAATTGCCTTAGATGTGATTGGGGCAACTGATGTAATCTGCATAACATTGGACCATCTCTCAAGTTTTGGGACTTGAGGGCTTGAGATGATCCTCCAGGGAAGGTTGGTTCCTGCTCCTAAACTACCTGCCACAATCTATTCTAATACAAGTAAAATATTTAATATTAATCTAACCTTCCAAGGGACTAGAGAGAGAGACTGCATGAAAAAAAAACCTATGCTAAAGCAGTGACACACCAGAGAAGGAGGTTGTTGATAACAAATTCAACTACTTGAAATGGAGAGAGGTGAGAAATGGAGAGGATGGACAAGATGCATCACAGAAAAAAGATAAATTTCACACAGAACACCACTTCAGCCCATTAAACACAGCTCCCAAAACCTGTAATAGACATTAGAGATATGCACAGTATACCCTGCAATGATGAGAGGAAAGAAGAGATAATAAAATAAGCAAATGATGGACAAAATTCATCATGAAATAGATTTTATTGCTCCATGAGTTCACATAGTACATCATTAGTGGGCAAGAGGCAAGAAAACACCATTACAAAGCAAAGAGAGGAGGCTTAAACTCTAGATTCGACCCTAGGGAAGAAAGAGAGTGGAGGGAAGGAGAGAAAAATGACCCACACTTAGAAAAATGCCCCTCCTTACAATATATAAGAAGAATGAAAGATAAGGAGAGAAGAGAATTTCTAAATCCTCCCTCAACTACCCAATAAATGAATTGAATTCACCTACAACAATGATGGGTTCTACTGCAAAACCCATGCCTCCATGTGTTGTTCCTTGTTGGGTAAGAAAGGAAGCTCATACTTCATTATCGTGGTAGGTAAGAAGCATGACAGCTTTAAAATATCTAGTTGTATTTGAGTATCAGACGTCAAGAGCTTTGCAAAAAGTCCTCTCTTGCTCAAATCCGAGCTTCTAGTTAAAATTTATGATCATCTCCAAACTGCTTTGGGTTTGGAGTCTATCCCTATAAGATCCACGTGGAAGCCCCATGCATTCTTAAGATTAGTTATACCTTTTACTGTCCTGGGAATGCAACATGTAGACACTTGGCACCATCCGTGAACATGTTGTTTCATTCCCTTGGGTGCGTAAAGGGCCCCACTATATATAATGTCAAAACACCTTTTCAGGTGGGACCTTTGTAGTTAGCTCCTCGTGGAAACCCTGCGGGCTTCCAAGACTGATCCCCTCTTTTCACTCTTGAATATGTGACAGTTTGACACTTGGCATCGTCCACGAGCCTTCTAAGCTCTCTTTGTGTTCTGAATTTTCCTCCTATTTAGGAGCAATTATGTTGGAACCTAAACAAGTGGAGCATCAGTGCATGTTTGGAGACCTACCTTGGATTTACCTTTGAAGATGCACTGAGATGACACGTGGAGGATTCCATTGGCACTTCCCATGGTTATAATTTTCAATGGCTAGTTCTTCCTTTCTCAGGCTCTGACCATGTGGAAGACCTGCGGTCATTTGGGGACCTGCCTTTGGATTTTACTTTTGGAGTTGCGCCGATGAGGCACGTGGAGACTTCCGCTAGCTCCGTTGCTTTTATTAGATTTGACTCACTCTGGGTTCAATTTTTACTTACCGAGTTAGCTTTCTTCATTTTTTTAACCGTCCATTTCCCCAAGATCCCTGAAGATGTCATGTCCGAAAACTTCAAGCCTTTCTACATTTTTTCACTTGAGATTTGATTTGTCTTTAAGAGGTGTGCAAGGAGGATGTTGATATAATCCAAGTTGTTTTGTAGTGCATGAGGAGGGTGCGAGGGGACATAAAATAAGGCACGCGTTTAGGAAGAAGGGAAGAAAACGAGCGCATGGGAGGAAGGCACGAAAAGGGGAAATGGAAATGGATTAGAATGCAAAGAAAGAAATAAGAAGGCACGCAAGGGTGGGCAGATGGATTGCAGCAAGGAAGTGAGGAGTGTAGAAAGATGCAATTCCTTGACAGAAAGTAGAGAGAATGTGCACTCGTAGGTGCATGTGACCTAGAAAATAATGCATACTTGTGAAAGACCAATATGGAAGCAGGGCGCGGATATCCAATTGAGGAAGGGTGCATGATGACAGAAAGAAAATATGGCATGCGATAGGAAGACTCAAAACTTAGCTGATTCAGAAGGTTTCTGCAGAAGGTTACACGGAATAATTACAAGGTGCAGGGAGCGCGTGGAAGGACTACAACTTATGTAAAGTTCCAGATGAGAAATACTATGAGTGCACAACCTAAAATGTGAAGCATCAGATCCAGAGTGAGAGTAAAAGTCATCCAAATAGCTAGGAGAGTTATTTTGAAAATAGAATCCACCCAAACCTTGGCATGAAAACTTGGGGCACATTCTAAACTCTCTCCCACATCAATATTTCAACATGAAACCTTCTATACATGACTGTACCATCAAATTCTTACAAATTTAGGAACTTCAGTACCTTAAGCTAACCTGGAGAATGGGACCACCATAAAAATGAGGTAGGAAGAACCATGTACAAGCCTAAGTCACCAACTCAACTTTCCCATGCCATTATGTTAAAAAAACTATCAATTCTTTTCCCTTACTCGCAGAGGGGTTTAGGATGGTTTTGAACCTACTTGGCTTATTAATGATTGTTCATAAAGATCTAACTTTCATTTGACATCATTCTTCTTTATTTAACTTCTTGACTCTATGTACCATCATATTTGAAACCCTTTGCATCCCATGTATATCTCACACATTTACGTGAGAAAATGAATTTCGCCATCAAGTTGGGTTTCTTCCTCCTCAGAAACTTCATAAATCCAAAAAAAAAAGAATTACTTCTCTCTTTAATTTTTGACTTAAAAATTTCTCCACAACACTAGTTCCATATCCTTCACATGTAACAAGACTTATTTATCTCATCACTTATTTGAAACTCACCATCCACCATGATTTATGCATGCATACCTAGCTTGTTGTCAGGAACATGCCCTCAAAAGACCTCAATCATACCTCTAACAATTGGATCCTTATCAGTGGCACCTTCCATATCATCTCTACAATCTCACAACATAAAATTCATTCTTTTACTACCCTCTTTTAGTTTTATTTTATCCAAACACCAAATGATGCTTGTATTAAGTCTTAGAATTAGGCCTAGTTGATCTTATTTCCACTCATAGTCCATAAACCTATCATGTTCTCCATCATGGTATAACTTACATACATTTGAAACAATATGTATCATACCTCTACATTCCCTCATGGGCTCACTTAGCTCTGTAACACACTTACATGCTTCGTTAGGCCTCCATACACCTAGACTAGGTCTAGATGATTACTTGAAAACTATGCTCAAACCTATACAAACATTTTGAGATCCACATGAGTTTCTTAATTCAATCTCTTCATGATATAAAGTCCTTGACCATGATTCTCTATATGTATCATGCCTGCATTCCATCATACCAAGTCATTTTTCTAACTAGGCCTAATGATTAGGCCTACTTGACCAAGAAAATTTGACTAATACTACTCATGAAAGCTTTTGTATATCATGTTGAATACATCATCTTTATATGTTATCACATCACCATTCTACCTTTACAATCCAATAACTACTTGAGAATACAAGTCTCAATCAAATGATCTTCACCATGACACCATGAACTCATTTCATGCCTTGTTTTTCCATGTCAAATTCAGTACAAAATTCTTCTTGTATGCTTTCATTCTAATTTTTCATTTAGTTAACCTTTTACATTAATGACAACCAAAATATCACATGCCAACAATTTCCCCGTTTGTCATTGATGGAAAACCACCTAGTTCTTCTCCGAATTTTTACATTAATGAAAAAGGACATACCTAGAGAACATGATCTTCATATTCATCAACTTAGTGGGACCCCTTCTTAATTGGAAACATCAACCAAACTCATCATTCAAGTTCATACACTCGTTTCTCCTTCCTTGAGACTTTTTTGGTCTTCACCATAGGACTAAGATCACAATATATCGCATTGTATAAATTCATTCATAGCACCTGTACACATTCCAAAAATTTAATATTTGAGTGACAACATCCTTATTTCTTGTGAATATGCCTTTCTCAGCTAAAGAAACTCAAAAACAGGATTAATCTGTCATATACTAGTTAGCAATATTTCAGACTTAGCTCACTAAACCAATCTTCAGAGAAAATAAGCTTGATTTCTCCTTGTTACAGGGGAACATAGAGAGCATAGAACAACATCTTATATCTCCCCCTAAGGTTATATAGTATATATCTGACTCGCTAAGTAATAATTATTTCACATACCATGATCACATGTCTTATAGATGAGCCAACATCGTCACCTCTACCCTGAATTACCTTCTCAATGTTTATAGCCTTCTTTTTGTGATATAATGACTCTCTTGGTTATTAATTTTTATCCCCTATCAATGTAGAAGATGTAAAATATAAATTTCTAAATGAATTCCTTTACTAATTGGTAATTCCTATGTGAATAAAACAACATAGTATGAAGATGATAATATTAAGAAAGAGCTAGTTGAATGTGAGAATTTATCTTTCCAATGGAACATAATAAAACATTCATTGGAAAAGGATAAGTTACTAAATTTTAGTGTTTAATTTCTCCCCACCCTATTCACCCACATTCCATTTAAGTGTATAAGTAAAAATTTCATGCATGAAGTAAAAATATAATTGATTGTGTACACACAATTTATCTTCATTTTATAATTGTCTTGTAATGTGCTTGTGTTGGAATGCACCTTGGTGAAATATGTAATACAAACTTTAGTAAATGTATATGACATAAATTTACGTGTAATTAAAATTTTAAATAATTCTTATAAAATTATCGTAACATTCTAAATAGCATAAGAAAAAGTAAAGGAGATGCAAAACTCAAAAGGAATACACTTTTTTTTCTATATAGGGAGGATATCCCAATATTATGGTACTTTGAATATTTGGAAATGTTTTCAAATTGGAAAAGGATAGGGAGAGATTTATCCCGTATTATGATCAAGGAGAAATTAGAGTGACGAGTGCATGAAAAAAACATTTAATTAACAAGAGGACCTAAAAAAAACCCATTAAGAGGGAATACCATGTATAATAATATATGATTACCCTGATATCATCAAATTTTAACTTGTAAGATGAGAGGAAGGCAAACAAAATGATAAATAATCCACTTCCATACCTTCCATCATCCCATGGACGACACCACTACATAGTATTTTAGGTAAAATGTTAAACCTATTAAAACATCTAAGTGATATTTGTAGCTAAAACCACAAAGTAAAAAAGGAACGGATATGAAATGGTGACACTATCTTTTGTATAATTGAGATTAAGTCTATCTATTTTAGAATATTACATAGGAGAAGAGGTACCATACCCCATAACCATGTTATTGCATTTTTTTCTTAGTAGAATTGAGGTGAAGGAATGAAGAAATCAAGCTTCCAATATAGTCTTATGAACTAAGTAATTTTTTTGCACTTGCAAAAAAATCCTCTGAATTGGTTATAAAATCAGCTTTTAAACCTATAAATTTATTTGAACATTTCCCATGTGTGGGATCATTCCACGTTTTCATGAAATTAATAAAAAAGGACTATATTGAATGTTTTTGAATTAAATTCAAATTTTCCAAATTTTACTTATTTTTCCTATGTTTTATTATTTTTACCTTGTAAGACCATGTTCTTGTGTCCTATAATTTTCATGTAGATGTAGAACATATCTTATGGAATTCCCCCTAATTTGAGGCATATGTGATAAACCATTTGAGTTCTTTTCTCAAAATGTCTACTCTTTAACCTTCTTGGATAAGTTGTAAAATCTCTGGAGGATCACATAGAGGGCCAAAATGGTTACAAATGTATGGAATTTTAACCCATTAAAAGGATTGCACATTCTGGAAAAAATATTGCATAAGAGATGAAACATGCAAAAAATAATATTTAAGAGTGGAAAAAATAAATTTGTAAATAATTAACAACATCAATTTAGAAAGATTCAATTGAGCTAACATGAGAAATAGTTTAAAGACATAGAGATAATAAAACATAAAGTTCAAAACATCAGAAAAATATGTTGTCAAAAGGAAATTACAATCAAAGACACTATAGGCCAGTACCAGTGAATTAAAAAAATACAACCAAGATAGTCATATATCCAAAATGATAAGACATTCACGATATCAAAAGAAAACAAAGGAACTCCCCAAATATAACATAATAAATCATCGGATTAAGTAATCAATTAATCGTGTTGATAACCATAAAAAATTATGGACCATTTCAAATAATTTAGAAATTACATCCACAAACTAGACTAAAGAGAATAGTACTTATAGTATGTTTATTTTATGGAATTGGACTAGTAGTAAGTATAAATTATTTTAAAATTTCCCTACCTACTAAAGTGAGAAATTGGTCGATAAAAACAAGTAGGGAGCACATTGTGAAAAAATAATATAATAAATATAAATAATAATTTAATAAATATCAACACAAGTTAGAGTTACATAATGAAAACACGTTTAATATATATCTCTACAAACATCCTTAATGAAAATCCTTCTCAAAAACATAACATATGAGGATGGAATTTGGGCACCAATATTTTCTTCATAATTCTCTTGTATTGAAAATATGAAAATAATACTTGAGCATACTTCATTTGGTCAATGAGAGGTACTTATTTGGTTTTCATGGAATAATAATGGAAAATAGTAGGAGTGAGAGAGAGACCAATATCTTTAGCAACTTTTGCAAGCATGACATTTTAAAAGGCATCATAGTTAATAAGGTAATTATTTAGTTTGTATCCATTGGAAAAAAGGATATATAAAAAGGTTCTACCTTCTCACAATTTTACGATGTAGAAGCAAGAATGTTATGATAAGGATTGGTATGAAGAGATAGAAGTAGTTCTTTGGCAGTGGAACTTTCAGAACATCATTTTGAACTATTCCTTTGATAAACTAGACAATTTTATCAAATTTCTTTGGATGGGTTTTCAAGAACTTAGACTAATAAATATGAACTTTATCTTTTTGACATGATCAATGATGTCAAAGAGTGGAGAAGTGATAGTCACATTAGGAACCATGACAACCTTAACAAAAGTAGGATTTTAATTCTTAGGGTAAACAGAAGAAGAAACAAATTTTCCAAGAGGATATGAAAGAGACTTACTCTGAGAGGTAAATTGATTCTTGACTAAGTTACTATTGGTATTCTTCTTGGCTAGCCTCATGCAAGAGGGTAGTGATGATCCTCATTTATTTTCTATTTTTTTTATATTTTCTATTTTAGGATTCAAATTTTTAGCTTGGTTAGTGGAAAAAGAGGTTTCTTCCTCTATTTGTGGGTGGCTAAACAATGCACAACAATAGTTATTAAATTATGTGATGGAATCTTCTGAATATTCATCAGATGAGTATTAAAAATACCCAATCCTATAACCTCCATCCTCTTTGTCTTTAATTTCATATTCAAAAATTTCTTCTCCTTCATCTTGATAAGTTCCACATATTAGATTAACCAATGGAGCTTAAAAGGAAAGCCTTTAGTATTCCTCTGCAATATTTCTCTTGCTTCAGTTTTTGTATGAAGCATATTGAGAAAATTCATTGTTCAATGAATTTGAATCATTAACCAATATTTGCAACAATGGATTAACTCCTTCATCTTTAAAACTATCGTCCTTATGCTTCATTGAATAGTAATTTAGTTTCCCTAATATGATAATATCATAATCTACTTCAATCGCAAGTTTTTGAGAAATTTCTTAAGTATTTGGTTCATATCTTCATTATATATAACCAACTTGAGGAAATTGAGCATTTAGAAAGAACCTTTTCTTTTTATCCAGAGTAGTATGACCACTAGTAGGAATCTAATTGATCAAGTTATCGCATAGGCTCTTGCAGTTCTTTCTTAATACGAGCCAATTGAGAAAAGAGGGAATTTTCATCTTCCACAGTCACGAATATTAGTTCAAACATGGTTTTAATATCATCTTAGTGTGTAATATAACAGGATGGATAGTAGTAACACCCTTCTACAATAATATATTGTAATGACTCCATAAATAGTCAAATGGAAACACGTTTGTGTCCCACACATAGAATACCAAAGGATGCGATGAATTTTGCGATGTGATCATCTAGACATTTCTTTACATCTTCATATAATTTGGGAAAGTTATTTCTTGATACTTTTGGTAATTCATGAACTGGTAGAGTGAATGCCAGGGAAGCAGTGTTATGTCCCTGTGGCATGGGCACAACCATATCTAGAGTAATATTGCTTAATGGTTGAGGATATAGTTGATAAGAAATCGATCCAAGAGGTGAAGACTCAAGTGCTTTCCTTTGAATCCATATGGGAGAAAGTATAAAATCAGATTATTCATATAACTCAAATGTGGGACTGTGAAATACCGAAGTGTATCTTTTTTGGTCGTCTCTGGTTAATATTTCTTATTCAAGTTTGTAATTTATTTTCTAAGATACAAATGGAAATTATCATCCTAAAAATGATATTTATATAGCAGAATCAATAATGAATGTTTAGCAATGAGTTTTTAAGTTTATGAAAAATTTTAATGATTTTTTTTATATGTATCTAATATTTTTTTAATTTTGAGATATCTTTTAAGTGTGCACAAAGGGAAGATATTCCCCTCCAAAATCATCAAAGAATGTTGGTGAAATTCATTTTTGTAGGATAGATTATTGGTTTTACTTGTGTTCACGGGGCTAAGCTCATTCTTCTTGTGTATGGGGACGATCCCATTATTGAATGTAAACTAACTTAAATTATAGGGAGGCCACTAGGCCAAGTATCACAAAATTATACAGCACTGAACTTGTGGAAAAGTTCTTGTATAATATACAAGGGAGGAATTTATTTTAGGAAAAGGTTAAAGGGAGTAGGATAAATAGAGAAAGAGGGTTAATGTTGTGGGTAGGAACTTGTAGAGTCTCACAAGAATCAACCAAAGAAGACATACATTCAATTATAATAACACAAAAATGTAAGCAATAATAATACTAATAAATTAGAGACACAAAGTTATATGAATTCATTGATTAAAGACAAAGTTATTTCCTCGTTATACATGATAATAGTTTATTTAAAACTTAGAATGTAGATTCTATGGAAAAATGTAAGGAAGGAAAAGAGGTAGCTTATTTCTGGTAGTAGAAGAGAAATCCAACAAATAATAAAAATCAACAAATTCTTACCCCTTGTAATGGAGAATCAAGTCTATTTTATAGCATTACAAATTTTATTTTCATCTCCCCTGACGAGATTTTTCACCTTTCCTCATCACTTGTGACCTTTTACATTCCTATGGAATAAAATTGATCATTTTTCTTGTTAATGAAAAATAACTCATACAATGTTAGATTAAAGGTATCCTAGAAGTGAATACGAAAAAAAAGTGAAAAACTACATTCCTAATGAAAAATTAGAATACAAAGAGAGAATAAACAAGAGAGAAAGGTAAGAGGAGGTTTCATCAATCTAATGAATATGAATCCCCTTCTACTGAAGAACTTGCAAACTTGAAGAACAGTGATTAGAATCTCTATCTTATGCGAGATATGAAAACATTCAATAGAATTGAAAAATGTTATGAGATGTGCACTCAGATCAGAACATGATTATCTTCATTGATAATAATGTAGAATTTAAGGATATTGAGATAACAATCTTACTCATCTTCACATTCACAATTCCCCTTCATGACCAATAAATAAATTCAATATGTTCAAACTTTTTCTTGGTTGTTTGTTACCCATTTAAAATATGTCTTCATCTTACAGATACAAATATTGCTCCTTGAATAAAAATATAAACCTATGACCATGCATTGAACTGAAATATTTTGATTTAATATGCTTCCTCCTTTAATGTGTGAATAAAATTCAAGGTGTTGAATTAGTTTATAATAATGTTCCTAAGTGAATTCCAACATGTGAAATTGATGTGATTTCCTATTCTTGAAAACATGGTAATCCTTTTGAATACAATGTCGGAGTCAAAACATGGAGATTATCACCTCACTCTCCTTGGCCTTAAAATTCACCTCTGTGACAAATTTTTCACCCTTATGAATGAAATCAACACAAGATGTTAGGGAACCTTATTACTCATATGATCCTAATTTAAATAGGCTCTTCTCAAGATACAAGAATTACTCCCTAAATGAAACTAAGTTCCTTTGAAATCTTGTTGGATAGTAACATTATCATTGTAATCTCCTTCTCCTGTGAGATATAGACAAACACCAAGGCATTGAAAACATGTTTAGAAATAATTTTATGATATTTCCACTTAGTGTATGTTTGATGACTTCTTGATCCTACAAACATTATGGTCTTGGGTTGTGGAAAAATAGGAGAAGTGGATATGATGCATGATAATCATTTTTACTTACTTGGGATGCATAATTCATGTTTGTAGAGGCTGAAATAATCCATCAATATTTGGTTTGGATCCTATTTGGTCCTGAGCCTACATAAACTTATTATGGAGCTTCCCGATTCAACTTAGTGACTATAAATCTCCTTATTTGATGGATTAACCCATGATGACTCCTTTTTTTTACTATTAGGATGAGTTAAATCATCCAAATTATTTCATCAAAGTTTTTCTTACATAATTCACCTCGAGACTGTTGTTTTGGGAACTTTTGAAAACCTTATTTCGTTTAAATTCAACCCTAAAACAAACTCCCATCCTTGTCATTGAAATTTGAAACATCAATGAGATAGGTGAAATGTGAGTCTATAAAAGTGACCCGATCCTAATTGAAAGACTTTCTATTTTTAGAAGGTCCTTATTAGGAGGTCCATTTTTAGTAAGTTTTCACAATTTTCTACTTTTGATGATTTTTTGCTTGTTTTGAGTATCATAGCATAGGTGTTGAGAGTTTGTAATTTCTTGAAAATTACTATATTTTAACACATGATTCCTTACATGCTTACCTTTTTAATAAGATTTTCTTACGAATTTTGGATTGCAAAGAAATTGGTCTTAAAATTTTGGGTTTTTCTTCATGACCCTCTGCTCCAGATTTTGAGGTTTTCCTTTTGTCAAAATTCTATATATCTAACAGGGTAGCCTCTTGGTTTAAAAACTTCTTCTTATTACTATAAATTATACAGTTCATCTATGGAAGTGATCTTAAAATTTTAGGAGTGAAATGGTAATTTTTTGTGGCGATCGGGTGCACTGTTTAATATATATGAGCATTCTGCCGTGTTGGGGCATGAATTTCTGGAGTAAATTACTAGAATACATGTATAGTGATGGAGGTTTTGTAGGGAAATAAATAAAAATTTGAATGTTTCAATATGACTAAGTATTTGAGATGTGGGAGTTAATCATTTTCTTGCAATATTTAACCCATTTTTTGGCTGACAAATTAACTACAATTGGGATGTGGTTGAAGTTGAGTTGCACCAGTGAAAAGGGGAAATATGGGAAACAAGGTACACAAAAGTGTGACTTGTACTAAATTTTTACAAGTGGGATCCTTAGGTACATTTTGGGTGAGATTAAGGGCCTGGGAATGAGCACCTGGTAATTAATATTAGGTCACTGGGAGCTAAAAAATATTTTTCACGTGACCAAGAGCTATATAGAAGGAATAGTGTTGTACTATTGTGTCCCTTTTCTAACCTTTGCACCTTCTGGATGATGGGAATAGTAGGAGTAAAAATTTGTAACTTGGGATTGAGCTCAACAAAGGGGGACAACCAAATGTACAAGTGTGTGCATCATATGTGTAAAAGTGATGAGGGTTAACATAACATAAGTGTTTCATGAAGGGGATTGCACTTTAATGTCCCCCCTTTTCCTTTTTCACAATGGAATAAGCTAATGGGTCAAATACGGTGAAAATTTGCAGCCTAAGGGTATGGGTACATGAAACCTAGGGACAGGGAACTCAAAATAATTATTTACTTTCCCTAACACCAAAAGTTCAGTTCCTAAGTGATGAAACTTCCAAATTAATTAGGGTTCACACTTTTGTGTACCTTTGTCCCTTTTTCACCTTAGGGGCAATCCAATGGGACAAAACAGGTGAAACAGAGTGACAAAGGAGTTTTGAAGTGTTGATGTCGCCCTCCAAGTGCATTTGAGGACCTCGAGAGCATGCAAAAGTTTTTTGGGGTTAAACCTCATATGATTGTGAATCCAAAACACATGTTTAGATAATTCCCAAAATTTTAAAGATCCCATTCTTCCTTCTATTTCTTTTTTACAGCCTAATTCAATCTTGACTAGAAGGGGAAACTGTGGTGTCCTAGATTCTCATAGAATTTTCTCAAGTCTTGGAACAATATTTATATGTCCCTCATGCAGAGGGTTAGAAGATATTTTTGTTGAATATTTTTTCCTCCCAAATACTTTAAGAGCTCCCTAAATCATGCGAACAAGTTATCTTTAACCGTTAGAGCCTTCACTACCTGTGCCCAAAAAACTGAATATTAAATAATTTGTTCTTGACTTAAACTTCTTCCACCAAATACTTGTAAACTACCTTTAATTACTTTATTACTCTCTGAAACTACCATTATATGATTTGAATATTTCATGTAAGCTTTTGGAGGGTGTTTACCAGTAAAAAATTCCTAAAATAACCCTTCTAAAACCTTCAAAGCAATTGTTTTTCCTTGCATATTAATCAATTCATTAATCACCTTCGGAATATATAATTGCATATTTTTTATAAAAAATAGTGTGCTCTAATGAGCTAGAATGAGGGTGAAATTGAGGATAGGCTAGCTAGAGGAATGGTTCACTGTGACTAGGTGAAGAAAATTTTAAGTGTGGACTTAGTTGTCATAGAAAAAAAATCAATTTTTCATGCTAGGAATTTATCATGACAAAAAATTCCCTTAGTAAACATATCAGTTAAAAAAATGAGAAATTATATGTGTAGTGATTTTCGACTACCCTTTGTATACAACCCCTACTTAATCCATTTAATTTGTGTACTAGTTACCATCATGTGGGATCAAGGCTCATATAATTCTCCCTTGTACTTATGTAAGTATGATTGTTATCAGTCATTCGTCTATAATCTCCATTTTAATAGACATAAATATAGCGGGATAACTACATAGTTGAAAATGTATGAGGTGATATAACAATATGATCTAGTGTTGTTAAAAAATGAGACTAAACTCTTAAGAACATTTGTTAATGCTTTGAGTGATTTTTCTCTTTCTTAAACATGAATCTAGTACCTTTACATGTTTGAGAATTGTGGAATATACACTCTTTAACTTGGTTGAGCTCATTATACCAATAGTATAGGAATTTCTCAATGATGTGCAATTTGGGTATGGAGATCTCAAAAAACATTGAGTGTTTTTGTAGTGATATTTATAATAACAACTTATAATAATAAAATGTGATTAGAAAGTTTATATTAAATTTATATACCATTCTATAAGTGAAATATAATGATAAATCCACCCATAGTAAGGTAAAAGATTACAATAAAAATATTAAAATTAAAACTAGAGTTGAAATATGGGAACACAAATTATCATACAAGTTGGAAAATTTGTACAACTTATTATGACAAAACTATATGGTACTAGATAGGAGGTATCTTATTTGAAACATTAAATTTGAGGAATGGTGAATGAAAAATATTTACTAATTTTATTATTTAATAATTCTATTTAAATGACATAGAAAAACATGGAGAAGATCAAATCAACATAGAGCTAGAGAGATGTAGTAATTTGACATAAAATATGAGCATTTGTCTTATCAAAGAAACATATCAAAAAATTCATTTCGAAAGGATAAACTGTGAACTTTGAGTGTGTCCGTTAGGATATTGTGTCCAAATCAAATGAGATTAGGTTTGAATTTTTTTCGTGTAGTATAATTACTATTGGAACAAACCTTATATTAATGTAAAGGAGAGTTACATAGCGAGGTGACCGGAGAACTCGCAGTCCCAAAAAATTCCACGAGGGAAAAAAAAGTATGCCACATGGGTAAACACAAAATGCCAAGAACGCTTACAAGAGCACATTCAAAGGGAAATTAGATATCACCAACAAGAAAACACCATAGAACCATTAGGCACATGTCAACACCGCACCAGAAGGAGGAGGAGGAGGAGGAGGATCATCCCAGGGAGGGATGAAAGCGGTGCTAGTAGGCTCAGAAAATGACGGATCCACTTCCCATCCCTCTTGCTCCGAAAACCACATCTGAAGAGGCACCATAATTCCCCACCTAGGGGATGGAGATCCTACAGGAGTGTTCAATTCTAGTAGTGGTGATCCCCACCAAGGAGTGTTGGAAATACTTTTCCCCCTCAAGGGAGGACTCTAGGAAGGTCTAGCAGAGGACGTGTTGGAACAATCTCGAGGCGAGGTAGAGTGGTGGCTACGAGAGTTGCTCCTCCGACGTGTACTCACAAGTAGTGGCCACATGGATGGTGAAATCTGAGAAGGTGGCAGCAATGGATTGGGTGGAACATGGCTCATGGTGCATGGTGTAATCCCTCATTGATTCAGTAACTCCTGCAGGTGATCAAAATCAAAAGCAACCTTTGCATCCTGAGATTGAATCTATGATCACATAGTAGACACAATATTCACCTTGTCATTAGTATAAAATTTAATAATTGTAAGATCATTTTTGAAAATAAAGGCATTGCGAGCTTTTTCAGATATGAAATAAAATGCATGCACAGAAAAGATGCCACAAATTAGCTATATAATGAGGCCATGGAATAAAGTACCCAAATAAATCCAACAACTAGGAGAAAAAATTAGGGAGATAGGGAAGAAACAATGAATGAATTCAATGCAAGATATCTTGTGCACGTAGGAAAAACTAGAATAAATTCAAAAAAGACTCCGGTCTAGAACAAAAGGGGTAGTTCGGGGGAGAAATTCTAATATTCTGAAGCCATTCACCTAAAGGAAGACCTTGATAAATAAAGCACCATAAAAAATGGTTAACTTTAGGTTCAAGAAGAGGGTTCTAAGCACGAGAAAGCTTGTGATGCCAAGTAGGCGGAAACAACTAGATTCACAAGTCAAAATTTAAATTTGCAATTACGGGTGATAGAGGAAAGAGAAGGTGATAGATGGTGTGAGTACTGTATCGTGAAAAATCTATATCATGATTCCATCGCCAGTCGTGCCACCAGGAAACTAGTGGAAAAAGACCAAGTTTATGAAGTATCACATCTGGAAGAAGCTCTTGAATCTTGCAAATCAAAGGAAGATCACAATTATTCAAATGGAATTTTTTTTTGAGTTCAATCAAAGTGATCAAATATTTATGGTGCACCAGATCCTGTATAGTGTGAATGCCTTTTTCAAAAATCCAAATGGATTTGATGTCAGGGTGTTCAACTAACAGAAGTGTGCCCTTAGAAAGAACTAGTGACCACTAAATGTTCTGAGCATTAAACAAAATTCCAACTCAAAATCCAACGCCAACCAACCGTAAAAAAAATTAACCTTCTCAAAGAATTTCCAAATTCTCTTAGCCACAAAGGTACCCTAAATTGAAACTGGAATAGGTGTAATAATAAGATTATGTAAACCAATACCATGCCAAATCCACTTACCAAAAGGATAACTAGATTCAATACAATGCCTCAAAAAAATTCCAACAACGATCACCTGAAAGACTGCGGATAATCCACTTAGCACAAAGAACCACACATTTTCCATAAAGATCAATTATTCCCATACCACCTTGCTCACAAGGGAGGAATCAAACATCCCAATCTACATGGTGAAAGCAAGCTAAACAAGAACTTTTACACTAAAGAAAATCCCGTAGAAGTTTAGCCAGTTGATTGAATGAAGCGTGAGAAGGGAACCAACAAGAAAAGTACTAAACATGGTTGGTGGAAAGAATTTAAGTACACACCTAAAACATGCCTACCAAGTATAGTGGTTTGGGGACCACTTCGTGACTTTCTACTTTACTCTATTAACCACAAAATTCCATAGATTTTTCGAATCACTATCAATGGAAAAAGGAATGCCTAGGAAGTGAAATTTCTCTCTATGACCAATCCAAGTCCAGGGGTAAGCCCGAAGCCAATCAGGAATTAAAAAACATCTTTTGTAAAAACCAAGAGTCTTGGCCATCTAAATGTTAGAACCAAAGGCTAAACAAAAACTAGATAAATAATAAAAAAGCAACATTTATTCTTAAACTCAGCAACCGTAAGGAAGGAATCATCTACAAAATGTCCATTAATCAACAAAGTGTGATGGTTGGGTAAAGTAATTCCCTGAATTTGACCCTGGGAAGCTTGATTAAAAATTAAGTAACCTAGAGCATCTTCTGCAAGAACAAACAAATCCAGAACAAGTGGGCAACCTTTTCTGATGGAGCGGTAGAGTCCAATGGCTTGAGAGTGATGGCCATTAATAGTGAGCTGAGTGAAAGCATTGGAGAACAAAGTAAAAATAATAGAACAAAAGAAAGCACCAAATCCTAAAGCCTTGAGCATAGCAAGAATAAACGGCCATTTGATACAATCATAACATTTTTCAAAATTAATTTTTATAAAAAGAGGCTTCTAATAGGAAATATGAGCCCATTCCATACCTTCCCAAACCACATGAATATTATCCAAAATATAACATCCTTTGACAAAGTTGGTTTTCTCATGCTACAAAATCTTTGGCAGGATATTATTAATCTGCATAGTTAGAGCTTTAGCAAAAAAAATTGTACGAAACATTCACCAAAGTGATTGGCCTCCAGTTGTTAATAAGCTCTGGATTTCCTACTTTCAGAATGAAATTGATTGATGAAATTCCCTAAAGAGAGAGATTGAAGTGCCTCAATATACACTCGGAGTAGATTAGGTCCAACAAATGACCAAGTTTATTTATAAAAATCCCTTGGAAAGCCATCCAAACTAGGAGATTTATCATCTGCTAAACAAAGCAATACATAATGAAGCTTTTTGAAAGAAAGAGGAGCATCATAGTGAGCCAAATCCTAAGAAGTGAGTAGCGAATGCACCACATCAAGTCACTTCTATAAAGCAGAAGCTCATTCAAGAAAATCCTCTTTAGCTTGAAACACCAGATGATAATAGTTGACAAAATTATAAGAGATTTTTGGGAGCTCAGTAAGTTACTGGTGTGACTCATATATGACCTTGATCTATTGACAAGCATGCTTGACATGGAGAGATTTAAAGAAGCTCTTAGAAGCTTTATCTCCCACCTTTAGCCAGTAGAGTCTCGAGTAGATCTAAGCACCCCAAGTAGTGTAGGATTTATTGATCTTGAGCTTATGTCAAAGAGATGCAACATAATATTGAACCTAAATATCAAAGGGATTGGACTCAAGGAGCAAGGATACCCACCGGAATTTTGTATGCAGAGAAGAATCATCCCGTCGTAAAAAATCTGAGCAACTTATTTTCCAAACTGGCAGAGAAATTTGGAGGTTTGGTGGATTGCTACTTCTCACCAAGAGCACTAGCTGACAACAAAAGGGGATGTGGCACCATGTTCCTAATTTTGGCGATGATTTGGATAACTCCAAGGTGTCGAAGCAACGAGACAATTAGGAAAAATTACATACTTGGCACCTTCGAAGGGCCCCCTACTAAATAACCTTAAATGTGATCGGATGATGGTCTGAAAAAATCACCTCAAACCAGACCTTGATAATGGTGGAGTCATGCATATCAAAATTAAAATAATCTTGTTGAGCAAGAAGAGAATGATCAAACAAATTAATACGCAATCAGATCATTCTTGGAGATTGGTCCAAGTAAACCAAGTGGAGTCTAGAAATTCCTACCGCCATATGAGAATCAGATCAGAGAAGCCCCAACGCATTTTAAAATAATAGTAAGCGGCTTGTTCTTCAAGGCACTAGTGCATCGCGAGTGCACCGCATTTATCATAAGGATGCTCCACCATATAAAAATCGTCACAAACCAACCAATAAGTAAAAGGCAAGTTGTCAGCTAACTACCACCATAATAAAGTTCTTTTGGAAGCATAATTAGGAGCATACACATTGAGAATACCAAATGAGGTATCATTAATATTCAAAATTACCCACACCACCTGATGGCTTAGGTCGTAGCCAGAGGAAATAATTTACGCTAAAAATTTCAGAACGATGCAAAATGCTAGCACCACCCCGGCCATCAATGTGATGAATGTCAAAGTGCACAAAGTTAGGGGCAGTACACATCAGCAAAGTTTGAAGTTAAAAACCAGAAATCTTGTTTTCCTGTAAACAGAAAACATCTAAACTGCTAATTAACTAGCAAGATAAATGGATAGAGAATTTATGTGAGGGCTCTGTCGACCCACACATATTCCATGACATAAAATTCATGAAAAAACAGACATATGAAATGCTCCCTTCCCATCTGGAAAACCGTCCTCGGATCCGAGAATGGAAAAATTATTACCAAGTAGAATCCTGTCTGAATGAAAGGCCGAACTTGAATGGAGCATCGTTTAACCACATTAATGTCCCATGAGCTGTGTTCCATCTCGTGAGGTGGGCTATGCAAATGCTGTAGTTGTAGAGAAGTTGAAGCGAAATTCCCAGAATTCTCAACCGTTGTCTACAGCTCTTAGCTATGTGAGGCATTGGCTACATTGGAAGCCGAAGGACTAGGTTGCTCCACCCGAGGCCTATCCCTGGCCAGTGGCGGTGAAGTAGAATATGGGGGCCAAACTTCCATAGAACGCCACACCCCCGAATTCTTTTTTGAACTAACCACCTTCCAACCTAAGAAGTAACCACAGATTTTGGCACCGCAGATGGTGTGGGAGAGGGTTTATAGTGAGCTAAAAGGGGACAATCCCTAATATGATGGTCTGGGGCTAGGGGTGAAATCACGTGTTTGGGAGGTTAAAATAAAGGACCTTTTGAGATATTTTCAAGCACCCCACCTGAATATTCAGATGGTCCCACAAATATTTCACCAAGTCCACTTCAATACACACACACTTATTAGGTCGGGCATAAAAAAATTGTCCTGGTCATGGCATAGGACCCTACCAATGGGTTTGACTGTCTTGTCTAGAAAAGACCAGTGATGAACAGGGAGACTAAGGAGCTCAATCCAAACAGGGATTTTGAGTGAAACCTAGCTAGTTGGGTTGAAACTCGGAGTCCAAGAGGATAGGACAAGAAGGGTATTTCCTAAATACCAATAAGCAACCTTAGTCATAAGGGTCTGGACCTATGAGGGCTCACAAAAGGTAAATAGATAAAAAATATTTGGTGAGATTGCGGATACCAAAAACTTGGATGCCGGAAGACTCCCAATGGTTTCTCATCCAATTCTGTAAATATGATTCAAATGGGATGTAGTAAAAAAAGTATGCAATAAGGAAGTGGTTATGATACCAAGTCACCACATGATCCAAAACTCATTAGCAATAACCATGTCAGGGGTGGCTTCAGAGTCCATACCTCATCGTAGACTTTCAGGAAAAACTTTCTTGCATGCTTTGGAGCCATGGTCGCCAGAATCAGTAGTCGTTGAACTAGGGGGTGGTGGCCATTTATAAGTGCGAACATCGTCTAAGCGGTGAAAAGGGACCGAAACTCACTATGATAAGACAAAGGGAAGACCACTAGAAAGGGTAAGGACATACATTTAGTGTGGTAGAATATGGGAGGAAAAAGCATTGAAAGCCAAGCAGATCTGAGTTTTTACCTACAAAGCATTTTCTCTACGGTATAAATACTCATGTGAACAATAGTACAAAAGATTTTACCTTGGGTAACAATGAGAAGAATAATACGTAAATAAATCCAACGTCAAACGTATTTTGGAATAGGAATTCCTTGAGTAAGTGAAAATTGTTATAAAAATTTCCATGGTTGACCACCGTCCAAGAATTTAATGATACCTTAAAAAAATTAGTCTATTTCGTTAAATCTTTATATCATTGAGGTCACGGCCACATGCTTACCAAGGTATAACAAATTTTCCAATGAAACACATCATTTATTTTTAAATTTTCCCACAATAAATCTCTAAAAAAAATTCCCCGTAAAGGAAACATTAAAGGAGACCGAGAAGATGATTACCATAAATATGTGATTGGAAATCATTCGTTGGTGATTTAATAGGAAATCATTTTCTCCACCTTACAAACAACATATCACCAAAGATGAGATGGGGAACATTTAAAACAAACATATGAATTGTAAAAATGGTTGAATTTATTTCCATGTATATCCCTCCAATAAATTACTGATAATCGAAAGAGGTTCCAAATAGAATTGATTCTTTCCCCATTTAATGAAAGAGCATAAAGGTGAAAAAATTTGTGTAGGCATTATATAGATATGTCAACTAAATTTTTTTATTCAAAATAGTGGCAAAAAGAATTTATTACAAAATTGTCCATTGATGAAATCTTTACTAGAATATTATGACATATGTGTTTCATTGATCCTCTATACAACTATTTTGAAATTAAGTAGTAGACAATAAACAATGGAAAACATTTCTTTATAGAAAAACACCAAATAAACAATTCATAATATCTAGTTGAGTTATAACTAACACCCAACAATGAAATTCGCAATATAAGAAAACTAATCTAAAAAATACTTTATTAATCCATACAAAAAAAATATACTATAAACAAAAAATGAAATGTCTACTTATTAGGCCAAACCTGAGGGGTTTTAAAGTAAAAACTATTTTAAAAGGTATTTTGTTTGTAGGAATCGCTGCTCATTAATATTTTTTAATTATTTTCTAGTAGGTTATTTTCATGGTCCAAGTATTGTGGAGTATTATTCTCTTCCTTCAGCCTCCAACCTCGATCATTAATGATGTCTCCCTGAAGTTAGGTATAATTATATTCCTACATTTTCACTTCCAACATGGTCACATATGATTTATATTTAATCAGGACGAATCAAACATTTCAATGACATAATAACAAGATAAACTACAATAACCATAATCTTGTTCCCCGAATTAGTATTTTTTTTTTAAAATACACAACTGTTTTCAAATACAGACAGAATTTCATATCTATATTCTCATTTTAATATATTAAACCTTAAAGCATGTGAATTAGTAATTAACCTATAGTAAGTGTGAATGTTATTTACCACATATGAGATAGACATACGTAAGTGGATAGAATATCAAATTTATTTAAAGTAGTAGATGTATACTCTTATTATGAGGAGGAAAAAAACAATATTGTGAAGGTACATATGTAGATTGGAAAATAAATTTAGAAAGCCAACAAATAATTGATTTTAAAGGTGAAATGTATTTGTGCAAGAAATACTATAAATTACAATATATTACATCATGAAGTATTGTACATGGCAAATGGTTTAAGATTTCTATACTTATGGTGTACGATGAAAGAGCATCTAAGTTTACAAACGATCCTACACCAAAAAAAATAAAAAATTAGTGTATTCATAATAAATTTCAGCAACCTTATGCATAACATATTGAGAGCTCAAATGCAGCTATCCAAATATGTATTTTTCTTATGCTTATAAATAATAATATGTTGTATGTCAAGTGTATTGTTTGGAAACTGTTTTGTAAGTATGATTGGAAGACACTGGTTTATAAGTGATTACATGTTTACCAGGCCATTTAAATTATGTTACAGGATGGCAAGATCAAATATTTGCAAAATTTTATTATTAATTACAATTGAATATTTATTTTAACTTTTTACTTTTTGTAAAAATAAATATCAATTATTTTATGATATATATTGAGCATAAACATAATTGTGGGATACTTCAAAGATTTCAAAAATGTAAGTAAATCTGGTTTATAGGGTTTTTTGTTTCCACGAACTTAATTAGTATTTAGAATGGTAGGATTGCCTTCCATTCTAGATGACGTTCCCTTACAAATGGTTTTCATTAGTAATAAATATAATATATTTATTGTTCCCTACAAGCAGTATATAATTCTTTGCATGCACAAGGTCATTTTGTCTTAAATTCGTGATTGCACCATCGTAACATAATTGCATCATATATATATATATATACTTGTAATAAATTGAAGATTACATACAGTTAATTCACACTTGATGAGATATTGTACATCTATATCAAAACCTTCCTTTAGCTAAGCAGTCATGAGTAGGGGGTATCCAATCTATCAAAGTCACCCATGGAACAATCCTAGCCCTATCCACTTTTTGACTCTCCATGTCAGGTATTTCTAGGCCTTGGACTTAGCAAGACTTGATCCTTGGTAGGCTCATTCCAAACCATTCAACATGACAAAGAGACCAAGGGCCCTTCAATTCTTTCATCATATTTTTGTTTGTGTCCCAATGTTTTAAAGGTTTCATATGCTTCTACATAGGCACGCTTACTAGTATTAACATTATCTAGTTCCATTAGCATACCAAGTGTGGGATATCGTTGAAGTTTCATGATACAATAGTGAGATTTTTTTATTTTCGAGGTTTTGAATCTTATTATATTGGTCGGTGACATTATTCTTTATAGAATTTAGTTAAATGAAGCTCTCATTTTAAAATTATATTTTCTACTGTGTTTTTTATATGGTAAACAATTTTTTACCTGAGCTATGAACCAGGGGGTTCTTGGGTTCCCTCCCTTTACAATATGTATAGTAGAACTGAAGAAATTAGGGTGGTTAACAATGTAACCATGAAGAGAATACCACCCTGATACAAAAACTAGAGGTTCTAAAGAAAAACATGGTGAAATGTAATGACATTGTGAAACTATGTCACCCTAAGCCAAAAAATAAAAACTAAATATAATTACTCTACTACCAGGCCTTATACCATTAATCTGAAACTTCAAAAATTTTGATCTTGGAACATTTAAAGTCCCCTTCAACAGGAGAAACTTGGCTCTTCCTAGAACTACAACAATGGATAGGAACTTGCTGTTGAGAATCCTGAAGAAGGATGATGTATGCCAAGCCACCACGATCATGAATATGAGCCACGCACAAGGGAATCAAACCAATGGGCTTGTCCAAGTCCTCCAAATCAAGTTTTTATATGGAAGCACCTTTCGTCACCTTGAATTTGCATTTCACATGTAACAACTGCAAACCTCCACAAGACATTGTTTCTGCTCAGCAATTCTTGAACCAACTCCTTGGCCACCCCTTTTAAACCTACATCCTCACCGTCAACCATAAAATAGGAGGGAAAACATAACCCCCAAATTGCCTCTTTCAACCCAACCAAGTGACACGGAAATATGAAACACCGAGCATTATTGTAATGCCCTATTCTACGTTACACCTGTTCATCCTGCGGCGATCGAGTGCTAAGCATGGAGTGTCATTGTGCCTTCATCGATCATTGGTGGGATTCACCTTAGTCACAGGGAATACTCAATCATCTCCCCCCTTCATCGTGTTTTCCGGTGTCGTGTTGTTGTTGTCGTTACTGGCCCTTGCAACGCCTTTTACAATTTCCTTGTTAAAGGAAAATCATGTTCTCTTTTACCGTGCTTGTTTGACGGTCCTTCTTAATTTGATTAATAATTATTGTTAAGTTATAATAATAATAGTAATAGAAATAATAATAATATTACTAATTTAATTATCGATCGATGATAACTTCATTATCTTATTGTCGATTGTTATCAACATTATGGTTAATTATCGGTGAACAATTTTATTGTTTGGTTGGTCGCTTCGCGGACTGAGCTCTGGTTTGCGCAAAGTAGAGGGTCTCTTGTTGTGACGCCGTGGTCGGTCATTGTCCTATGTTTGTTTTTTTGAAACTTCTACCACTAGTTTCCTCCTCGGCCGACCAAGCCTTCTCTCGTGTCTTGTTCTATAACTTATTCATTTATTTATTTTATGATAAAATTTTGGATGCATTCACCCATTTTGGACACGTTTGTTCGTGCCTAACCATGTAACCCATCTGTTGGCCACATGCACCACTTTTATTGTTTATTTAATGACCTTTTTGGCCTTCTTGGAAATGCATTTTACTTGAATCTGGCCACCGCCTTTCCTTCCTTTCTTGTTTCACCAAATTGTGCTCAGACCATTATGTGGTTTTGCAAACGACGACTTTGATTTAACCACTTGCTGGGTATTAATTTCCTTTCTATCTACTTTTCACGTCATTCATTTTCCTACCTAGCTATGCAGTCAACTATGTTGTTAGCTAGCGGTGGGTGGAAGGACCTGGTATTCCTTTTATTGTTCTTTCAATGCGTATGGGTGGGTGTTGGGCGTAGTCTAGATTGACTTGATGGCTAGTGGAGAAGGCGTGTTGCCTCCACCTTCTTAAATGCTGCATGGTGTGTTATATTACTTGGTGTTCTTTATGTGCTGTGATAACGGACAGAGGAGTATTGTTGTTGGCACAAGTATAGAGGCATGGAGATTGGTGTTTGCAGGAGAGTGCGTTTCGGATTCTATGTTAGATGTTCTCCTTGCACTTGGTTTCTTTTCCTATCTCATGTCAACCTGGTTTCTTCAGGAGCCGAATATATAGAACTGAACAACAAACCCTGACCCTAATTAGTTGAGTGATTGATGTCTCCACCAATAGCATATGAAACAAAGTATCGGTTGATGAACATCAAGAGGCTACCATTCCAGTGCCTTCGCCTGCCCACTGAATGATGGGATAAGGACTTTTGCTAAAATTGAGGCTGGGTAATGCTTCTGCGCCTCTTCTTAGTTCACCCATTTTCTACAATTGGGTTTCTTGTTTGCTTCTAGGTATCCTCTGATTCGAGATTGGGGATCGTTATAGCTGTTGCCCCCTAGAAAATTCTTTACACCACTATCTGGGTATTCTTGTTCTCTTATTTTCTCGTCAATTTGAAAAAGAGGGGATTGGTCATATGCTTTTCTCCGCCCACCTAAACGCGGGTATTGAAAATTTTTATGGGGATCACAGAGCTTTTTCCAAATTGAATGTTGGGTATATATCATGACAATTAGGTGTTCAAGATTTCATCGAGATATTGGATCGGGCATTGGTAAAGGTGCTGTAAATTCAAGGTGTTGACTGATTATTTGTCCTATTCAATAATTTGATTGAAAGTCCAGCCAGATTGGATCTTTGTTAACTCGTCCATTCACTTATCTTCTGTCAAACATCCCAACTTTGGGATTTGAGGAGGAAGTGTGAATGGATTCACCTCCAGGACCTGCTATGACAATGGTGGGTGCTCCTATGGCAAGCAAGGAACACTCAATGCGCGAGAGTTTTGTAACACGCGATGTGATGCCTGTTTATGTTAAGGAGCTCATTGCAAGAGGCTTTGTTGGTGGGTTTGCAAAGACTGCAGTTGCACCCTTGGAATGCACAAAAATTCTTTTACAGGTTTTGGAGCAGTTTGGAATACAGCAAAAGTAGAATCTGGATCAATAGTTGCAATATTTGGTCTTGGTACAGTCAGACTCGCGGTTGCAGAGGGTGCTAAAACAGCGGGTGCTTCACGTGTTATTAGCATTGACATTGATTCTAAGAAATTTGAAACTGCTAAGGATTTTGGAGTCACAGAGTTTGTTAATCCTAAAGATCATGATAAACCCATTCAGCAGGTGCTTGTTGATATGACCGATGGAGGTGTTGACTACAGCTTTGAGTGTATTGGAAATGTTTGTATAATGCGAGCTGCTCTAGAGTGCTGTCATAAGGGTTGGGGGACGTCTGTTATTGTTGGTGTTGCAGCCTCTGGACAGGAGATTTCTACCCGACCTTTTCAGCTGGTTACAGGCCGTGTATGGAAAGGAACTACTTTTGGTGGCTTCAAAATTCGCTCTCAAGTACCATGGCTTGTTGAAAAATACATGAATAAGGAGATCAAAGTTGACGAGTGCATTACACACAATTTGACACTAGACCAAATCAATGATGCATTTCATCTGATACATGGTGGGAATTGCTTGCGAGTTGTACTGAAGATGAATGCCACTTCAGGAAATCTTTAATTGCATTGAATTCTATGTCAATAGGTGAAGCCATAGGTGCTACATTTTTATTATATATTTGAGGTAAGGTAAATATGACTTGGGAATTTTGTTGTTTTGGAATGGGTTTGTTGAGGAGGCATAGGAAGTTGAAACAAATTTGAGTAACTTGGGTAAATCCATCTCCTACAACTTTTTCTTGCCATGACATCCTTGCTAGGTTCTTCTATGAAAATATCTCCTCCAGCCTTGTGTAGATCACTTGTGTCATGGTAGCACGTATGGGGTATGTGAGATGGTTGTCGAATCCCACAAGAAGTAAAAGCTCAAGTTTTCATCCAAAGCAATGGAAGAGGCAGGAGGGCAAAGTTGAATCTGAAGAAAAAGGCAAGATATTTCTACACTTTTCTACTATTATTTTATTTAAAAATATTGTGAAATTGAACCACTTTTCCTTACATTGTTTTGTCAGTTGCATGTCATGATGGGAGATTTCCCTTTCTGCTTGTTTCTTCTTGGTTTAGCTTTTATCATTGATAGTAAGTGGGTCGAAAGGATGCGTGTACCCTCTCCTCTGAATGTTATGTTTCTCTTACTTGAATGATAGACCTTCGTCTGTTTGTTTATGTATTAATTCTTCTCTGCGATTGAGTTGCAAGTTATTATGCTGATCAAACTAGTATTTTTTTTTTGATATCATGGAAGTGAGTTAACGATAACTATGAAGCTCCTCCCTAGCACCCAAGTTGTCTTTTGACGTTTTTTGTTAGCTCCTTCGCAAGTCCCTTTGATAACCTTTTGGCATCGAGAAAGAAAGGTTGTAGGATTGTGCGATCAATGCTTGGGGCTAGCCAGCTTGAGTTTCGGTATTAAACTTTTAGAATGAAAAGGTTTGTGTGTAATGTGTTTCCAGATCGCGTGTTTAGACTCTTATATTATCTTTCATCTTGTTTCTAGGCTTTTAAGGCCATCCTCAAGAAGTACCTTGACCATCCCTATCAACTTGAACCATATCTAGCTTTTCGGATCAACTAAGCTGGAGGTTTCATTGTGTGAATCCAGTACCTCGTTGACACTAGAATAGTTGGTCTAATCCCCCTCTCAGAATTATTGCTGATGGCGCTCTTCTATTTTTCCTAACTTGCATTATTTTTTTTATCCCTTGTAATGTTAACGCTATTAATTTAATATTGGTCGGTTTTTATGCACATTATTACCGTAATAGTTGTGATGGAAATTTCCTTAAATGTGATTAATCTTTGGGAAAAACTCAGCTTTCATTTGATGGACTTATGGATTTATAGCGGAAGGTTCTGTTTTGATAATTCCACTTAGAAGTTATGTTTGTATCTTTGTGTGACGGTTGACTGTGTTACCAAGGGTTGCCTTAAAATATGGTTGTTTCGGGAAATGGATAATTTATTTTTAAATTAATCAAACATTAGAATTGTTGTGGAAGTTTGCAAATCTTTAGTGTTATAAAATTGTTGATGACATTATTGTATACTCTTGTTTGACGGAACTCCCTTCTTCTCTCGCGTGTTTGCTACTAGCCTGTAAGACCTTGACCCTTCCTAGATGATTGGTAAATCTCCTTGTAGTTAATGGTCAAAACTAGTATACTTTGCCTTCGCTTCAAAACTTATGTTGTGTGTTTACTCTATTTGATTTCCGATTTGAAACTCATTTATACATGACTTTTTGTGTTAAATTTTGGAACCCGTGTTTCCCCTTCCTTGGGCTGATCAACTCTTGTTCTTTTAGAAATATATTATTTTAGCCTATGCGTTTGGTGCCTTTGATAAATTTCTAGATGGTTGGTCTATTTATATCAAATCTCAATCTTGTAATTATTTTTTAATTACTTACTTGATGGGAATTCTGTTTTTGCTAGATTGTTTATTTCCCCTTATAGAGCCAAGAGCCATTCTCATACTATTGCTATACCTTCGTTGCTTTTACTCCTAGCTGAAGTACAAGGTCTCCTCCTCCTTTGATTGGCATGATAGAAATATTATTATAACTTGATGTGTTGATAGTGTTTAGAGGTTTGACCCAATTCTTGTAATAAAGTGCTTCCTTTTCGTGGTATTGTTAGATAATAGTTATGGTGGTTTTGTGTAGCCTTATCTTGCTCAGTTCTCGTGAACTGACTCTTGTAGAAAATTTGTTGCAGATGGATTTTGCGTGTAGATGAGGGATAGACTTGTGGACTTTGTCACCTGAACTTTGGAAACCGTGTATTGTGTGACCATCATCGAAATTATAAGAAAATTTGGTTATTTTTGTAGAGTGACATTGTTGGAGTATTAGTATTTTAAGAATTGATGTAATCTTGTTTTGTTCTTGTAAATGAGTGTTGCTACAACCTCGCCTTGAGAATAAATTTTGAGTTAAACCTTGACATGACTTAGTAATAAAGTGTCATAAGTAAACTAACATGGGATTGTTTAATACTTCTGGAAGTGAAAATAAAGGTTGCATTCAAATAAAGTAACGTAGGGGTCACCAACTTGAGAGCAAGAAATTCTTTAAGTAAACAAGGGCAGGACTATCATTGCAAGTAAAACTTTATATCATGATAACCCTAGCTCCTCTAGTGAACATTATTTCCTTTTACGGTGAAATTTGTAAAATGACCCTAAGGTGAAATAAACTGTTAGTTGTTTGAAGATGATAAGATTTAATAAGCCAGAGAAAACAAATTGGAGACCTCACCATCTTTCTCACCGCCATTTGGAAAGTAAATTTTTAATCTTTTTTCTGGATAAACAAATTAAGCAAATAAAGGTCATAATAGAGAAGAATTAAAGATAATTACTCTGTGTTAAGAATAAACTTAGCTTGGTAAGATGAATTGTACGAATCATATCTTGAGCCTCCTTGAAAACGTAAGCTAAGAATTGCAAGATGTCCTTTTAAAATAAATAACCCTCAAGAATATCTCCTTGTGGTTGGCCCTAACTGTAAGAGTGTTCTGTGATTGGACTTCTATGTTGTCTTGTCAAAAAGAAAAGTAAATTGTCCTTGATATGTGTGAACGTTTCCATGCTACCTTTATGGCCATCCTTGTATCAAGTTGTTCACAGTGTTAGTTGCATACTTGGTGACGACATGTTGCGTCATGTTATGTGTCAAGCAAGTCAAAAAAAATTATCCTATCTTTTACTGTGTTGTTCGTGTGTGTGTTTTTTTGGGGGGTGTCACAGTTATACATTGCCTCTGCTTTGTCTACACCTATCAACAACAAATGGATCACAAAAAGAGAGGAAATTTTAGCATTAACCCATGGACAACCTGTTTTTTTGAAAATAATCATCCTCTAATTATGGCCTTCTATTGCCATGCAAATCTGACAGGGACATCGAAGCTTGAACACATATTTTCAGAGTGGGTAAGACAGATAGAAGCCAGTAAAACATCAATTTTTTGTGTTTCCCCATCGCAAAAACAACCCTGGAAAAGTATTGAAATCCATTGCTACAGAACGTGTAAACACTCATGAAGGCCTAAAATAGAAAAGGAAAGATGAGTAACAAATGAAGAGAAATATATAAGAATTAAAAGTGAATTGCCACACATGTGCTGCTGAATGTCTATGTCTGCCATAGGATGAGAGATGCATCATTATCCGAATATGGAAACCAAGACCTAGAAAACTCTATACAATCATTAGCTGATAAAGAGGAAGCAGTACTTTGAGTCACACCAAAAATGGCTAGGAAGTTCACTACTTGATTACCCTCATGGTAAATATGTTGTATTTCCCATGATTCCAATTTGGCTAGCCAAAACATTGCATTAGATATGTAGTAATCAAGTTTCCAATTTGGGGCTTTACCTTATTTGATGGCATCAGTAATAATCATTGAATACCCTTTGATATGAAGGTGATTAGATATACCACTTTTACATAGCAAGTTTGATACTAGAACAAAAGAGCGTCGTGTCTCAGCTTTATTACATGTTCCTTTTTTTAAAATTGAAGGAACTTGACACTCACCATCTTACCCATATCATTTCTAATAAGACACCCCACCCCCAAAATACCAGGGTTCCCCTTAGAGGCCCCATCAAAGTTCAATTTACAAAAACCAAGGGGGGTGGTGACCATCTAACTTGACTTTTGATCATTCTTTTTTTTTTAAACTAGATAAACCAGATTGGCTAAGAGAATCAAAGTGGAGGTGAGCTTGATAAGTCAGTTAGGAATTTATGATAGAGGTATAATCAACTTGAGAATTTGGAAACATTGTGACACTAAGAACTAACATTTTTAGATATAGAAACTTCTAGCTTTTGAATAACTGACTAGAAACCCTCATTGGAAATCCTCTAAAAAAGACGCAAGTTTCTTTCCCACCAAATATGTTCTAAATGAGAAGGAAAGGGACTGCACACCCAAATGGAACCTAGGAGAATGGTCCTTTCTTAAGGATTGGCTGTGATTCTAAAGTAGCTTTGATAGTAGGACCATATAGCCCAAGTTAGATTCTAAATTTGAACATAACTAGTTCTATATTTGAAATAGTGAAAGGAAAATGGAGAAGCAAATGATCTGCATCTTCTTCGGACTTTTTTGCAAAGCATAGACATTTGGATGGCCCTTTAGAAACCCCACCTCCTCCTTATAACCTGAGTAAGGATATTACCTTTATACAACAACCAGACAAAAATATCCTTCCTTTGGAATATAATTCAGCATCCCATCATCCTTACTAAGAAACAGACCCCTTTTCCTTCAAGGTGTAGAAGAAAAGTGTATTTCCAGATTTAGTCATAATACTGACACTGTGTTGTTGCTGAGCCAAATGAACAAATCAGAAGCATTAGAGAAGGAGGCACAACACGAACTGAGAATGTTTAATGTATAATTACTTTCTTTTCTTATGGGGCATTCATCTCTTCAATTTATTTCCAAGAGAAGGAAGTGGAACCATCCTCTAACTCGGCTCCATAGTAGTCCGCCACCCAATCACTCCAAGTCGCTTGAGTGGCATTTTTGACACGATTTAAGCTCTTGATGTGAGGGAAAGGGAAGAAAGGCCATCCCAAGAATCTTCCCAATAATTTCTCTCTTTACCACGTTCCAAGATATTCCAGGAAGTAAGGGTAGAAAAAACCAAATGCGTTAAGAACTAATAAAATTCCAAATATGAGACCCCTTCGGTAAGCTCTTGAATGAGTCAAGATAACTGCCTGGGAAATTATTAGGAAGGTACTGTCTATAGTATATTTCTGATTTAGCTAGGACTAAAGGGATTAGAAAAAATAATTCTATATATGTTTAGCTCCTAACGCCACATTCTAGAAGACCCAAATCTAGAATTCTTAGCTCCCCCTAATTCCTTAGGAAGATTAACTTCATCCCACTTGACTAGATGAAATTTTCTCTCAGAACCAATACCTTGCCATAAGAAGGTACATAATACTTTCTCTGATTTGATTCAGGAATCCTTTTGGCATTTGCAAGACTGAAATAGCATGTATATGGGGAGAGCACTGAGAATTGATCTAATCAACAAAATTTTGACTACAAAGGAAATCCACTTTCCTTTTCAATAGGCAAGCCTTTTCTCAAAGGCTGAGATTAAGTCACTTCCAAAAAGATGAAATCCTGAGCCCCAGAGAAGAGAGGAATGCCCAAATATTTTTGGAGGAATGGATCCCCCTGCAGAATCCAATAGATTTTCTTGAGTCTCACCTTTACAAGTAAGGAGATGAATTAAAAAATAAAATTAAGGATATTTGAGAAAACTGATTACCTAACCCACAACCAAGGAATAAGAGTTGATAATACTATCAATTTCTCTAGATTCAATCACCAACACTTCTCTAAAGAGGAAAGTATGCATCCACAATTTTTTTATGAGAGAGAGGATCCACATCTATCCATCCACCCTAAGGCCTTGTAACCATTCCTTAAAGAAATTGCTTCAGATAAATCTATCTGATGAGAGATTCAACTACCAGTAAAAATAGGAAGGAAGAAAGGGGGTCACCCTGCCTTAATTCCCCTGTTGCTGGAAAAAAGTGACCTTTTGCATAACTCATCGACCAAGACTAAGAAGGTGGGGGTGGAAATGCAACTAAAAATCCAAGAACATAATACTTCACTGAACCCAAACTTAAGCATAACCTGGATGATAAAATGCCAATTCAACCTGTCATAGGATTTTCTCAAATCCAGCTTCATCAGCATATCAAGGATATGACTACAGGATAAGGAGTGAATAAGGTCATGGGAAAGAATAACGCCATAAAAAATAGACCGTCCCGGAAGGAAGCGACTCTACTCTTTAGAAATAATGGCATCATGAAAGGCCTAAGCCAAATGGCAATAACCTTAGAAATAATTTTGAATGATGTGTTGCACAGAGAGATGGGGTGGAAGTCATACAATGAATCAGCAGGGAGCTTCTTCGGGAACATAGAGATGAATGCATGATTCAAAAATCATAGAATTTTCTGAGAGGATCTAGATTTTTCTACGGCTTCCTATACATCGTTCCTCAGTACGTCCCAAAATTCTTTAAAAAAAATTATTGGGAAACTGTCTGGACTTGGGGCTTTATCCCTTTCCATAGAAAAGACAACGGATTAAATTTTCTCTTTAGAAAAGGGAGCCATTAATTTACAATTAGCCACTTTGTTGATCAGATTCGGTACATGAGACAACAAATAGGTTTGATGTTGATGGTGGGGTGTAATTTCACCAGATAACAACACTTTGAAGTAAGAGATAGCAACGTCCTTAATACCCTGTAGCTCAAAAATCCAATCTCCATTAGAATTTCTAAGTTTGGAGATATAGTTGGCACTGCGTCTAGCGTTCAGAGAATAGTGAAAGAAATTCTTGTTTTGATCACCTTCTTTCAGCCAGGATTCCTTTGATTTTTGTTTCCAAAAGATTTCTTCCCTCAGGATAATTTCCCATAGCTCATAGAGTAGGGTTTTATCCTTTTGATATTCCTCTTGACCCATCCTATTAATAAAAATGAACTCATTTAGAGCTTTGATTTCTAATTCAATTCTCTTTTTTTCACAAAGATATTTTTGAAATGCAAACGATTCTAGTCCAATAACATACCTTTTAATTTTAGCAATGTCTAAGATAGAATGAACATCTTGGTGCCCCTGACATGAGAGGAGGACCACCAATCCTTAACCAAATCATAAAACGATGAATCCCTTAGCCACATCAGTTCAAATTTGAAAGGTGATTTCTTCAGAGGCAGGTCAAAATAAATATTCAGCGAGATGGGGAAATTTTCCGAACCCAAAATAGGGAGAGCATCACCTTCCAAAAGAATATGATGATGAAGTCATGAGCCATTGATCAGGAATCTATGCATCTTTTCCACTATACGAATGAAGTCGAATCTTTGATTGGTCAAGGTCAACCACCCACGCTTGGGTTTCAAGTCCACCAATTCCGAATTTTGGATAAAGGAACAGAAATCATTTTGAGATTGTGGATTTCTTGTGATGCACCCCCTCTTGTCCCTATCTAAAGAGATGGCGTTGAAATACCTAGCCAAAATAATCAGATCATCATCCAATGTCATTAAGTCCTCTGATAATCCAGACCAAATATTCCTCTTGGTAATCAAACTATTCGGAGCGTAGATGTTACAGAGAAGAAGAGGAAATATCATAATGAAGAACCTACACTTTGCACCATTGAGAATGATTATTGGATTTTATGAGATAAATCAAAACCTTATTAGTTTTCTAGAATATCCCCACTCCTCTTGAAGCTCCAACAAAATAAATAGAGAGCCCGAGCCAGCCCTTTATATTGGAAATACCACATTTTAGACAATCAACATAAGACATCTTGGTTTCTTGAAGGAGGCAAATATCAACATCATGTTCTAGCATACAACGATTAACAAAGTGTTTCTTATTTGGGGCATTAAGGTCCCTAACATTCTAGGAAAATAACCTCATTTGTTCTTCGAGAGGGATGAGCCCTCCCTACTTATTATGGAAAAAAATTGCTAATTTGATTGTGCTTACCTTCTGCAATATCCTTGACAATCTTGGATTCATTGTTTAGCCTACCTGCTAGAGTTGAAGAAGCGACTTTAGGATTGATGACAGGTCCTGGATTACTTGCTAAATAATAGACCAAGGTCGAACTGTGTAAAGGTATAGGGACCTCCTCAACACCCCTCTTTTTGTGGCTAAGACTGATTTTCTTCTCTAAGGAGATTCCAATTGTCCAACTCTTCCATGGAGGTACCATGACCTACTTTGACGGCTTCATGAACCATATGGAAAAGCTTATTTGATTCCACCATTAATTCTTTCAATTCTTTGAGAAATGTAGTTTGAGAAAGGACACGAACCATTTCAAGGACTTCTTCCCTAAGTGAATCCTGAATAGGGGGATTCGAAATTTGCAAATCAACAGAGGTGTTTTTGGGAATCCATCTTGACCCGAAGGGCTTAGAGGGAGCTCTGCACTCCTGTCGATGGTGACCAATTTTATCAAATTTGAATAAATTCTATGAAATGCTTTCAATCTCCACCTTCTGAATCCAAGTACCCATTGGACCGTGAATAGAGATGGAGTCCAGAAGAGGTCTTGAAGGATCGAAGAGGATGCAAAATATGGAAAAAGATGTTAATGGGCCTTCCAAAGTCCAAGGATCAATCTGAGTGACTTTACCCAAAATTCTGCAGATTTTAGCCAGTATTTTGGGGTTCCAGTATTCAATAGGAAGGGCATAGAGACAAATCCAGACCTGTTGAAATTCAGCATCGAGCTTAAGCGAATCCAAGTTTGGGAACGAATTCTTAATCCGAAGACCCCATTTGGCTAAAAGAGAGGCTTTTTTGAGAAGAAATTCTTCCTTCTTAGCTTCACTACGAAAGAGAATTGAAAAGAATCAATTGGCTATGAAATGAATACGCAGACCCAGGCCTCACTTCTCTTCACACCAAGAGGAAATTTCCCCTGTAGAGAACCAATTCCCTACAAATTTGGAAACTACAACCCTGATTTTCAAAATATTTATTTGACCCTCAGAACTGTCCTTGGCCCCAAGCACCACTTTACCATCTTGTGCAAAACTCAGAGGAGAAAGATCGTCTGTGGAAAATTATGGAGCCTCCCAGGCATAACCCAACGAACCGTGGAAAGAAGAACCGACACCAAAAGACTATTTACGATCCAAAGAGAAGGAATTGGGTTTTTTACGATTACCTCTGAACCTGAGTAGAATTAGGGCATCCGGGAAGGGGGAATCTCTGCCATTTATAAAGGAGTGGGCCTTCTCTTTCTGTTGATTCTAATTTGAGTGTTAATTTAACGGGAAAGAATAATGTTTCCAACGGTTATGAGTCCATTGCGAGTGACTCCTCCATCCCAGATGAATGGAATTGGCGCCAGATAAGGGGAGCGAATCTTCATAGATATGCGGCCGTCATCTGTCGTTGTGCTTCATAAATGCACAAAACATAGACGAAGCAAAGGGACCCCGATGTGCCATTATAGGGGAAGGGACCCCATAACCGAGCAGGGTCCAATGATTGAGAGTGGTTTAGCTGCTTTTGGAATCTTTGGTAGAGACTTTTTTGCTCATAAATTAAATGAAAACTGACATAAATATGTTCAATTTTTCCTGAGTTATTGTGAAATTTATTATGTATTGTTATTTCAATATTGAAGTGTAAATATATGACATTCTCACCAAATAAAGATCACATCTGCAAATTAATACATTACATATTAATATCAAGAGGTTATTTCAACATCAACTACTGGTGCCATTTAAGTTTTTTAAGGCTCCAACATGTACAATGTTAAACAATTATTTGTGCAGTAATAAATATATTTGCTTCAATACTAAATTCACTTGCTTACATCATATTATATTTTTATGTACATACATCTATCTTAGTAACAAATTTAAAAGGCTCATCAAAGTCCAACTATTTATATTGATTTTGACAAATTCAAATCCATATCTACAATTTATTCATCAAAAATCTCCCAACCTCCAATGTCATCTTCTATATTAAATGCAAGCACCTGCAAACAAGAAAAGTGTTGTAAGGCTCACTATTTACAAAAAAAATCACAATTAATGAAGGATTGAACAAGATTTCAAAAATATAATTAATAATTTCACAATCAAAGTGATGTATTTCCCACTCCATCTCCACTTAACTCTCTCACCCAATAGAATTTGAGTGCATGGATCAACTAAGATGTCAAATATAACAAATAAATTGTTTTATTTACTTTACCAATCCATGTCAAACTCCCTCAGCCAATAGAAATGAAGCACACGGATCAAACATGGATCCAAATTTCTCACTAAAATCTATAAATAGTAGAGTTGAGTCGAATACTTCTTTCCCATTCAAAAAAATATTTCAGTTTCATTTACATTTTGCTGTGCAAAAACTAGAACTTACTTGTTGCTGCTGACAGTTTACATCTTCTTGCTGTGCAAAGGCTGCTAACTAGCCAGGGGCAATCTCTTCCATGCTGTGCAAAAGCTGCTAACTAGCCAAGTGCAATATCTTCCATTTCCTATTTATTTACATCTTGGTAATCTTGTTCAATCCTTCATTAATTATATTGTATAGAAGTTTATATTGTATAGATAGATTACCATTAAAATTGTTATGAACAACAATGGCTGATTTAAATAGTTTACAAGCAGCTCATTATTATTCGTAACAATTTTAATGATAAAATCACTAAATATACAGTGAATCCTATGTTTTTTCAATTGATCATCTGTCATTATTCATAACCTGCTCTTTCATGGAAATAAAATATGTACTGCAGATCTGTTAAAAATATACTGCAGTTTTGCTAGAAATTTACTGTAAGTTTTGCTTCAAATATACATGCATTTAAATAGTGTAACGGTGAAACTATAATTTCAAGCCATTATTGGATTGGCAGAAGCATTTCAGAAAACTTGAAACTATAATTTCTGGCCATTATTGGATTAAATTAAGCTTTATAAATTTAATGCTTTATAAATGCTTATTTCGTTGGGATATGGTGCGCAGTAAATATTGTTAGCTGTGATCAATGTCACCTATCGCCGATCACATGGGAATGCATTTATTCTCGCCAGGTGTTTAATTGTGTGAATCGACGACCTGGGTTTAACAGTACTTCATCGTTTGTCCAGACTGTTGCAGCGCATGAAAAAACTCACACGCAGGTCGTCGATCACAAAAATATGGACTAGGGGAATAGGGGAAGGGACCCCATAACCGAGCACTCTAAGTTTGAGGGTGTATATAGACGTATAAGTGTCCGATTAAGCCTTCGAAAAACCATCTATCGAATAGACGAAGAAGTTAAAAACATAAATATGTGAAATTTATAACTTGTTCATACCTAATGTGCATTGTGGAAAATAACATATACATAATGTGAAAAAATGTAACATTTGAACTAGTGACCGATAACTGTCCAATTTTAGAACCACTTGTTATCAATTTAATGCTTTATAAATGCTTATTTCGTTGGGATATGGTGCGCATTAAATATTGGTAGCTGTGATCAATGTGAATGCATTCATTATCGCCAGGTGTTTAATTGTGTTTAATTGTGTGGCAGAACTACTTGTGTTGGGACAGGTGATCAGCACGTGTTGGGGCAGATTTCATAATGGCTCGTGCAAAGCAGCCTGCCAACAGACCAGTTAGAAAAATGAGGAGTAAGCTGCAGAGGGGGGCGAAGTTCACAAATATCTCTTCTGATGAGGATAACATAGTCGACAAACAACCTCAAAAAACCACCACAGCGAATCCAAGGAAGAATCAGTCAAGAGCCAAAGCACAAAATTTTGCCTTCATCAATGCAGCGAATATACATAAGAAAAGAACAGCTTCCAATAAAATGAGGCATCCGCCAAAAGGCAAAGAATTTTCTTTTCATGAGAATATCACAGCTGCCCAAGATCCTGAAATCAACCTTACTAATCCAACTGTGGAAGTAATTGGAAGTACTGCTATAACAAAGAAAGTATACATAAGAGGGCAATGGATAGAAGCTGACATGAAAGCAGCCTTAAGGGACGTGGAAGAAAATGGAATGTCCACGCGGCAAGCAGCAACTAAGTGGGGAATCCCTAGTACAAATGTGACTGATTGGTTGTATGGAAAAAGAACCAGTAAGAGGAAGGGACCACCAACTGTTTTAACAGATGAAGAAGAGAAAGAAATTGTTACCTGGTGCCAAGATATGGCTGAACTTGGCCATGGTCTTGAAGTCATTCACCTAAAGGCCTATGTAGCACACATGTGCCAATGCAGACCAAACCCATTCAAAGATGGCCTGCCAGGAAAGTCATGGTGGTATGGTTTTCGAAGACGTCATCCTGACTTGACAATAAGAACTGCAGAAGGCCTTGACCGAGATAGAGCAGTCATGTTAAGGCCAAGAATTGTTGCTGCTTTTTATGATAACTTGCAAAAAATGTATGCTGCAAATCAGTATGGGCCAGACAAAATATGGAACTGTGATGAAACTGGTGTTCAAGCAGGCAGGAATTGTGGCATGCGTGTCATTGCTAAGTTGGGATGTAGAAGTGTTCCACATATTATGTCAAAAAGTAGGGAATGGATTACCATATTATGTTGTGTTAATGCAGCAGGACAAAGCATTCCTGGATTTTATCTTTTCAAAGCAAAGAGACAACTGAAGAACTATATAGCTGGATGTGAACCTGGAGCATGCATGGCAGCCCAACCACATGCTTGGATGACAAAAGAGTTGTTTATGAATTGGTTACATCATTTTGCAAGATCAGTTCCAGGTGGGGTTTCACCAAAAAATAGGCATCTTCTCATATTTGATGGTCATGGCAGCCATGTAGCTTTGGGCACAATCCAAGAGGCTAGAAATTTAGGCATTGACCTTCTGACTCTACCAGCACATACTAGCCATAAGCTTCAACCATTAGATGTTAGTGTGTTCTCTCCATTCAAGAACTACTTTAAAACAGTCAGGTCTAGATGGATGGCAAGGAACCCAGGTCTTGAAATAAGGAGGACAGAATTGGCAAAACTTGGCAGTCAAGCTTTCCAACTTGCACTTACACCTGAAAATATCAAGGCAGGTTTTCGAAGGACAGGTATATGGCCACTAGATCAAAATGCTCTTTCCAATGATATGAGGCCAAGTGAGGCCTTTGATGTTGAAGAAGATGAGGTGGCAGCTGTTGAAAACATATTGAGGATGGCGGGAGTGGAAGATGCAGATGTGCAACGTTGTTTAGAAGAACTTGCAAAAAATGTGGTAGGTAATGAGGAAAACCAAAAAACAAGGGAAGAGCATGTTGAGTCTACATGTTTTGGCATGCCTTCAGATTTTCACCTTAGTTCAGCAACTCATGTGAGCCAAACACAAGAAGCTACAGATATTGATGATAGCATGAGCTTACCAACACAATTCAGTGCACCTGAATGGATTAAAGAAGGGGCTGCTAACCTGGGCATGCAAATTGATTTCAACAATGAGGAAGTTTCAACTTCTATGCCATCTCCTCCCTCACCTCTTCCAAGCGAGGTGGTGCACTATTATGCTAACACATCGGAGTGGGGAGATCATGATGCAAATGGTTTAGATACAGGAAATTTTGAAGTTGATGAATTTTTAGCCAGTCAAGAGAACCAAGAGGTGATCTGCAACCAAGATGGGAACAACCAAGCATATAAACCAGTAAGCAAATTCTTAAAACTGCCAATTGAGAAGGTTCACACCCATGTACGGCTAAATGACGATGCAATTAGAATTGGAAGGCAATCTCAAATACTTACCTCTGATGACTACTTGCATTTACTTCAAGAACAAGAGACAAGAAAAAAAGAAATTGAAGATTTGAAGGCAAGGAAAAGGGAGCAGGCAAATGAAAGGAAAGCACAAAGGTTAATAGAAAAAGAAAAGAAGGGGCAACTTAAAATTGAAAGAGAACTGAAAAGGCAGAAAAAGGAAGAGGCACAGTTACAACGAAAAAAGGAGAATGAGTTGAAAAAGGAGCAGGCCAAAACCTCCAAAGAGCATCATAAACGGATGAAGGAATGGCAACAACGACAAAAGGATTCTGACCGACAAAATAGGCGATTGAGTAGTCCCTCAAATCCCCTACCTGATCAACATCATATTTTGTTGAGCATGTATAACACATTCATGCCTGCTTTTTCTTCCATTTTTAAAAACCAATCTAGCTGCCCATCTTCTCCTACAAGCAATGTTACAAATTCTAGAATTTTAGATCAAGTGTTGTTTAGTCAGACTGGCCAACTTTCAGAAGCTAATGCAAATGTTCAGGGTACACCTCCTACCATGCTACCTACTGCAATTCAATCTGTGAATGCTACCACATCAGAGAGTCACAACGAAGTACAACCTCCACCATTTCCAGGATTTTGGCCAAACTATTAAGTGAAAAGTTGTACAAATTTTGGTTTACATAACCTTCTTAGTAAGCATTAGTAAATTTTGTCGAGCTTGTAAATTTTGTCGAGCAGGCTGAAGTAGATATTGATAAATGTTATATATATGTAATCGAATGCCTTAGCAGCAGGTTGAAGTAGATATTGATAAATGTTATATATGTACTCGCATGCCTTAGCAGCAGGCTGAAGTAGATATTGATAAATGTTATATATGTAATCGAATGCCTTAGCAGCAGGCTGAAGTAGATATTGATAAATGTTATATATGTAATCGAATGCCTTAGCAGCAGGCTGAAGTAGATATTGATAAATGTTATATATGTAATCGAATGCCTTAGCAGCAGGCTGAAGTAGATGTTGATAAATGTTATATATGTAATCGAATGCCTTAGCAGCAGGCTGAAGTAGATATTGATAAATGTTATATATGTAAAACTTTTGGAACCCATCTTTACTGTAATTTTCTGGAGTAATGTATCTAATATTTTGAAATGGAAAACAATATGCTGTAATGGTATGTCAAAGAACTCGAGTTTATGCCATTCAATCTAACAATTGCACATAATATCAATAGGGGAAGGGACCCCATAACCGAGCACTCTAAGTTTGAGGGTGTGTATAGACATGTAAGTGCCTGATTAAGCCTTCGAAAAACCATCAATCGGATAGACAAGGAATTTAAAAACATAAATATGTGAAATTTATAACTTGTTCATACCTAATGTGCATTGTGCATTGTGAAATTACTACGCATTCAACCACTTCTGCCACACCATTAAGCACCTGGCGAGAATGAATGCATTCCCATGTGATCGGCGATAGGTGACATTGATCACAGCTGCCAATATTTACTGCGCACCGTATCCCAACGAAATAAGCATTTATAAAGCATTAAATTGATAACAATTGGTTCTAAAATTGGACAGTTATCGGTCACTAGTTCAAATGTTACATTTTTTCACATTATGTATATGTTATTTTCCACAATGCACATTAGGTATGAACAAGTTATAAATTTCACATATTTATGTTTTTAAATTCTTCGTCTATTCGATTGATGATTTTTCGAAGGCTTAATCAGGCACTTATACGTCTATATACACCCTCAAACTTAGAGTGCTTGGTTATGGGGTCCCTTATTACATACAATATTCCAGAATATTACAGCAAAGAAAGGTTCCAAAAACAGCTAAAACACTCTCAATCATTGGACCCTGCTCGGTTATGGGGTCCCTTCCCCTATATCATTACCATATCTAAAATATTGTTTTCCATTTCAATATGTTAAATACAATATTCCAGAATATTACAACAAAGAAAACTTCTCGCTGTAATTTTATGAAATATTGTATCTAAAATATTGAATTCGGAATTGTGTTTATTATGGCATGTTTTGTGAAGTTCAGAGATTCTAAAAATATTAGTAATTTCTTTATTTGATATTAACATCTCATTCAATCTCAATTCTTTAAAATAGATCATTGCCTTAGCAAGGTCACAGTCGACCTTACCTGCTTGAATGGAACTTTAATTCTGCGAAGGCGATGCATGGACATGTTAGTGCAGTGGGAATGCCGTCACTTTGCAATTGTTACTTTAGAAACCCATGAAACTCCTATCGAAGACGTGAAACATGTGCAGTTGCAAGGGAAAGACATTTTTGGTTGTGTGAGTGAGACAAAAATACAAATTTATTTAGTAGCAACTTACAAAATTCCTGCAGACAAATTAGTGTCAACAAATTAAAATTTCTTGTTAAAAAGATAGTTCAAAGAAGAAGTATTGTCAAATTCCCAAAATATAATGTGTTTAAAAACACATTTTTGCATACTGTTTAAAAACACATTTTTGCCACCAGAGATGCTGCTGATGCTTATTACTGTCATTTTTAGCTTCCCATTGGCCACGAATGACTCTGGTAACTGTAAAATTCTGCCCATTGCGAGGTGGATCAAACACCAATGGCAAATAGTTGTCTGTGTCACATTCAAGCCTGGCATTTCGAAAGTGATCTTCTAGAAGACGTCGACCCTGTGAAATAAACCCAGAACATTATGAAACCCTAGAACAATCTTTATGTGAATGATTGTTACATACAAATCTATAAGAAGATAATGGCAAACAATTTGTTGCCAAAACCCTATAAAATAACTTGCAGACAAAGAACACAACACACCTGGAGTCTGGCATATGTGATTTCGCAAATCTTTTTGGAATTAAATATAGCCCACTGGTGCATGTGGAATTCTCTGTACAGCTTCCATGTAGCTTTGGCAGAAGTAAAATTTACAAATGCATAGCCCAGATTACATCTATTTCTGCAATCCACAACAAGCAACCATAACTGTTTGTTACCAATTCTAAAACAGCAGACAATGGAAGGTGATAGATAGCCTGATGCGTAACATACTTAAAATCAATAGGAAAATACACGAAGTCGTATTCTGAGAATGGTTCATTCGCCTCCATGATATTTTGATTGTACTACATGCAGTGACTGTCTAGAATATTCAGAAACATATCCAGACTGCAAAAAAATACAATATCATGGGCACCATAAGCATAAACCGCTAAAACACCGTTCCAAAATTCAAGACAAAAAAACAATAGACAGCATGTTTTTCCGACATTCCTAGTAACAGGGAATGACACGATGAAAACAAAATAAAATGGGGCACTTACTTGTATTTATTGGGAATATTTTTTATCATGACGGTTGTTCTGGCCTGTGCGCTATTCGATAGTGCTTCGCCCTCATCAAAAGCAAATTGGGAACTGTTTTCACCCGTGATTTCATCGAATGTTCTTGCACCACCACTGGGAGCGTGGCCTCAAACGCACATAACCCTTCCACTGTCTTGGTCATACCCCAAGCCTGTCTGAATCTGAGATGTATTGCTGTAGTTGTTGGTTACACCTACCCGTGAAATTAATCGGAAATTTTAATCTAAGGACGTAACAAAGCATCGAAGAAAACGCGCATTATTTTAGTCTGAATGCAATACTTACCAGCTTGGTGGGTGCAAAATTGATCGACTTTGTTCCATCTGAAATTGTCTATAATCTGTCTGTGACGAGGAGGACGATGGTGTACAGGAGTAGCAGGGCCTCTCAAAGCTCGTCTACCCAGATGACTGAACTGGATCTTCACTCGCTTAGATCCAATTTCCTACTTGTCCAGGGCCTCGTTGGCTTCATACGCCTCCCTCACGTCGAAAAACTCCACGAACTTCACTTGGTTGTTTAATGGAGGCGAGTGTCTTACGGCCTGATCTCTGCAAGCGGCGGTGCGCATGGCGGAGGCGAGCTCTAGAACCACCCGTTACCACCATCTTCTTCCACCATTCCAGGCACCATCTTCTCCTTGCAACATGGATAACTACGCATTCTACCACTTCTGCCACACCATTAAGCACCTGGCGAGAATGAATGCATTCCCATGTGATCGGCGATAGGTGACATTGATCACAGCTGCCAATATTTACTGTGCACCGTATCCCAACGAAATAAGCATTTATAAAGCATTAAATTGATAACAATTGGTTCTAAAATTGGACAGTTATCGGTCACTAGTTCAAATGTTACATTTTTTCACATTATGTATATGTTATTTTCCACAAGGCACATTAGGTATGAACAAGTTATAAATTTCACATATTTATGTTTTTAAATTCTTCGTCTATTCGATTGATGGTTTTTCGAAGGCTTAATCGGGCACTTATACGCCTATATACACCCTCAAACTTAGAGTGCTCGGTTATGGGGTCCCTTCCCCTAGCTCGCCCTAAAATCGCACAAAAAGAAACTAGCTTCAATATTTTTCGCTATGCGAGCCCCCAAAAAGTTTTCATTTTGTATCCACCTCTCATAAAAAATTCTAGAGGTCATATTTTCTATTGTGTTGCATTAATTAACATCCATATTTTTAATTTAATAACTCCCAACTTTATAGAACTAAAGGTCGACATATATATTGCCATGTTCTTCGAGGAATTTGTTTATCAACATAATATCAATTATCGAACAAAAAGTAACATTTATATCATGTTATCCATGTTGAGTGATTATCGTAACAAACTGCTTAAAGAGGATGCCTATTGGAAGATCTAGGGCACTCTGGCTTGAGTAGGGGGGTCGAAACATAAAGCTTTTCCCTGTTATAGCTTCTAAACACAAAATTAGAGATAAAACTTAGGAACTACTCTCCTCTAATGGTAAGCTATTGAATAGTGAAGATCATATTTCAAATGATCTTATCTCATTTTATACTAACCTCCTTAAATAAGAATCTCCCCAAGGAGAGATTGATATGGCAGAGATATTACATCACATTCGAAAGTAGATTAATGATGAAATGAATAAAAGACTAATGCAACCCTTCTCCATGGAAGAACTTCATAGAACCATAATCTCAATGAAAGGATATAAGGCCCCTGATCCTGATGGCTTTCCTGTTGCTTTTATCAAATTTATTAGGAAAATATCAAGGATGATATTTTTTAGGATCTAAATGAATTTGAGATAAATAACACTCTCTTGAAAGAGTGGAATACTACATTCATTTCTTTGGCCCACAAATCTCTTGGTTCCAAATCAGTTTCTAACTTTAGGCCAATAAGTCTTTGCAACATGACATATAAAATTATGAAAAATGGTTTCAATTTTTTTTTTAAATGCATTCGAATACATTAATATTTAAACATACATCTTTAAAAATATTATTAAATAATAATAAAATATAATTAAAAATGAATATTTTTAAATTTCTATAAAAAATGAGGCCATATAGACTATAAGTTTTTAACATGCCAAATCTGTTGGGATGATTCTCAAATTAGACATGCAAAACTAATTTGATCGAGTCAACTAGCCTTTTCTCCTAAGAGTGCTCAAAAAATTTGGGTTTAGTGATAAGTGGTGCAGTTGGATCTTCACTTGCATCTCTTCCCCTTATTTCCCAATCCTGGTGAATGGCATCCCTGTAGGATTCTTCAATATTAGCTTGGGGATGATGCTAGGAGACTCCCTCTCACCATTCGTCTTTATTTTAATGGAGGGTACCTTAAGTTGGGCTCTAGAAGCTACAAAATAAGATGCTAGTATATTAGGGATCAAAATCACGTCTAGAATGCCTTCTTCTACTCATAGCCAATTCAACGATGATACCCTTTTATTGGGCGTTACTTCAGTTGTAGAGGTCAAGGTTTTGAAAGGGATCCTTGATAGATACCAACTAGCCTCGCAATAGCTTATCAACTTCTTTAAAATTTGTATTGCTTTCATAAATATGCCTCCTAGCAGATAGAGGTAGATAGCAGATATTTTTGTATGCAGCATTATGGACCTTCCGTCTTCCTACCTTGGCTTTCCTCTCTTCAAAGGGAGATAACTTAAAAATCTATGGCTATCAATCATAGAATTTTTTCAAAAAAAAATTGGCTCGTTGGAAAGACTCACTCCTCATCCTAGTGAGTACGCTTCAATTATTCAAAGTTACACTCCACAGTCTGCCCATTTATTTCATGTCATTTCTAAAAATTCCTTCTTTTGCTATTTTCAAAATTGAGTAAATCCAAAAACATTTTCTCTGGTTGGTAACTGAAGAAAGGAAAAGAGTCTATCTGGTCTCTTGGATTATAACTTACAAACATACTCGTTCAGGTGGGCTGAGTCTTAGAAGAATTACTGATATGAATGAGGCTATTCTTGTTAAGCTTGGTTGAGTGATTTGCTCTGAGAATTAGGCCCCGTGGGTCTAGCTCCTTAGGACCAAATACCTCTATCATTATAAGAAAATTATTCACTTTGAACCTTCTCGAGGATCAGCTATTTTGAATTCAATTGTGACTTCTCTTCCTATACTCCGTGTTGGAACTAAATGGAACTTGGTGAACATTTACTGGACTTATTTCTTGGATGACTAGTGGGTAGGTGACAAGCCCCTCGCACATGAAACTCTTTGGGATCTAAGAAAAAGAAATCTAATATCCCTCTATAGCAGATGGGTTAATGGGTATATCATCATTATGATTAATAATCATTGCTACCACTTACCTTCTTTGATTGGTTATAGCAGTATCTAGCATCAGCCCCCAAATTTCCTCAAATTTTCTTTGTCTTCACAATACATTCCCATCTCCCTCCCCCAAGATGAGCTCATTTGGCCCCTTTCACCTTTTGGGGACTTCTCTGTTATGGTGGCCTATTTTTCTAAACCTCATACCCCTTCCATCCCCATGTTTCATCATGTCTATCCCGCTACTGTCATCCTCAAGGTTGGATTTTTGCATAGCTCTCCTTTAGAGATGTTATCCTTTCTAGGGAAAATACTAAGAGATGTGGATTTTCTCTTCCTTCCCATTGTATCCTCTCCCTCTCAAAGTTGGAATCCTCTAACCATCTCCATCTCCATTTTCCTTTCTCACACTCCCTTTGGGGTCTTGTTTTTTAGCATCTTGGAGAGGCCTAGGTGTTCCCTTCCTCTCTGATTTGAAACCTTCAACCAATAGTGATCTCCTTTCTCCCATCAGGTTTTTCCCCTTTTCTAAAAATGTTTTTTTCCTCATGGACTCTAGGGTATCTGGAAGGAAAGTAACAAATGAATTTTTAAAGAGAAAGTCAATGATCCTGTGTAAGTTTATAAAGGTATTGTTATTATCTTTCAAGAAAACCTAAATATTTGCATTTGGAAGAAGCATAAACAAAAGGTTAATTTCTGCAATTCAAAAAACTAGTGTCAACAACATGATTTTCCAATGGCTACTCACCCCTCTGGAGAATTGGAGTTAAGGTGATTTGGTCCCCTCTTCCTCCTGGTTTATTGAAACTTAACACAGATGGTGTTACCAAAGGCAACTCGGGTGTCATGCTAGAGGGGGTGTCATTCTTCCTAATTAGTTTGGCATTCCATGGCTACAACTGTTGTCATTTTTGGTGTTGGCACTAACCATCGCGTTGACGCCATGACAATTCTCAATGGTCTTAAGCTTGCACTCCAAATTGGAAAAGGATGATTTTTGGTCAAGAATGAATCCTTAAACCTAATTAGAATTTTGAACTCAAAACAATCGGCTCAATGGACTATCAGAAACATTAATTAGGACTTCATAATCTTATAGTCTAACTTCTTGGAGATCATGTTGCATCATGTTTACAGGGAAGGAAATAAGGTAGCTGGCCTCCTTACAAATATGGGAGTTTTGGTTGATGAGAAAAAAACTTGGATCGGTAACTTTCCAGGTGACATACTCAACAGTATCATTAATGATCATCCTACTAAGCATTAGTCTCTTCACGAAGTTGTTACTGGTGTTCAGTGTCAAGTATAACGTTGTCTTTAATATCATCAAGGCTAGATATGCCCCCTCACACAGATTTTTTGGTGGCCGGTACTTTAATCATGATGTTTAAGCCATTATTGCGAATGATGATTCAGATTTTGGTCTTACGTTTGAGAGAGATGTGGGTTTAATGGTGGATTTTTGGGAAAGATTTTTACTAAATTATAGTAACCATATATGTACCTAGAGGACATGTGAGAGATGTGAATCGAAAGCCTTGCACTTCAATTATTTAATTAGGACACAATTTAAAAATTTTACACTCTTTGTCATTTTCAAAAAAATGGGAGGACAAATAAAGAGATTGAACCAGTCTCTTGGGAGGAAATTAAGATAGATGGTGACATTTGGGACATTCTACATGAAGATGGGATTACCACTTTCATGGAACATCTCTCAAGGAATTCTTTTCGTGTGTCCTATAGTGTTCTTTCCTCCTAGAAGAAGGGTAAAGTGAAGGTCAGTAATACCAAATTCACTATCTCCATGAACTGTGTAACGGCCAAAAAACACACACACAAACAATGCAGTAAAAGACAGGATAATTTTTTTTTTGACTTACTTCCACACATAACATGACGCAACATGTCGTCACCAAGGGTACAACTAACACTGTGAACAACTTGATACAAGGATGGCCATAAAGGCAGCACGGAAACATTCACATCTTTCAAGGACAATTTACTTTTCTTTTAGACATGACAACATAGAATTCCGACCACAAAACACACTTACAGTTAGGGCAAGTCACAGTAAGATATGATTGAAGGTTATTTATTTTGATAAAACACCCTTTATCTCATGACTTATGTTTTTAGAAAGATTCAATATATGATTCACACAATTTCAACTTATAAACTGAGTTAATTCCTTATACACTATAGAGTAGTTCACTTAAAGTCTTCTCCTACTTGCTAAATCTTATTACCTTCCAAAAACTAACCATTTTTTTCCCTTAAGCTTGTTTAAGAGTTCACCCAAAAGGGGTAGTATTCACTAGTTTAGCTAGGGATATCAATTTATAAAATTTTACTTTACAAGGATAGTTTCACCTTTGGGTACTTCAGGAAATCTTGTTCTCAAGTAAGTCATCTCTACATTAATTTATTTGAATATATATATTTTAGTTAACTTCTATAAGGGTTAACCACTCCATTTAATTTTGCTTATATCACATCATTACAAGACGTCAGAGAGTTTTGACTTAACACTTTATTCTCAAAAAAAAACAAGGTATTACAATATTTATGCCAATGTAAGGATTGAATATCATTCCTCACCAAGGTAAGCTACTAGTCTAACAACAAAAGGGAAAGAACACTTCACTACGTAGTTTTCTGAACATACCAAGGCAAGAGATCTTCTAAACCCCTTGCAAGCAAAGTTACAAAATTACAACGCATTGAAACTTTCTACAAAGAACTTCATAATTTGAACTGATGAAACTTTTACACTCTTTTCCTTTAATCTACTCGCATAATCCATCTGCACAAATATTTACTAGAGTCAATTCGCTAGAACTGAGCATGATAAGATATAAACCTCACCTAATAATTTATGCTATCTAGTATTTAAATAAATGAAAGTTTGCAATACTCCTTATCAAATAAATTTCGAACATACATTTAAAACTTAACTGCACATCTCATGATAATACATTTCCTACTCATTAATGTTCACTTCCTTAAGATCTGCTTACCTAAGACACAATTCCAAGTGACTAGATATACAATCTTAACTATGTAATCAATCATACTCAAATTACAGTAATAATAATGACGCACACCTAATACCCTCGACCTACTTAGCATATTTAAGTACCCAACATTATTATCTTTCAATTAAATAAAAGCACCAACGACATTAAGCTTATATAATAAATACAAGTATCAATTCTATATTATTCATCGATATTACCCAAGTATCAAACCTTCATAGAAACTTAGTGATATGTAAGTATAATTTGGATATTTATCTCACAATTTTAAGGATATACTTATGTTAACAAAGATTCCACCAATCCACAAGTTCATATAATATTTAGGTATCCTTTTGGTTGCTTATTCCATGTCTTTATATGTTTCTTTTAGTACAAGGGTCCAACTCATTGGAATGAGCTACGATCAACAAAAATTGTCATGTTTTGCTAATATGTCAAAGATACATTTGACTAACCAAGATAAGTAAGCGCAGTCCAAGCCACTATAAATACAAGTACCAACATTATCTCAACTCCCAATTGAGATGCAAGTATCAAATTTTAGCTAACATAATGATCATCATAAATACCAGAGAATATTCCACTCGTTAGCCAAGTATTGAAATAACATATTTATCCTTACTAGTTACCTGATAACATAATATATCCTGTTATATAATTCAACCTCCACTTGCATACACCAATTTATGGGTATTAATTATTGTTATGAAAAATGAAGTTAAATAATTTCAGGTGGACTTATATCCTTACTGGCATACATGGTATGCACAGTCCCATTATGGTAGCTGTTACCTTTACTTAAGGCTGTGCATGAATCCATTCTAGGGTACTTATCTTAACTTCCCTATTCATTTGTTTTTCTACCAAACGTCTTTTGACAAGCTTCAAGGTCAAGTATAAGATAAATTTATAATTTCATATTTCAGGCATTGCCTGAATTCATATGCATGAGGGCATCACATATCAATCAAACTTGAGGAATGTTGATGTATCCAATATTACTTTAACTAATTCAAGGATCCAAGTAGTGCCTCAAAATTTAAGCCAAATAATTATCCACAGAGGATAATGACTTGCGTGCATAACATATTCGTAAAGGTCATAGAAAACCCATTAACGCATGCTTCAGGAGGGTTCCAATCTAATAATAAGCTCATAGTAATAGTAATAGTAGAGGTCCTGGTGAGGGGTTTTCAATAATCCCCAAGGTAAAAGATAATCGAATGACTCAGATGGGGCTATCTAGAAGACCAATTAAACTAGTATGACCCTTCCCAAATGGAAGCCCCAATCCTAGCGGGAGTTTAAATTATTATAAAACCACAGTAAAATCCAAATAGTCATATCGGAACTTCCCTTTTTCAAGCCATGTTCTACATAATATAAACAATACAAGAAAAATTATAAACCTCCTTCACGCTCCATGCTATTTTCTACAGAAACCATCATTTAAAGGAATAATCAAGGCAAAAGATAAACCAACATTATAAAATCAGTAGGCAAGAATCTATGTAGAGATTTCTTCTACTTCAAACAGTAAATAAGATAAATTGTAAAGGGGGAGAGATCAGTTCATGCAATTATGATTAAAGGTCATTTGGAAAACTCGTCTCTTTTTGAGCATCTCTTTCAAGAAGGAGTCAATATGTGTAGATACATGTTATATGATATCCAGAGTCCAAACGCTATCTATTTAGTAAAACAAAAACACATCCACATTCCAAAAGAAACCCACATCTACAGCATTTAAACAAAATTGCAGATATTGATTTATCTAAATGCTAAAAGAAATAAATCATTAAGAGAGAAGGTTAGGGCTTATCATGCCTGTTTTAAACGCTATATCCCATGGCCACGCACGAGCAAACCCCTTCTCCCAGCAGTCCCAAAATTAATTCTCCACCAAATGCATGCTTCTCACCCACACGGTGTCCCAAATACCATGCAAAAGAAACAATAACCATTCTGGATACCCATGAGTTCAGTACAAATGTCCCACCCAACCAAGTCAGACATACAACTCTACACATGCGGGCCTACATGGTATTTCGACAGCCACTCCCTTGGCAACTCAACTGCAACCATACACATGGGTAGACAAAATCATCGGCCCACCAAGGTGGCAAAACGAACAATTAACGTGGCAGCAACCACGTATCTCCAGCAAGTTCAAATAATTGCAAGCAAATTGTGCTTCATGAATATTCTGATAAGAAACAGATCCACCTCTATGAGATTCTCTTCCATGAGTTACATCGTAAAACAAGTAAGATCTCAATAGAGAATCTTTATAATAAAATTCATCAGGTCTCCTGGTAACACTCTCACTGTCACATAGTCGAATTTGATAAAAAATATCTTGAAGGAGAAACCCGAATCTGAGGATGCATTTGATACTGAACAGATAACAACATAGTCGGACAACCTGCTTGTTGGAAGTGCTCACAAAGGCTTCTACTATACTGCAACATGCCTGCTGCCTGGCTAGTGTACACTGCTATCTCTGAGAAGATATCTAAGCTAATCACCCTTTTTTTTTTTTTACTTCATAAGGAAAGTAGCAACCTCCATGAAGAAATGTGCAGCTACCATTCTCTGTTCTTTGCTATATTCTACATATTAAAGTAGAAATTTCTGTGAAGAGATGTTTTTCTGTGAAACAAGTCTCTACATCTGCCTCTGTATATCTTGTGGGTGCTTCGAAAGATATGCAGCTCCACCCATGTAGGCGAGAATCAAGCAAAGATAGATAAATCCTACGAAAGCTATCTTGATTGAAAACCGGGAAAAAAATGTCCCAAATCTTCCCTGTTCACTCAGCACATGTTCTGAATCTGACAAATATCCTGCTACCTTCATCTCCCAAGACATTTTCTCCAACATTCCATAGATCTCTTGTGCCTGTGGGTGTGATCTGTCACCAACACAAAAAGCATGCACCATTTTACTGGCCTCGCCGATTGAGCACGACACAAAAACGCCTCGTTCCATTGCTCCGAACGCCCCCAGCAAAATAATGTCTCTGTAATATGCAGCGAATCCCCCCCACCCCGCCGAGCGACATCGAGATCACATTCACTCCATTCGCCACAGCGATGCCACCACGTTCAACCTGAGAAACTCAGGGCTGTGGGTTGTATGTAACTTGTACATAGTCTTGGGATAAATCCCACGAATCCCGTCCATTTCTCCAGTGCCTGTGCCTGCATAGCATTCAAACGAGTAGCAAAACCATGGAAGGCGTCCTCATAATTAAAAAGAATCACCGCCTGGTCTTCTTCTCTGATCACAGACTGAACAGCAGAAGCATACCAGTTTTCATGGCTCAAAAACTCGGTAGGCTTCTGTGACTTAGCCACATGCACGATATACGTTTTCGTTTCTCCGTCGCTGCTCATGGCGGAAAACACAGTGACCAAGAAACTCAAACACACTAAAATCCCCACCCATTTCTCCATCTTCAACTCCCGCGCACAGGAAGGAAGGAAAGTCGTAGCAAGGCAGAGACAGGAAGAAGACGCCATGACCGAGAGGTTCGTGTAGCAGGAACAGGAACAGAACTGCAAAAAAGGGACAAGAGACAATCAAACATGTTTTTTTCTCCCTCCATCAATGCCCGCAGCTCCAGAAAAACATGCCTCCCAACCATGCACATTGAATAAAGGATCCAAAAGAGATCTAGGTGAGGAAAAATGGGACTCTGCTGACTCCCATCTCCCTCACGCAAGGACAAAAACCATAAATTATCACCCACTGCCAGCTACAACCTAGTTGACTGCATTATTACTTCAACCTCCATCCTGATATGCCATGCAATGCTTATGTTTTCATTGAGAGAAAGATACTATTATCTAATTCAGGCCAATCACCCTTGCAGTCAATTAGGGAAATGGTCCTACTTTGACAATTCAAGTATATCTTGTCTTTTAGGAAGATAGCTACAAAGCCAACCCCATGACTTGAAGATCGGACACAAGGCATAATGATTACCTCATGCTCCTGGCTCTGAAAGGCATCTACCGAATGATACATATAAAACTTTTCCTTCATCATATTTGAGGACAGCATCAAACTCTCGGTGCAAACATTTCAACTGTAGCTTGTAAGGTGTGATAATTCCAACAGAAAACTTTATGCCTGCCAACTTAGTGACTCATTGAAGAATCTCATATAATTGCAAAGCTAGGCAAGGGAAAAAAAATATAAAGGCGCGTAGGCTAGGAGAAGAGTAAGATAAATGTTTTCTTCATTCAGTTGGGTGGAACGCATTAACAGCACAAGACTAGCCACAACGACCTCCTCCTTCCAATCTCACGCAAAAGGACAAGGACGTAACCACGACAGTCGATGCCGAACAGGGCATTATAAACTCCGTTGCCATGGCCATTGGTCTACATTCAACTCGTGATGTTTATTTTAAGAGGTCCCTTAAGGCAGAGATGGCAAATTTCATCGGCCCTGGTGTAGAATTGTAGAAATATCTTTCTGGATATGAGCGGGCCTCTTAGGTCCCCTGTTGGGATAGCATGGCTAAGGTTATCATACGTTACTTCACACTTGACAGGCACTACAAACATTTTTACAAGATGCATCTCTTCCATGTTTCCCATCTCTGCTATAGTAAGAAGGTAAACCTAGCTGATTTCTCATTTTAGTATCTCAAACTTTCTTTTAATTTGGCTAGTGAAGGAGAGGCCCTTGTCCTTCATCATGGGATTTTGTATCTAATGTTCCAGACAACTACCCCTCCTACAAATATTTTACACTTTCCACTGAAATTGGGTGAGATTCATCATACGTCTACTACTTCCCCACTCCCTTCGTATGCTCCCCACTCCTCTTCCACCCAACCCAACCGGAACCATCGGCACAGTAGGTTTCTTCTAATTTTGACTCCGATCTTTTAGTCATCGGCCAATCCTTCACCTATTTCAGCTCCCCTTCTAACCGTGCCGCTTCTCTTGCCTCCCCTTTCTTGTCGACTGCTTCCACTATACATCCCCCTTCTCCTGGGTTTTTGGAATCTCTATTTCCTCCTAATCCTTTTGTTGAGCAACTTATCCCTGAAGTGCTGCTTGGAATATCATCAGTGTACCCAGACTCCCCTCTTCCTAAAAAAGAGGAAACACCTCAAGTTTGTAGGGAGAATGTTGCTATGGAGATTGATGATAATAAAAAACTTGAGGAAGCACCCAAGTAAGAAAGGGGCATCGACATTGTGGCTTCCATCCTTGCTAAACTTCAATGGGCCTTATGATGCACCAAAATTAGCAAGAACTTGAAAAGGTCATAACTTGAGCTCCGGGTGTCCGTTTGAGTCCGTTTTTTTAAACCACATGTTTTGATGAAATGAACGCACTGACAACCCACCCTACCAATTGGGGAAAGTTTTGACACATTTTCGGGCCCTAAATCCGCCATCTTGAGGCTGAAAATTAGGATTTAAGTTATAGTTCGGTGTTTTCCTATTTTGGGGCATTATTTAATTTTAGTCTATTAGTTGCATCATGAGTTAGAAAGTTGGCAATTCCTCTAATTTAGGAATTTGGAAGATGTGTGGCAATTTTTGTGCCCGTATGAATAAGCATGTGAACTTACTAAGAATAACAGGTTCTAGTAAACTACTAAAAATGGTAATTTCTACCACCTAGAATAGATTTAGTCACAGTTAGTTAGAGTTGGTTTGAAACTTGAGTTGGGAGTTGTTTTCTTATTTAGGAAACATTGTAATTGATTATTCAATAAGGAGATCTATTTTCTTTTGGAGTTCATATTATTTGCAATATATCAAATTTGTTTAGAATTTGGCTACATTATCTGGTATCAGAGCTGGTTCGAGTCTTTAAAAAAATGGTAGGAAGAGGAGGTGGTATTGCCCAGATGAATATAAATATACAAGATCTACAGAGGCAAGTTACTGCACTTGCTACAATGATAACCTAGAGAGGAAATCAAGGTGGAGATGAAACAGATGAAGAAGAAGTTTGTGAAGAGGAGGAAACGCAAGCACCGCCATTAGCTTTTGAAGAAAGGATGCTTCAAGCATTACAAGGAAAGAATGATGGCATAAGAGTTGATGTTTCAAAGTATGGTGATAGTCTAAAACTAGAGGAGCTGATAGACTGATTGACTAGCATGGGGAAATGTTTTGAGTGGAAGACTATGTCAGAAGAAAAGAAGGTAAAATTTTCATGCATGAAATTAAAAGGTCACGCTATGTTATGGTGGGATCACCTACAGAAAGAGTGGTCAAGGGGAAAGAAATAATTAGGACATGGAGTAAGATGGAGAAGAAGCTAAAAGATAAATTTCTCCATGTGGATTATGCACAAACCCTTTAAAGTAGGTTTTAGAATCTCAAATAGAACTTATAAACAGTGCAAGAATACACAGATGAGTTCTACAAGTTTTCCATTCATGTAGAGCATGAAGAAACTGAGGAAAAAATGGCTGCAAGGTGGATTAAAATTTTCTATTCAAGATGAGATAAGTATGCATAGGATTAAGAGCATGGAGGATGCCTATCAATTAGCTTTAAAGGCCGAGGAAAAACAAAATCATCAAAGTTTTAGGAGATCACCTGGAATGAATAAGGGGGCCTCATCTTTCTTTCAGGGATGAGCTAGTTTCAACCAAGGTAGGGAAGAATCATCTCATGGATTGGAAAAATAAGAAGATACAAGACAAGATTTCTAGAATCAACAAAGAGGCAAAGGATTTTCTAGGGGCATAGGATATGTTGGCGATAGAGGATGGGAGGCTCCACAAAGACCATTTGTTTGTTATAGATGTGGTGAAGAGGGGCATTGGGATTTTGAATGCCCGCATTCTTATACACATGAAAAGAGACAAGGAGATGCTCCAAGAGTAAATCTTGTTGAAGATAAAAAAGTATAAGATGACCACGACCTAGAAATTCCACCAAATGTTAGAGAAAATCTGATGATCAAGAGGACGATGATTTCTCCAAGAAAGGGAATCAAGGGGGATGCATGGCTGCATATAAATATTTTCAAAACAAGATGCACTTCAGGAGGAAAGGTATGTAATGTTATTACTGATGGTGGTAGTAGTGAGAACATGGTTTCAAATGAGATGGTCAAGAAATTGGGTCTTCATTGTGATAAGAATCCTAACCCTTACCGTATTGCATGGTTTAAGAATGGTAATGAAGTTACTGTTGATAAGAGATGTTTAATAAGTTTTCCTATTGGGAACAGTTACAAGGATGAGACTTGGTGTGATGTTATTCCTATGGAAGCATGTCATATGCTGCTAGGAAGACCATGGCAATTTGATAGAAAATTTATTCTTGACAGGGGAAATAATACTTATACTTTCTGGAAGGGTGGCACAAAAAAAGTTTTGCTACCTCTTAAGGAAGAGGGGAAGGCTGAAAATATGCTTTGTACAAAGGAATTTGTGAAGGAGGAAAAGGCAACTAGTTTTTGTTATGCACTAGTCACAAATAAGGATGAACCTGCAAGTGCACAAATACTAGTAGAAACAACAAAATTAATAGAAGAATTTTCTGATGTTATTCCTGATGAGCTACCAGATGGATTGCCACCCAAAAGAGATATTCAATGCTATATTGATTTGATTCTAAGGTCTTCACTACCAAATCAGGTGGCTTATAGGATGAGCTCGATATTGCATGTAGAGTTGAATAGGCAAGTGGCAGAGCTCGTGAGAAAGAGGGTCGTAAGGGAGAGCATGAGTCAGTGTGCAACCCCAACTTTATTAACACTAAAGAAGGATGAAACATGGAGAATGTGCACAGATAGCAGAGCAATCAATAAAATTACAATCAAGTATAGGTTCCCAATACCTCGCCTTGATGATATGATGGATGTGCTTGTTGGATCTAGGTATTTCACCAAGATTGATCTTCGAAGTGGTTACCATCATATTTGGATCAGAGAAGGAGATGAGTGGAAAACAACATTCAAGACAGGAAATGGATTATATGAGTGGTTGGTGACACCATTCGGGTTATCCAATGCACCTAGTACTTTTATGAGATCCGTGCTATGGGAGTATAATGGTAAGTTTGTTGTGGTTTGTTTTGATGATATCTTTATCTTTAGTAAAAATAAAGAAGAACATTTGAGGCATCTAAGGGTGATAATTGAAGTGTTAAGGAAAGAGAAACTCTATGCCAATATGAAGAAGTGCACATTTATGTAAGAGAGTTTGGTATTCTTGGGCTTTATTATTTCAATAGATGGGGTATAGATGGACTCAGAAAAGATAAAGGCAATTATTGAATGGCCTACTCCATCGAGTATAACAGAGGTAAGAAGCTTTCATGGTCAAGCAGAGGAGAATGATGCAACGAAATTAGCAAGAACTTGACAAGGTCATAACTTGAGCTTCGGGTGTTCATTTGAGTCCGTTTTTTTTAAACCACATGTTCGGATGAGACGAATACACTAGAAATCCGCACTACCATTTGGGGAAATTTTGGACACTTTTTTGGGCCCTAAATCTGCCATCTTGAGGTCAAAAAATTAGGATTTAAGTTGTAGTTTGGTTTTTTCCTATTTTTGGGCATTAATTAATTTTAGTCTATTAGTTGCATTATGAGTTAGAAAGTTGGCAATTCCTCTAATTTATGAATGTGGAAGATGCATGGCAATTTCTGTGCCCGTACAAATAAGCATGTGAACTTACTAAGAATAGTAGGTTCTAGTAAACTGCTAAAAATAGTAATTTCTACCACCTAGAGTAGATTTAGTCACAGTTAGTTAGATTTTGTTTGGCAACTTGAGTTGGGAGTTGTTTTCCTATTTAAGAAACATTGTAATTGATTATTCACTAATGAAGAAGGAGATCTATTTTCTTTTGGAGTTCATATTATTTGTAGTATATCAAGTTTGTTTAGAATTTGGCTACATTAAGTGTTGCTTGGAATATCATCGGTGTACCCAGACTCCCCTCTTCCTAGAAAATAGGAATCACCTCAAGTTTGTAGGGAAAATGTGGCTATGGAGATTGATGATAAAAACAACCTGAGGAAGCACCCAAGTAAGAAAGGGGCATCGACATTGTGGCTTCCATCCTTGCTAAACTTCAATGGGCCTTTGTTGTGCTCAAAGCTTTGAAAGACTTTACTGACAACACCAGATCCATGTTGGAAAAATACTAGGTCGAACTCCTCAATCTGGTTAATACTTTGGCAGAAAAAAGTGCTTCAGTAGTTGCTAAAAATGTTGTTCAAGATCTTAAAAACTCTTATGCTAAGTAACTTTTCTACTATATATATAGATATTGCTTTTTTGCTTCGCCTTTTGGCTTTCACTATATTATGTTCATTGCTATATCTAACCAGATGGGCTTTTTGTATAAAGGATGAGGGTCCTTCCGAAACTCCCTTTTTACCCTAATCCAAACAAAAAAAAGTCATATGTTGAATGGCAACCGTAACTAGAATAGAAATCGCACATTAACTACAAGGTTGAATATGTGTATTTTTTATTGCTTTGATATGATTTTCTTTTGCTCTTGTGTAAGCATGGAAAGGACAATTCAGAAGTATAAAGAAGTCCGTTCTCAAAAAGTGCAGCATGATTATAGTGCAGCACACCCACAGGTATGACCTTTGAGTCATCCGAATAAAACAGTGATACTGTTCTTTGTAATATTTGTGAATAGTTCTGATCATTTATTTTTAACCTAGATATAGCTGTGTATTGTATTGTGAGAATCCACTAGAATCAACTGCTTAATATATATAAATTTGCATTTTCTATATGGAATCAATCAGAACATGGAGTATTGGGAAGAAGAGACCGTCAAACTTAGGCAACAGACTGACATCCTAAAATATTCTATCAGGTTCTACTGCATCTTTGCCTTCGAATTTACTTTCATTTCATAGATATATACATGAATTCCTCCTAATAATGTTAGTAAACTGTTAAAGAAATTCCTACTCTAATGCTTTAGTTTAAATACAGCCAGCTAAAAGGAGAAGCTCTCACATCATTAAGCATTACGAATCTCCGAGAGCTTGAAATAAGGCTGGAGAAGGGCCTGCGATGTGTAAGATCAAAGAAGGTGGGTCTTAAAAGAGCAAAAATATTCAGACAAAATTTGTTCAAGTCTGTTGGAAGCCTGTCCTTAGCTTTTAAGGCTTTTATTGCATGATGTACCAACGTACACAAAATAGGAAAGCTAATTTGGGCATGGAATAGTAAAAACCGCTGGTAAAAAATTGGTAGCCATAATATTAATCTAACCTTGCTGCTGTCGATGAGTATCACATCCCTCTCATCTTCAAGAATAGAAACTTGGACCAGCTTCTCCATTTGCAATTATAATACGACTCCTATGTTTCTTTAAAACAAGGAAAACAGTTCAATAACATATTAAGCTTATTTGGTTTTTTTGAACAGGAGGAAAATCTATTTGAAGAGATATACAATTTACAAAGGAAGGTATGGAAAATTTGAAATGGCATAAGGCTTCATTCAAATAGAAGTCCCGTTTTAAGTGCTTGTCAATATCTTAAAGCATTCCTATTATTTATCAAAGAAATCCAATATCTTATCTGGGTGCAGGAATACATGTTACAAGCTCGTAACCATTTTTTTGCTACCAAGGTATTACACGCATACTCTATTTTATTCATGTGTAAATCCAATCAATATTTGATCTCATGCGTTCTTCTTAATATTTCTTGAAAGAAATTAGGCATTGATTTACTTTGTCAGATAAATGAAAGTGAAGGCTACACAAATAAAGCGGAGCTTGCGATAAATGAAAGGGGAAACAACACAAGTAGATCAGAGTTTGAGATGTTTCGGCATGGCAATTCACGGAATCTCACTGTTATTCATATGGGAATAATATAAATATTGAAAATGCTATTAAATTTTTTATTAGATAAGGTAAGAACAGGGATGGGCTCCTGAAGGCCGTACAATAAAGTCGAGGTATGAAAATGCTGTTAAGTATTTATCCATATAGAACTTGAAAACATTGATTATATCGTATGACTAATGTTGAAGATCTTCTTCTGAATTTGCATATTTTTAGTAAATCTGGTAGTTCAAGTTTTTCAACATCCATTCTATATTGTGGCCGCAACTATTCTACTAATTAGGTTTCCACAAATTTTGTATCGTCAGAATTTATGAGTCTTTAAAATCAATGCATATATCATTTGGTTCATTAAAAAGGAACTTCCTTGCGTGAGAGTAAAACATGTTTGTCAGTAAAATTGTTCCTCTCGTTCAAGATATTTAGTTAAATTGAATGTCAATGCAGTGCTGGGATTTTTGGTTTCATGACTTTAAAAAACCGATGTTATAAGTTGCTATGTGACAGTCCTAAACCATATTTAATTAAAAAGAGGAGAGCATTTCAATCCCCCGGGCCTCCAGCCCCTCCCTCGCCACACACATATATAGTTGAAACTTGCATGTTATTAAATTAATTGACCCTTTAAAATATACATAGATGTAATTTTCCATATTAAACTTAACCGTGCTTGTGAAAATAATAATTTATATAGGCAATAACATAAAATATATATTAATCATAATATATAAATTGAGCATGGGAGACACTTAATAGAAAAGTTTCTCACGTTTAATTTTTAAATTAATGTAATTATAAAAATCTAGAATCAAACTAGGGCTATATAATACAGTAAGAGACTGAATTTATTGGAATGTATTAGTATATTCATTAATACACGAAAATGTGATGATTATTATAAAAATTTAAGTTGTGGTCAAAAAGATTAAAATAATGATACAAGTGGCAGCTATATATTAGAAGAGTTTTGTGAATAAATCAAAGTATTAGCATATTTATCTTAGAAAATCTATGTAAAAAATACACAGAGATACCTTAAGATTATATTTTTAAAATAACTGTATTTTAAAAACGTTTAGGCACCTTGCAAATTCCAGCTAAGCCCATGTCTACAGTGATGTCCACGTCAGTGATGAATGATGAATGCTGTATGCAACCGGTGACATAGAAATTTTTAAATCAACCTTTCACATACTCACACAGTCAATCTTTATATAGATATGCACCTACTATTCCAATTTTTACCAATCCATAGCACTGCGATTGCTTCCACAGAATATCAATGGCTTTCTGGTGTCTTTGGATTTGGTTGGTGGTTGCTTCTTGGAATGAAATTCAATGCCTAAATGCAAATGGTATTGACTCAATTGTTTTTGTTTCTATTTCTGTTTCCATCAATGGAGACTCTAAAATAACGGAGACATAAAGATTATATATGTGCCACCGGATAAATACGATTACAGAACTTGCAGTTGGGGGAATGCCTCCTTAGTAAGTCTCTTTTATCTTCCCCTTGCTGCGCCAAAATTACTCTTTCGAAAGAAATCTGAAATACGTGTCCTTCCTATAAATTACACCTATATTGTAATACAAGATTTTTTTAATGTCGGCCTAAAAATGAACCACTCATGTCTCTGCGATTGTAGGAATGCTTCTCAGCTTAACAAGTATTATTAAAGTTATACACATGGAGTAATATTGTTAAAGTTACAAACACACCGAGTAATATTTAAAAATATGGTAGAAAATTTGTTGGAAAAATAAAATTTAAATTGGAAGGATTTTTTTAAGAAGAATCTTACTATTGAGAATTGTCTTAAATAAATAAATTTGGCATTAGATCCTACAAAGGTGGTGAAGAATCAATTGCTTGGACGCCTTGATACATTAGTAATGGCTGCTAAGATGGACAAATAGTATAGGACCTTCAAATGCGGTGGCGGGCTTGAATGTCCCTGCTGAGATGGTTGGGTTGGGTTGAGGGATAATAATATAGTTTATAGCTGTGTATTTGCCTTATTACCTTTACATCAATTGTTTATCTTTAATTATAAGAGTCTGTGATAAATTTAATAGTCACTTTCATAAAGTGGTTAATTTAGTGGAAAAGAGTTAATGATTGTGCATGGTTAATGACCTGACTTGATATGTAAAATTTAATATAATTAATTGTTTCAATGAAAGTGAGCACGTGTCATTTTAATCTTTAAAAATTAAATAAAAATAGTCAATAAAGTGAGTCACATCAATACATTAACTTATGAAATGGTGACACATAGGCAGTCTATAAAAAGTGACTTTAATTTCCATGTAATGGGTCAGCTTAAATTTATTTTTATGCAAAATTAATTAATTTAAATCCATTAAAAATATGTTTTTTTCATTATTTAAATGGGAAAAAAAATACAACATACAAAACAAATTGTGATCTATTCAAAAGGTTTATTTAAAACAAATATCATGATGGTAAGTTGGCTCTAATATCCACTTAGGATAAGGTTCAGGATAACTAGCTCCTTTCCCCTAAATGTTAAGTGTTGATTTTCAAAATTGTATTATTATTTTTAAAAATTACCATTACTATTGTTAATAAAATTAGTGTCTCTAGTTAGGTTTTGTGACAAAGTCATTGTCAAAGAGTCAAAATATGTAAGAAGTCTAAAAATTAAATTAAATTCATATAATTAAATTAGACACATTATCATTTATATACGATGTCCAAGTCTAAATTTTGTGGAGGGGAGGGGGGTCATAAATTTGATCTTTAAACTCAATCATGGTGAGTGATTATTAATACACTCCAGGATGGAGACAACCAAGGTAAAAAGTCGAACAATGAACTCTCATCTGCAACTAGCCTTGGGGCCTCTTCAACTTTGATGGTTATTTAGTTTTTTTTTGTTATGTTGTGTTTGATTTTCACTTTCAACATGTTGTTGTAATGCATAAACCACAATTATGATTTTGGAAAGAATGGCATGTACTTACTTAACAAATAATATTTTGGGAGGTAGGAGAAGATTTCAAAGTAGCTCAATATGGACAAAATAATATTTTGGGAGGTAGGAGAAGATTTCAAAGTAGCTCAATATGGACTATTGTCCATCTAATGAGGGAGGTCTAGGCAAGTCTAGGATTCTGTAGGAATAAAAATGTAGAAGTTTGAGGAAAAGGGTATAATAATTACCATCCCGATTTAATTCTAGTCACCACTATGCCCTTCTAAAGGTAAACGAGACAGCTTGATGGAGTGTACCTATTCTAAGCAATGTTTTGTAGGGAGTAGAATTTCCAGGATGTTCCTTATCTTCTCCCACATTAACACTAGTTGGTAATATTAGAAATATTGTTATAATTCTATATTAGTTTGTATATAGCTAAACTCGTAAATTTATTTGTAATGATATTAATAAAAATAATTGTGGTGACAGGTCTTTGGTTAGTTGTATTTTATGAGATCTCACCCATTCAGGTGGCTTTACACACAACCTTTTTAACTCAAACATATTTCCATTTGAATAAAAACACATGAATACACCATCAAAGTTCATTTTTACTGTGCCAAAATTTTTGAGCCATTTGACTCCCAAAATAATTTCTACTCCACCCATGGGAATAGAAAACATATGGGAATCAATCTTGTATTCTCCAATTTCAATTTTGATACTCTGGAATTTTCCTGAACAATAGACTGAGCCACCATCAACAATCATAATATGATATTATGGAGCTCTAAAAACAAAAATTTAGATGTTTTCCAAGTCTTTGTTTTTAAAATCGTGTATACTCTATGAGAAAATATATAGTGTTACCATATCTTCTTTTAGAATACACCTTACCCTAAGGTTTTGTGGGGAGATAACGCATGTCATTACTCGACAATAAATAGTCAATTGAGAATCACTAGATGCTAGTGCATAAAAAACCTATACTTTTTAAATTAATCATTAAGAAACTCAATGTGGAATAATGTAGACATAAAATCAAACACTTACTATTTAGATCAAACCTTGTTGGAGAAATAATTTTTCGCAAGGACAAATTCGTGAGTTTTTACCAACACTTTTTGTTTAATTCCCTCCTTTTAGTAATGGGGAGGATGCCATTTATTGAATGCAGAAAAATAAATCAGCGAGTGGCTGTAAAGACATGGATCACATAGGAATACTTCACTAGACCCGTGGAAACTTTCTTGTACTGAGTACAGGCAATAATTTGATAAAAATATGAGGTAGAGGGGTGTAAGAATGTAGTGAAGAGAATTCTAATTTCTTTAATGAGAACTTGCAAATTTCATAGCATTAACAAGATTAGATCCATACCTAATTAGAAGAATTTTACTATGCAAACAACAATGATACTAATAAATCAAAGCCGTCAAGTTCTATTTATTCATTGATTAATAGTACAAAGTCCTTTCTTAGTTTTTCAAGATCACCATGCTTACAAAGTTGAGTATGTAAGAAGTAAAGGAAAGCAACAAAAAAGGGAATAGAAGAAAGTAATATTTTACTTGTATCTAGTAGAGAAGAAGCTATCCACTATCAACTCACTATTGACAAGAAAACCACCTTTAGAATGGAGAATCTATTATAATTTATAGATTACAAAATGATTCTTCCTCTCCCCCTGAATGATTGTTCACATTTCTCAACACTTGTGACATTTCATATTCCTAAGGAACAAAAGTGATCCTTTTTGTTAGTAATGAAAAAGAACTCTTACAATGTCAAATTAATGTTCATCTAACTGAATAATACAAAATATTGAAAAATTACAATCTTAACAAAGAATTAGAATATGGAGAGAGAAGAAAGAGAATATAGATAAGAGGGTTGATCAATTTGATTAAGACGAAGCCTCTTCTGATGAAGAACTGTATACATGAGAATATTGTGGGAATCTCTTGGAATCATTTACTCAGTTTTGAACACTTTATTGAAATGGGTCACCATAGTTTCCATGTTGTTTGTATTTGGAATATATACAAAACATAAATCCTTCAACCAAGTTTAACTAATGCTGCAAAGGGTCTTGCATTCATTGAACCAAACCTCATTATTAGATATTGGACCTCTAATTTCCATGAGAGATTCCAAAGTTTCTTCATTCAAGGAGAAGGGATCTCCTACCACTTTCTTGACTAGATCTTGGAAGTACTTAACGAGATCTTCCACAGATGAATGTTAATTTTGTGGAGGTGACTTGAGCTTATTTACAATATATTTGATACCTTTTAACATCTCACGTACATGCTCTCCACAAGAACCAAGATTAGAGATGACATCATTTGTCATCTCATACCTAGAACTCATCGTGCTAGACCAAATGGGAGATAAGTTGTCAAAGATGGAGGTGAATACATTTTTGTTCACCAAGGAGTGAGAATAAATATTGCTCATTTCATATACCAATGCAAACACATTGTCCTAATGGGATTTTTAATTATCGATCTCCTCCTTGGTCACTTTCACTCTGGAAGAAGTGGAGAGGGAAAATTCAAACAATGCAATAACCTTGGGAAACTGTGCCTTTTCTTTCTCAAGAATCATTTAAACCCACTTATCATTATTTCTCCCATGTATTGTGTATCTTTTCTCTCTCTTAACCATTTGTGGGTTAAAATTGTTGATGGGAGGGATTACGTCCATAGGAGTAGGTAGAAGTACATTAGGTACCAAGAAGGATTATATATAAGAAATGAGAGTTCTTGCATGCTCCTTGAATTACTCAATTTTTTGTTTGTACTCTTCATATTGAGAAAGTAAGTGGGCCAAAGACTCCTTGAACACATGTAAATATCCTTTATGCATGTCTTTCTCTTAAGAGATTAGGGTCCACGTGTAATCATCTAGAGTCGTCTCTTCCACAAGTTTACAAATTTTGGCTAGGAAACCTTTATTAGTGGGTTTCAGAGGCCCCACTAAAGAAATAAGAGGTTACTTGTGCTTTATTACTCTTCTTGGTTTTCATGAATTTTGAGATAGCCTCAAAATTCAACGTTGCATATTATTCTAGTTTCCTTTACTCACTGCCAAGAAAATCCTGAATCCATAGGAAATTTTCTTCTTGAGTAAACACAATATCAAGAACAGGCATATTTTAAGGTGCATGATAGGAGATCACAACTTTCTCATAGTGGGATGACTCATCTTCTGAGAAATATATACTTTAGGTTTTTTTTAGTGGAAAAAATTCGTAATTTAATGAATATTCCATTTTAGGAAATTTTGACAAGGTAATTTTTTTAGAGTAGGTCAGTGTACAATTCACCTAAAATTTCTAGTATATTTTTTTTAGAGTCTTTCTTCGCCTACCATTGAAAATGAATCCTATATAAACCTAGGTAATTTTCTAGGTATTATACTAGTAAATTACTACTAAGTTACTAAGGTATCTTCTAAATTACTTCTGAAGTACCAGCAGACGAAGTATGGATCAGATTCTCAGACTGGTTATTGAAGTTACACGACAAGAGAGTGTCACTGACAGGTGACAAGGAAGATTTATAGGTGGTTGTTAAGTGAAGGTGTTGATGTCTGAGAAGAGAAGGTTACAAATGGGTGACAAGTGAAGGTTTTGATGTGTGAAAATATTGTTGTTAACTCTCGTCAGCAAGCATTTTTTATGCGCGATAACAACCCTTGTTGATGTGAGTCAGCAAGGATTTTTTACACGCATCAACAAGGCTTGTTGTAACACGTCAACAAGTCTTTTTAATGCATGACAGTATGGGTTTTTGGTCACGCGACAACAAGGTGCTTAAGAAACTGCCAGGTAAAAATTTCATTCTATGATCCTTGAAAATTCCCCTTTCCTGCAAAATTAGTTCCAAGTATATTCGTTAGGAATTTTTCACCTCCAATTTCCTATAGGCTTCTTAAAATGAACCCTCATATACTTGGATACCTTTGGTTTACAATAGACTATTAAGGATTAATTTCATCTTGTTTGAGAGGATAAATAAGATCTTCAATTATCTTACCCTTCTTACGAATCATCATATGATGGGAATATTTAGTGTTTTATTCCTTCACAATATTTATCTTTGAATATTATTTTGAGTTACTAGAACCCATGGCCTTCTTGGATGCCCTCAAAGAAGTTTTCTGAGATACCTATCTAGAAAGAGTCAGGAGACCACAAGACTCAATGAAATCAGTTCTCTTTCTTTTGAACCATTCTATTGATCTTTATATTATTATCACAATCTTGTCCTTAACATCACCTAATTCTCTAGAGATCCATGAAGTCAAAGGAAGGGCTCAATATTTCACTTCTTGATACTTGAGTTAAAAACAATCCCGACACAACATCTATTATCCCCTCAATGAACTAATAAAAATTTATATCTTTAATCTTGTCTAGTGTTATCCTCATATAGTCCCTTTTGTGTACCTCAAAATCATCAGTGTAATTGGCCCAATAATCTTCAATTTGAGGCGTATGGTCAAAACCTAGAAAGGTGAAAGTCTCTAGATTTGTTCTGATATCAAAGTCAGATCTAGATGTGTAGGAGTAGATACTGAGGTAATGAAGGATGATTTGATATTTTCTACATATTTAAAATTATTAAATGAATATATTCCCAAGGAGATCAGAAATGACACACCTTTCTCTTTTTTAATCTTACACTTGACATTAATGTGAGCCAACTGCTTGCACAATTTAAACATTGTAATTTTTTTATCGAGTACGTGGGTGGCTTATACGGAACAAGATCATATCATTATACTCTTATGTAGTTGATGATAAGGAACTAGATGAAGTGGCTCCCATAATTTTCAATCATTGCAACTTCTTGAGAAGTGATCCTTCATTCTAAATTCCACACAAGGAGTCTCATAATGAACATGGTGACACTTCATTCACCATGGCATAGTGGGAATGTTTCTCCTTATACAAAAAAAGATACTTCTCATCTGTAATTAATTTTTCAGGAACATGAAGAACTCTAGAATTTCTTTTGAATGGTCTTGCAAAGGCATGGGCATACACCATGTAAGAGTTCTTAATTAACTTCTTAGTCTAAAAGACAACTGCAATAGCTAGGCATGAATGTTGTCACTAATTATATTCCCCTAATCCATCTCATGGTCTCTTTTTCTAGCAATGATGATGAATTTATCCATCCAATCTTTGAAAATTTTCATTATTTCTTCCCCCATCACCCTTCTCAAAAGAAAAATGGCTTCAAAATAAGCCTCATGAAATTCACTCCTTAAAAGGTTCTTTGGAATATAGGAAGGATTTCTTCCTTTTTTGGTCCATGAACTGAGTGCTAGGCCTTGTAAAAGTGAATCTGTCTTTTCCCAATCATGTGAAAAAAAATCCTTGGTTATGATGACAACTTCGCTACTTGTGGAAATCTGTAGGAACCTAAAAATTTCCATTTTTTTTAGAAATACAAGGAGTGATTTGTCATTTGAATCAATGGCTTTAGATTCAACATCGTAGTTTTGTGCACATGCTAGCACTAATTCGGTGCTCTAAATAGATAGTGGATAACCCCCTTCCCTTAATAGACCACTCAAGAAGATTTTCTCCTCCAATGGGTGTGGGGGTCTACCAAGAAATCTTTTTTGGAATTTTTTAAATCCATGTGGGTGAAATCACTATCTCCAACACAAGGGTATTCATTTATTAGAGTGGAAATAGGGTTCATACCTTTATACTTAAGCTTCATGATTTTAAAAAGAAATGAGATAGGAGAAATGTGAGCTATCATAAGTGACTTGAGATCAATTGCAAGGATTTTTATTTTTAGGAGGTACTATCTAGGAAATATATTTTTAATAAGTTTTCAAAACTTTCACCTTCTAATATTATTTGCTTGTTTATAGTATCATTGGTGTTGAGAATTTTCCATTTTCAGAAACTTATTATATTAATAAATCTAGAGCCTTGCACACTTTTTTTGGGAAGGGTGTCTTATGGATGTTAGATCACAATGAAATTGGTCTCAAAAATTTAGTTTTTACTTCATGACTTTTTGCTTAAGTTTTTGAAGTTTTTCATCCTATAGAGATTTGAACATCTTAAAAAGAAACCTTTAGGTATTTAAATTTCAGATGGCTGTTATAAATCATACACAGCATAAATGGAAACTAACTTACAGTGAAGTAAAAGATGTTTTTTGGAGAGTGCATAGGTAAATTTAGGTTGAAAATGGGTACATGGATATAAATTCATGCTAATTTTTCCATTTTCAGACATAGATGTCAAGTAACATGTCAATAGAATTCCTTGTGAAAATGGAGGTTTGTGAGGGAAATACAATGTAACTCTAAATGTTGACAATGGCTAAGTGTTTTGAGAGGTAAAGAATTATTCAATTTTCTTTCAAGTTTTAACTCACCCATTTGACTTGATAGCTTAACCAGGGTTGGGATATGGTTGATGTGGAATTTTACTTAGGAAAGATGGACAAAGGTGACACAAAAGTGTGACTTTCACCAGATGGTGATAAATGTTAGCTTTTGTTTCCTTGTGGGAGAGATGTAAGGGGATGGTAATTAAAACTGGTTGAAAAGATTTAGTTTGTAGGTGACCAGATGCTAAATGGAACAAATATGGTCACACTTTTATTTCCCCATGACCCTTTTACACATTGGGAATAAATGGGATAGAATAGGTTAAAAATGTGACATGTGTTTAAGCACATGATAGGGGGACAATATAGAAAGTAAGTGTGTGAAACATAGGTGCAAATGTGGTGAGGGGTATGTTGCGAGAAGTTTAAAATGATCGTTGGTCACACATTTTTTTCAATCTTATCTCCTTTTCACCTTAGGTACAAGAAACGAGGAAAAAAGGCACTGAGAAAGTGTGACGTAGGGTTCATCTATCATGAAAAGTGATGTTTTGAAGTTACTAAAATTTTTAAAATGATGACGGGTTGTACTTTGGTGTCCACCTTGTACCCTTGTCACCTCTGTGAGAATCCAAGGGAACAATAATAGAAAAAACATGCGAAAAACAATTTTTAAAGTGTTATGTCACCCGATAAGTGCAAATATAGACATCGGGAGTGCTCTTTCTACCCTAGGAGTATGGAAGATTGTTTTGGGTTCAAACCTTATACTTTTTTGACTAAAAATGACATGTTGTGATCATTACATTCATTATCATGATTTAATTCAGACTAGAATATAGTTTGTAGGGTGTGTTCAAATCTTGACTTAAAGGGGCATATTTGGTGTCTTGGATTCTTACATAAGGTTTTTGAATCTTGGAACAAACGTGATGTGTCTATAATGTAGAGGGCCCCAACATATTTTTATTGATTATCCTTTTACCTCCCAAATCCTTCTGTAATGACAAGAATTCTCCAAATAAGGTTTCTTCCACCATTGTAGCTTTCATTTTATCTGCCCAAAATGACCTGATCTTTCTCAAGTTATTCTTTACTTTAATTTATTACTCCAATTTTCCTTGAACTGCATTTGTAGACACAAAATCAAACACATGTTACTATTTTACTATGTCATCAGTATGTTGTTATATGCATGAATATTAAGTGATAAAATTATTCACTAGTGACACTCTCTTGTTTATCTACGTCTTTGATTGTTTTCTACTATAACTCTCTTCCACTTTTGGTTAGGTCATAGGGATCCATGTCTACCTGTCTTCTCATAATTTTTTTTAATTTATCCCAGGACACTAGTGACCACATTGGACACTAATGCATAGGTGCTTGTGTCCACTATGAACCCAATTCTATCTTGTTTATTTTTTTCACATTTAGACATTTGTGGTCATCTTTTTTACTTTTCTTATCCTTATCCTGTGTTCATAGTTGTTCTTCTATGTCACTAGTGTCAAAATGGTAACAAGAGATTCATATATATACACAACATACACTATTATTTTGGATGGTAATTCAAAGGGTCTATCGCAACTACATACTATCACTACTATCAAAAGGGACTAAAATTTGGGTTATATACACTACATAGGAAGGGGAAGTGTTGAATTCCATACTACACATTTGCATAAAAGCTAACTATAGCCTGCTATTTTGGTTTCATTGGTGCGAGAGAAACCCAAGGACAAAATTTCATACATAAACACACAAAATTTCATGGATTATGAATTGTAGTGCAGTGCTCAATACCAAATTCATGCATTGGGTGACCTTTGGGGTCATTCCAACTTCACATATTACATATTTTACTCAGATTTAATGTGTCTATGAGCTTATGCAAGTACTTAAGGTTTTTTTAGTTTACAGGTGTGATCAAAACCCTAACAGTGAATTCAAAATGACAAAGAAAATATTGGAGAATAGACTCTCAAACCCAGAAAAGAGAATATCCTAAAAAATTACACAGACACTAGTGCCCATTAAAATACTCTAGTGCCTGAGCACTCCTATTGTCCTATGGGTGCTCCTGTCCCACACATAATAGAATTTCAGAACTCTTAGCCAACCAATCTTGTATCATTTCAAGTCAAATCCAATAGATATATAGTCCCGACTACCTCCAGATTGCACTAAAACTAGCTAAGTCACTTATCCCTCTTATTTTCTTAGAGTTTACATTTCTTAATTAATTAACACTTGTATATTTTATGTATATTATCATTTGTTACATTAGTTACTCTACAATTATATTTAATTTCATTTCTATTTAATCATTTGGTGAACCCCACTCTCATTCAAACTCCTTTCCCAGAATCCCAAACCATCATGGCTAAAAAAAGGTACCCATATCCTAAGCATGATATGACATATATGCACACGCATCAATCTTTTAATAATGTTCATGTAGAATCTGAATTTCTTGGCCATACCTACAATCCTCAATATAATCTAAAGGTACTCCAATTACTCCTTAAATTCCAAAATTCTCTTCATGTTGGTTTCCAAATATCTGATATTTCCATAGTTTCACCTAACCAAAACTTTACCACATGTTCTCCATCATTTCCCATAGTCCTGCATGATCCTCCATCTTCCTCTTCTTGTACTATGGAAAATGATAACATTAATATAGATTCTTTGAATGAATATGTTCTTTCTTGTGATAACATGGATGTTAATGACTCTTATTTTGATATTACAAATGTAAATGTGGATAACAAAGTTATTAATATTAATCTAATAGAATGTGAATCTATTTCTCCTACCATTACTACTTCTGAAAACATTTCCAATGATTTGCATGCTAGATCTAATGTTAGCACTCCTACTACTTCTTTATATGTTGATGATAATCTTGATGAAATGCTTTATTGTGAAAATATGACTTATAGTGAATTAGATTATGATAATCATATACTACACATAGTAATGATTATTTTTCTTCCATTAAAAATTATTGAAAGTGAATCTACACCTTATTTTTCTTCTACTTCTGAAGTTATTTAAAATGATGGCCATGTTGATACCAATCCTAATCCTAATATATGTCTCACTAGGTCTCATGATCTTGAACCTATTACATCTGTAGAGCTTCCACATCCATCCCCTCCTCTCACACATCTATTCCCTCCTTCCACATCCACTGCCCCTCGTCAGGTTCTCATGATCACCTACAATGGAAAGATTCAACCCCTCAATGTTTCTCTCACTTCCTCGGAAATCCCTTCATAGGATATATTCTCTATCGTGTATTTTGTTGGTACTTTACAAACCCAATTTCATACCCTTACCCTCGAGCTTAGATCCTATTACACTTCTATTGACAATAATTCCATTCCTATAAATCCTATTCCTAAGAATATTTACAATTCCACTTTTCCCAAGGGCTTCATCATGCCTACTTTCTCATGTTTTGATGACACATGCATTCCCTATTTGCATCTAAAGCATTACCAATTAGCCATGGATTCTTACTCCAATTATCGTTTATTACCAAAAGACCTCCCTAATAGCCTTTTTTTCCATGTTTTCCAATGGTATACTGATTTACCTAATGGATCTAGTACCACTTATTATGATATGGAGGATGTTTTTCTTAGATGTTTTATTTCTAATAATTTTCCTAAAGCTATGTATGAATCATTTTCGTCTTTGCATTAGGGAAATAAATAACTAATCTTAGATTACATTTTACGCTTTAATTCTTTTATGCATCAGTTATTGTTTCAGCCTATTGATTTAGAAATGCAATTTATATTTTGATGTGCCTTATCCCCTCCATTAAAATAAAAGCTATTATATAGCACATGTGATTAATTTTCTCTTTTGTGCTATAAGGTTATTGATTTAGAAAAAGACTTAATTGTGAATCATGTTATAACACACCCTTCTACTTCTTATGTTCCTTACCTACTAATTCTTCTCCTCTCCCACATATTGAACCTCCTCCATGGTCACCTTATCCTCCTCTATGCAAGCATCTCCATCCCCCACCACCGCATCAAAATTTACCTAAGTCTTATCCACCTCCTACATGTGAGCCATCACACTTTCCACATGCTTATAAACCACATGATTTCTTATGTACCTTACTTGATATGATGTTAATCCATTTTCCTTCCAGCCAACATAGTCCCCTCATCAGTTCAACCATTATCATAGCCATCCTTTATACAATTTTCACTACATAAATGGCCATCATGATGATGATTGCTATGCTCTACATTTGAAGATAAAGGTGTCATTTATGCTCTACACAAGCATGCATCTTCCATCATTATCTTTTCTCATTCACCTCCTCTTAAGTGCATAATCCTTCCACCTCCTAAGGTTATCATCCACCTACATCCTCTAGATTACCCACCTATAGCCACATCATCTCACCCTCCTCAAATTGCTACAACATCTCATTGGCTTCCTAAGCATCCTGCTTCCGCCTTTCCCACCGTCACACCTCCCATTATTGGCACCATTTCATATTATATCGAAATCAAAACCCATACACATCTTGTTATTGTTTCAAATACTCCTACTATGCATCGTAGGCCACTTCAACTCTTGTAGATGACATGCATTCCATCTCATTACCCAATGATGCACTCATGTTCTTAAGGTTTATACATGACTTTTGATGGAATTATTACTCAATTGAACCTCATTCTCACACTAGGGAGAAATCCCTGTTCTCCCCCCTTCTTCCTCATCACACGCAATTATAAACATTTTTTAAATACCCTTATCATAAAAGTATCAACACATCATTAATTTACTCTCTTATCTTACAAAAATCACGTTTCCACTGCTACTTATTTACCACGTTACATCACATACATATATTTCTACTTATCATATACTATATTATTCACTCTTATTCACATGCAATACATATTCAATTCATTACTTCCCAACATTTTCCACATCATAATGAATTTGAACAATCAATAATACATACATACATATATATATATCAAATCAATCACTCCAACAATTCACATAGAATTTAACAAACTAAAGTACAAATCAAAACAATCACATAGTATACAAATGAACATCAAAAAACAACTACAACATAAACACGTGCATATATATATATATATATATCATTAACATCATAAGTTACAAAATACAATCATTGGGGGGAAATCCCCCGTGTATCAATACATCATATACCATACATCGTATATCACCCTCACTATCACTATCTATAATCATGGGATCTCTCAAACTCAAAGCTTCAACGCTAATTCTACACCGCTGATCTCCAATTCTATATCTCTCAAGAAGGCTCTGTAACACAGAAAATTCTACCGTATGCTCTACATATCATCCTTACAACTCCATATATGGTTAAAATGTATCCTAAGTTAGGCCTCCTCCTCCTATAAAATATCTCACTCACTCTATCTCCTCACGATCCTCATCATGCTCCCTCAACAAAACTATACATATGGTTTCCGCTATAGCCACCGGATAAAATAGACGGGCATGATTTCCTGCAATTGCATCAAATCAATCTAGCATCCCTCCTCCCATGATCACATCATGGTGCACATTCCATGTCAATGTTTTTATCGAGGTATCTACAATCAGCGTCTAATAAGCATCGCCTACATACATAAAAAATATTAGCTGCTAGACATTTTTACATTTATCAACTATATCAATCCATCATTAACTTACAAATAAAAATGAATGATACTTATGTTCCACTCTCACTGCTACTACATCATCTACCTTAGGGGCAGGTTTCTAGCCCTTGGCTCTTCTAGTTATACACCTACCTACCACATCTACCACCACTAGCAATAGTAACACCCATCAGTGTGTTTCCCATCATTGGCTATATGCATACATGCACCCTACATCATCAACCTGTATAGGCCCTATGGCCAGATATAACTCATCTTGTCCTAGATGCAATAGTTTTCCTTCTGTCGGGCATAGTCTTGCCCTTGGTTGTCTCGTAGGCCTCATAGATTGACACCAATTATGGATCTAAAGGCACATCCTGCATCATACCGAACTCAGTAGATACTCGCTCACCCTAAAAGACCTCTACTAACCCTAGGAAGTGGCCCTCTACCCACATGGTTGGGTCGTATGCACCGTAACTCAACATTATCCTCCACCCATCCTTCATAATTTTATATGGTCTTCATATAATGGCCTAAGGGCCCATCTAATCTATCATCGCCCTATATGTGGTTGTTCCCATCTTCCTATTACGAGCACCCACTCACCTCACTGCAAGTATATCAAGTAGGGCCTAATAGGCCAACGACCTACTAAGTGGCCTCAATAAAGCCACATGTTGATATTCCCATATATGCAACAAAGTAGTAGCTGTTAATCCACCTTCATGATCCTCTGTGGTAAACCTATATAATTTCCTATACAAATGGGCCAACACAAATCATTCTGATGCATATCTAGTACCGTGCATCCTATACAAAATTCCAACTCCACCACCCTCCATTACCACCTACGAAGCTAGAAACATTGTAATATATTTCCACAATCACATCCAAGCTAATATGTGTCTCATCCTATACTCGAGAACCTCTAAACCACCTTCTCTCTTATCTTATTATGGGAATTTAATATGGCCATGATATGTACCCTCTCTCCCACAATAGGCAACTGTAGTATCCATTATACATCCTCTAATGTCACCATCATCTCACCTGCGGTAAATAGAATGTACATGTATATGCACGCCGTATCTCATACAAAGCACTCGATAGAGGCATATTATGATGTATCTCCGCCAATCTAGTCATGTGCCATAAGCCAACACAGTCTAATATATCACACTCATCGTATGATGACCCCAAACCAATTAACTTCCCCAAGTGACGACCCACCTGAAACTTTGTGGAATTTATATCTGTCTACACAGCACCAAAAAGCATCAAAAACACACTATTAGCATGTTATAAATACTTCAAAATCGACCATTTTAGCATTATATTCATCAAAATACATTCATTTCACACTACAATGCTCAAATCCTACCCCTAGAAAACAACATCCAGGAGCTAGATAGTAGTGCCATGATGTTGGTCACTAGTGCCAAGAACTGGGTGCTACTATCCCAAAAGATGAAAACACATTGTATGCTTATCTCCTAGTCATGCCAAGAATTAAAAAAACATCAAATTTTACAAACAATCCTAAAATCAAGAAATTTTGATAAAATTTTCCATAAATAGTCACACATACCAGCTCCTCGGTCATCTGTGAAGCCACAATAGCCACAACTCTCTCAAATCTTGTTAAACTAGCCACTCTAACGTGTTGCATCCTTGATGATTAGATATCTAAATGTCAATTACTCTTAGTACAAATTAAATTACTACTAACTTTTTCACTATTACTATTCATATTAATCCAAAGTTACCATATGTTATAGTTACCATTTCCCACTATTCTTGCAACTAATACGTGTCACACGGTTTTTATCGTATCTTGAGCATCATTACTCTGTATTTCTTCCCATTTGTGCCATATGAATTATGGTCTCCTCTAGCACTAGACTATGAAATTTTTACCATATCATATTCTAATCTAGCATATTTACTGATCAATATACATGGACACTTTGTTCACATTGTTACTTTTTCTACACTATCTCTCATTTACTATAACAACTTTTCTTACATACTTACTCTCAGCTCAGTGTTCACTACTATGCCCTTCACCCTTTCTCCAAAAGGGGGGGCATATAATCAAGATCATCTTACAATCCCTCTCATGATATAGAAAAATCAATCAAAATTCCCAACACATTACTATAACAATTTTCTCTGATCTCATTCAAACATGGTTATACTTATTTTATATCATAGTCAACGTTTGCTACTATTTCAAATCTATCTCCCCTAAATGCCCTAATTTTGGGGAAAATAAAAATCACTCCATGACTAATCTTATAAATACAGAGTATTCAATCAAAAACTATCACACAAATCAATTAATCAATATAATGATCATAGTTACTATTTCTCCTAGATGACCTAACTTTGGATCTACACTACATTACCATCACTTCCAGATGTCCTAACTTGGAATTCATTTAGCATTACTAAAATGAAAACACCCATTACTATAGGAGTGGGGAAATTGTTATGTTTATGGAGTCTGTTTTCATGTTAGAGTGTGGTACACCTTCTATGTGTTACACTCAGGTATTTTTACGGCGGTCCCACTCACTAGTGAGTGGTTCAAAGGGGTTCGGGGGGGTGAAGCTCCCCCAATCGATGGGGGTTCTGGGGCGAAGTCCCCGAAGCAAATTTTCATGGGTGGTTTATTAACTCATGAGTAATGGGTAACCGTTATGGGCTATTTTTGGGCCCATATTTTTTTGGTACCCATTGTTTTGATACCCATGGTTTTTGCCCATGGTTTTGATACCAATGGTTTTTTTCCCATGGTTTTGATACCCACAATTTTGTATCAAGCTGCTTAAGTAATTTTCTATTTATATGGTCTTATGCATATGATAGATAGACAAGCAAATGTATTGCAGATGTGCTTTGAATTTAGGTGTGAATTCTGTAGAGTTTGTTGAGCATAGCTCCAAACGGATCTAGGTATTATATTGAGAGAGTGGAGGCTTGTAATAAAATTTGAGCAAGTGATTATTGGTGGACGTAGCCCAAATTGGGTGAACCACGTTAAATCTTGTCTCTCTATGTTGTGTTATTTATTCTGCACTTTTATTTGAGATCTGTAATATTTTCTGCATATTAGTTTCTACTATTGTGATTTTGTAAGGGATTATTTCACATATTTTATCTCTTATTTCCTAATAGAAATGATATGTCATTATATTTCCTATACCAATCCTATATGGGTTCTTCAATCAGGAACAAAAAAGCTGCAATCATAACTAATCAAGACTAATTAGAACTACAAATGGACAAATTCGATCTCTATCCATCTGCAGCAGTAGGACCTTTTCAGGAAGCATCATGGAAGGAGAGAAAAACATACCTCTCCCCCCAACATTCTTCCTTTAGTGGTAGTTTTTCCAAATCCTCCCATTATGAAACAAATCATGTTGGGAATTGATCACTCCCAACACCCCTCTATCTCCTTTGATAAACAAATAAATATCTCCAATGACATCAGGATTGTTTCACTAATTTTCTCCTTACGAAATTTTATATCTCCTCTTATGCCACATGGGTCACAATATTGATCCATGGTTTTCCATGGTACAAGCTCCTATATTCTATGCGCACTTTGCAATATGGCTTCTCTGGACTCTATGCATGTATGTTCCTTAATTCCTTTACACCACTGTAATTTCATTCAAATAACATAAGGGGGGGATTTAGACACAAAATCGTGCACATATTACTATTTTAATCTTTCGTTAGTATGTTGTTATATACATGAATCTTAAGTAAGAAAATTATTCACTAGTGACATTATCTTTTGTCTATCCATGTCTTTGATTGTTTTTTATTATAACTCTCTTCCACATCTGTCATTTTTATATACACTTCTTGTCAGGTCATAAAGTTCCATGTTTGTTTGTCTTCTCACATTTTTTCGTTTATCCCAAGACACTAACACCCACTCTAGACACTAGCACCCAAGTTCTTGTGTCCACTCTAGGCACTTTTGTCTTGTTTTTTTTCACATTTTGACATTTGTGGAAGACATTTTTTTATGTTCCTTATCCTTATCTCATTTTCATAGTTGGCTTTTTGTATCACTTGTGTTGAAATTCAAACAAGAGATTCATATATATACACAACATACACACTATTATTCTAGCTGACAATTCAAAGGGATTATCACATCTACATACTATCACTACTATCAAAAGGGATTACATTTTGGGATGCATACACTGCACAAGAAGGGAAAGTGTTGAATTTCATACCACACATTTGTATCAATGCTAGCTATACCCTGTTATTTTAGCATCTTTAGCGCAAGGGTATTCTAAGGACACCATTTCACACACAAGCACACATAACTACATGGACATTTAAATGTAGTGCAACATTCAATACTCAATTCACTAATAGGGTGACCATCGGGGTCAGTCTAACTTCACAAAATACACATTTTATTAAGATTAAATGTGTTTGTGAGATTTTGCAGGTACCTTGGGTTTTCTATTGTAGGTTCCAGGTTTCATTGAAACCTTAATAATGAAGTCAAATTGATTTATCTAGATATTTGAGAGAATACCCTCAGACCTTGAAAAGAGTATATCCTAAAGACTTACACATACACTAGCACCTAGAAACATAATATAGTACCCATGTGTTCTTATTCTCCTGTGGGTGCTTGTTTCTTACACAGAACAAAGATTCAAAACTCTCAACTAGCCATTATTACATCATTTCTAATCAGATCAAGCTGATACATAGTATCGACTACCTCCAGGTTACACATAAACCATCTAATTCATCTATACCTCTTATTTACTTAGATTTTACATTGCTTAAGTAATTAGCACTTGGGTATTTGTTGTATAGTATTATTTGTTATAATAATTACTCTATAATTATATCTAATTCAATTTATATTAAATCCTTCTTAAACAACTTCATTTTCCCCCAATACAACTTCCTAATGATTTCAATATTCCTTGTCAGCTTCTTTATGGTGTTTACAAGTAGTAAAATGGCCAAATATCCTTTTCTAGGCCTACTGGAGTGGATCTTCTTCCTTAAATCTTAGTGAATTCATTAGTCAACTTACGAATATATTCCTGCAGATAAAACACAGATGAAAATATTTTTATTAGATTACTTTGAGCCAAAATGAGGGTGAAACTAACGGCAAGTTGGCTAGAGGAAGGGATGAGAATGATCGGGGGAGGAAATTTTCAAGTTTGGGCTTAGTTTTCATGGCCAATTTTTTTGATTTTAGATGCTAGATATTTAGTATGACACTAGGTGGATCTAACTTAGGGAAATTAAACTATAATGGTAAATGGAGGACCTCAAAACTCTCTTGATAAGTAGATCAGGTATTTTTATGATTAGGAAACATAGTCACTTATTCACCAAATAATACAAGAAACAAACACACATAAAGGAAACCTAAACAATAACATAAAAAACAATTGGAAACACATGAATTAAAAGTAAATTTTTGTACACGGTTAGAGATAACCAACTTTAGTACTTATAGAGCTTCAGATGTTTCCCACCACAAGGAAACTCCAATGGGTTCTCCACAAGGTAAGTAAGATAGTATATATTCATTCCATTGAAGTGCTTGATCATGAAGGGTAATAGCTAAATAGAGTCAAAATTTCCATCGATTACTTTAGGCTCTATCGTCTTGTCGAAGAGTTGGACAAGGTGTTAAATACGAAATCTTCTATGTTTTGTATTTTGATCAAAAACCCTTTTTACTTCCTATTGGTGTCATCTTAACACATAAACTACTAATTGTCCATCTTCATTAAATTTATATAGGTATAAAATACTCTTTTATGAGAATTTTATTATTCTCCATTTTCTACTTATTTCACCAGTTACAAAGAAGGTATCTCTAAATATATAGGGATTTGAGCTTCCATTCCATACAGTAATTTATAAGGAGTAGCATGGATGGCCTTCTTGTGCATTATCTGGTCAGCCAACAATGCATCATATGTTTTCTTATGATAGTCCCTTTGATTAGCATCCACTATATTTCGAACAATAGTATCAATTTATTTGTTACTAGACTCCGCTTGGCCATTTCCTTGCTGATGGTAATTAGAAGAGTGAGATAGTGAAATTCCATGGTTATAGAAAAAATCCATCAGTTCAGTGGAAGAGAAGTAGTGTTGTCAGCTACTATCTTGATTAGTGCCTCGAATATTCCAATAATGTTATCCTTTAAGAAGTTGTATATTTTTTTTGAGTTGGCATACTTGGTTGGAATATATTCCTCCCACTTTATGAAGTAATTATTAGTAGTGAGAAAATACATATGAACCACACTGGATTGCGAGTTTGACAAACCAAAAAAATCCAAGCCCTGTTGTTGGAAGGGTTCCTAAATTATTATGTGTCTAATAGGAAAGGAAGTAATCCTTAGTTTACCTAAAAATTAATAGCATGGATCACATTTCTTCAACCATTTGTATGCATCTCAAAAGAGGGTAGGCCAATAATAACCACCTCTCAAAATTTTATGGGTTGTTACCATTGCTGAAAAATGACTTGTGCACAGTTGATCATGATATTATGGGAAAACCTTCTTCTATTTTCCTTCCCAATGCACCTTAGGAAAGTACTATTCAGTCCTTTCTTATATAGTATGTTCTCCCAAATAACATGTTTTGCTTCTTCAAGAAGAAGAGTAAGGATTTTCTTGTAATCTAGTCCTTAGGGGAAATACCCATAGGTTATAAAGTATGATATGTCTAAGTACCATGGATTTTTTATGCTTATGAAGAGAATGATAGGAAGATCCTTGATCAATAAATTATATCATTTAGAGAAAACTTACCATTCTTATCAAGTAAGAAGTTCACATAAGCAATTACCTCATACTAATTTGGAAGGTTTATTGTTAAGGTCATACTCTTACACATTTAACACCTGATTTCCTCTCTTTGCACTCATATCTTGCTACATAAAAATGGATTTAACAGCCAGGATCTGAACCATAACGATAGTATGTGAGTTCAATAGTTGAAACCTAATGGTCGACAGAGGTATAACCACCACATAGGTGATTTAATTTAATTTATAGTAATTAAATTTGATTTTATAGTAACTATTATTCCTAATGATGTACAAGATCAAAAGAAATAATGTAAAAACCCTAAGAAAAAGAGGGAGAGAGAGTAAGACTTGGTTGATTTAGGAGTGAAGAGGAAGTGATATGGGTAGGTGAAAGTGTTGAATATACTATAGAAAGGGTTGTTACTAATCACTATAAATTCTGGAACTCAGGAACAAATTCAAACATGGGTGCCCAATGTAGGACAGAGGCACATGGGTATTGGTGACTAGATATAGGTGCTAGTGATTGTGTAAAATCTTAAAAACTACTTTCTTCTATGTCTCAAGGTCTGCATTATTGGCTCTTTTCTTCCACTTGATATTTCACTACTTGATCTCCAAAGGTACCTATAACCTGTAAGAAATAAGTTCACCTGCACATACCCATAAACCACATCAAACCTAAAAAGGAAAATTTAAAATGGGGAGTCAGAATGACAAAGGTATTCACTCAAAGAGTGAACTTATGACTCAGTGCTATACTACATCACAAAATCCGTGTAGTTATATCATGTGTGTGTGTGTGTGTGTGTGTGTGTGTTTGTATAAATTATGCGCTAGGATGCCCTTATGCAACTTACACAACTGATAACAGATTGTAGCTAGAATGTAAAATGTAATAGTATGTGTGAATGAAATAGAATAGAATTTCCCTTTCTATCTTGTGTATGTGTAATTATGCATCCCTTTTCCCTTAAATGGGTGTTAGATGGATGTCTTTAAAGTGATTCAGTGCCTTTATAATGCAAGCTTAGGTGATGATATTAATGCTTAGTGCATGGTCTTTATTTTTTAGAAATAAATAAGTATATATATATATATATATATATATATATATATATATATATATATATATATATATATATATATATGATTACCTTGTTTGTTTTTCATAATTGACAACTAGAAGGCCAAGCCATAAGTGAAAAATATTCCCAAAATATAAAAAATACCCAAAAAGAGAGAGTAAAGGTAAGAAAGGGTTAGCAACACTGAGTATGGATAGAAGAGCCTATGCACTGGTGTCCTAACTAGGTGTCACTATCTAAGGCCATAAAGGATGAACCATTCAAGTCACATCATGGATGTAGGGTGTGTAAGACCAAAGAGAAAACATGAAAATGCCTAAGATAGTTGTCAACCACTATTTTTCTTACTTATGAATCATATATACAATAGTATTCTTTTTGGACCTCGAAATGTACCCAAGTACGTGATTTTCTATCTACATTTTCCCCTACTTTATGTTCTTAAGTGAATACTTGATAACATAAAGTAGATAGAAGATGCATACCTTATGATCCTATAGAGAAGAGTGTAGGAAATAGTGTGCTTATTGGACATTTGAAGCGTGGAGACTAGGAAAGATAAGTGGACCCTAGGGGTGAAGTGTATGCATTGTAGCTATGATTTTGATGTTAAATGATTCTTGTAAGGATAGACCTGCAAAATAAAAGAAAGAATGTAGTCAAATTTTTGTATATGATAAATTAGAGAAACATGTATATAAGTATGTAAAAAAGTGTAAATGTTTGTAAAAAGTAAAGTGTGCACCTGATGTATAAGAGAGTAAAAGATAGAAATTTAAGTTGCTTGGAGATTGCTGATTTGAATGATGAAGGTGAGGTTTTTGGGTGATCTCACACCAATAACAAGTTTTTTGGGTGATCTCACGCCAAGTGTAATTTTTTTTTGTGATCTCACATTAAGTGCGAGTTTTCTAGAAAGTATCATGCCAAGAACAAGTATTGGGGAGAGAGGTCTATTTTTACTCTCCTTCCATGACTCTTCAAAATAAGCACCGCTATAGATGGTGCATCCTGGTTTCTCCCAATTGTCCTGATTTGTTCCTGATTGGAGGCCTATTCCTGTAACTGTAAAACTACTATGTGAACTATCGTAAACTATGATGTATTGATAAATAGTTTATACATACCCCCAGGACATTAGCTCCTAGGGAAGGACATAAGTTCCATCATGGATGTAAGGTGTGTAGTAAAAAAGATAAAATTAAAAACAAAGAAAAAAGGCCTATAGTAGTATTCAACCACTAGTTTTCTTTCTTAGGAATCATATATACATTAGTATGCTTTTTGGACCTAAAAATATACCCAAGTGTGTGATTTTGTGTCTACAATAGGAATGTTTCTCATGTTTTGAGTAATTAAAATTATATGAATTCAAAGGAGCACTCATGAATGTAATGGGTGACTGAAATTTATCATCATTTTCTTGAGTGAGGAGAACTAAAATAGTATGCTCTGAAGCATAACAATACACAATGAACTCTTTATTGAAATATTGGTGGACCAAAGTGGGTGATTTTGCAATAGTACCTCTGATTGAATTGAAATCCTTCTTCCCTTATTTACTCTACTGAATAGATTTATTTTGTAACCTAAAAATGTCAAGAAAAAATCTTGTTAAGAATTTAATTTTCAAAAGAATGAGTGAACACCTGGCTAAATTTTAGGTAAAGACATTCTTTGTATGGATTCTACTATGTTTGGGTAAATTTTTGTACCTTTCTTGCTCACAATGTGACCAAGGATATTTATTTTAGTAACTCCAAAGATTGACTTATTTGGATTGAGAGAGATATGACGCCTTCTGTAACATATCAAAACTTCCTCTATGTATATTAAGTGTTCTTTCTTCTTTGGGTACACTATGACATCATCCAAATACACCACTACACATTTCCCTCTAATATTCTTGAAACCTAAGTCCATATTATTTTCAAAGGTAAAACCTACATTGGTTATTCTGATGGGCATGCAATGACATGTAAATGTTCCTTACGGAGTGGTGAAAGAAGTCTTAAACTAATATTTCTTGGTTACCTCAATATTTTTGTATCAAGAGAATCTATCAAGCTCAAACATCATTTATGAACCATTCACTTCTTGTAGGATATTATACATGACCATAAACAGGTAGTAATTGAAAGAGGGTTTGAAAACCCGAAAGCGAGGATCACGAGGGATGACGTGCACATCAATGGACGTGCGAATGACAGCGTGAAGAGATCTCGGGAGGAGCGATCATCAACCGAATGTGCATGAAAATATTCAACAAATGGGCAGAACCTAGTTAAGCCATAAAACTCTCCTCTATCTCATAGATCAAAAGATGTGTACATATAGGAGGTGCTGAGTAACCCCCAGGGCAGCAATCATGACAACTCGAGTAGAGAGGGGGAGTTACATTCCCAGAATAAAAGTGTAACTCCCAATGACGCATATGACACACTAACGCATTTACACACTGACGCATAAGGGAATCTCATAATGACCCCTAAATGACACATGGACCTACGATCTCACCTAAGTGAGATGACTCATCTAATGATGTGGAAAATAACACACACCAACACCCCCCCTTCATCGTAACTTAGGATGAGGTGGTAAGTTAGAAACAAGAAATGGGTCCCGGCACAAGGCCTGATGAGGTACCCATGTACAAGAAGAAGATCCCAAGTAGTGAAGGAAAACCCAGTGGGAAAAACATCCACCACAAGAGAACAACACACTCTCTAATCTAAGAAAGATGCCAAATATGGGTCCCAGCCATAAATGAGCCTGAAAGGGTACCCATGTACAAAGAGGTAATCTCTCAGAAAGAAGAAGAAGAGAGAAGAAAAGGGAGATGAGAGGAATACAGAAGATGCCATGGATGGATCTGAACTCTACAGCTCTAGGAAGTCTCTTAGAAGAATTTTGATGACGAGATCGTCTGTCTCTAGACTGAAGAAGAGCCACCCACAACGAACTGTGTGCCTACCCTTAGGAAGGATAGAAATGATGTGCTAGAATTCTGCCCACTCCACAAAGGAAACTGAAGGTAACAACACGAAGAGCTCTGAGTCTGGTGCACTGAAGTGTGACATAGGTCTAGTGAGTGAGTGCTAAGGAACCGAAGGTAATGCCACATGTGAAGAACTGTCAGAGTGAAGAGGAACACCCACAGAAAGGATGTCCAAGTGATGTGAAGGGAACAAAACATCCCCCACAATAGAAAATAGATCCACAACCAAGGGTGGATCAATGAAGGAAGTGACATGATTCCCGGAAGGGGTACTCCCAACAAAAGGGATGAAGAACTCATGTGAAATACCTATAGATGGATGAGGGACCTATAGAGCATCACAAGTAGACTCTGTGAAAAGACGACAAAGGTCAGGTAGATACTCGTCCCTATGAGGGGGCTCAACAAACAGAAGAGCGATGTCAGATAGGTATGAGTCATCCAATGAAGGTAGAGAAGTGGAATGGGCCTCACACACTAGAAATGGAGAGGAGGCTGGTGTAATGATGGTTTGAGACTGAGTAGGAGACTGCTCAATATTTGATGAGATGTGGGGGTGACAACAATGTATAGAATAGTGAGAGAAAGAGGAGAAGAGTCCTTTGTAGTACTCTCGACATCAAAAATGGGTGCATACTCCTCGTCATCAGAAGTAGAACCAAGTGAGTCTATGTCAGTGGAACTGTCATCATATGAATAAGAGGAGATAATTAAATCAGTAGTAGGAACAATGAACAATGTCTACATTATGTGAAGGGTCTCCATAGAAAGACTGAAGAATGCTCCAGACATGATGAGGTGGATCTGAGTCTGCCACGTGAAACTAGAGAGAACGAGAGACGTGCATCATCATGTGACCATAGATGTGGTCGCAAGTGTCGAGAAAATCCTCTAGATGATGATGATCAGTGGGTGTAGGACCTAGCCCAAGTAAGAAGGCTAAAAGACCCTCATAGGTGAAGTAACGTTCCATGGAAGCACGTCAGGCTGAATAGGTCTCTCTCCCGGTGAGAAGTGGCGGAGGATGTAAGGTGATCCTACGATGCTCATGTCTTAAAATATCACTCTCCATGATGAAAAAAATGCAAGATTCAAGGTACATGAAAGTAAGACGTCGGACTCGGCCAATAATGCGTCTGCGTGTGTAGGCCCAAGAGTACAAATAACCCCCCCAGAATGTGGCACTTTATAAAAGTAGTGCATTTACAAAATTGGAAATTCCATCATGTAAAGTGTGACAAATCATGCAACTTTGACTAAAGAAGCACTCAGATCCGAGCAACGAGTCAAAAGTTATGGCATAAATACAATTCCCGCAACTAATGAAAAAATACACTAAATGTTGCAAATGCATTAAAAACTGCATGAAATGGGTGCAAAGGGTATCATGTGACTACTCATTGGAAATGGCATCAAATTTTAGGCATATCTTGTTTTGACTGCGAGGGGGGATTAGCCTTCTGCCAACCTCGGACCTCACCCTCCGTCTTCGACGCGCGAATGAAGGACATAATACAAGCAAAAATGCAGCCCAAAATTTATTACAATGCCATGAATGAAATGTTTTGTTTTGTAATCACCCTAAAAGATTAAAAAATAAGGTGATAAGGAGTGTGTGGGGGGCCACGTTGTCAAGTCATGGAGATGCACCAAGTTGTTGGGTGGTTGCAGGTTGCCACGTGTTTGTAACTACAATTTTACAGTTGTTTGACAGTAAAAAAAGATGTTGAACAGCCAAAGATGCGTTGAACCTACTGTTGGAACAGTCCCACGTGCTAGAAGATTAAAAACGTAGGTATGCAACAATAGGATGGCTCTAAAAAACATCCAAGACCACCTGCAGGTTAGATAAAACATTTTATGTAACAGAAATGCAAAAAAAACAACGTTTTCTAATGTTGGAGGAAGGAGCTGGAGGTGCTAAAGCCACATGCTGGAGGTCTGAGTGCTAGGCAGAAGCTGGAGAAGACCCAAACCACCAAAAAATTCTAGAAAAGCCAAAAAAACGGCTGTGTTGGTTGTGCAGGTCTGAAACGTCGAGACAACGCCAAAAAAATGTGCCTGAGGAGGCAAAAAAAATTTCCTATGCACAAGAAACGCTGGAGCAAGTTGCAGGCAAGTTGAAGTGGATTTGGAGGACTGAGAACCCAGTCAATCAAACACAGCAACCAAAAAAATGTTTTTTTAAATGGTGCACACAACAAAGGGTGCACTCAAAGGGTGCAAAATCCAAACGTTTTTCAATGCAACCAAAAAGTTTTTCAACCAAAAATGTTTTTCAATGCACCTCAGCAACCAAAAATGTTTTTCAATTCACCAAAACATTTAAACTCAGCAACCAAAATTGTTTCATTGCCAAAAGTAGGTCGAAATACGTGCCAAGTGAGAAATAGCTGAGAGAATGGAAAACCACGTGCCAGGTCCTGCAGGTTTGAATGCCAATGCTGTAGATTTGAATGTCAATGCTGTTGTGCATGGAGATTTGAATGCCAATGCTGTAGATTTGAAATACGTGCAAATTAGACCAATAAAGGGAAAAACAAGCCACCATAGTATGCAGAAGCAGCAAAAGCTTTAAAACTCAATACACATCATAAAAACACCTCCAAATGTGCATGCAAACCTGAAAAATCGAGTGGTCAAAGACACTAAACTCGAAAAACACCAGAAACTTGAACAACCACCTTGAGCACCCGAGCAAGAAACCAAAACCCACGAACACGAATAGAGGTATAAATGCCCAAAATCAATGCAAGAAGAGCACGAAAAATGGAATAACCATTACGACACACGCAACGAGATCTGGATATCACGCCGGAAGCTAGAAAAATGCATGAGCAATGCCGATGAGTGCATGGATCCACAAGATCCGCTCTCATACCATGAAAGAGGGTTTGAAAACCCAAAAGCGAGGATCACGAGGGACGACATGCACATCAATGGACATGTGAACGACAGCGTGAAGAGATCTCGGGAGGAGCAAGCATCAACCGAATGTGCATGCAAAGATTCAACAAACGGGCAGAACCTGGTTAAGCCATAAAACTCTCCTCTATCTCATATATTAAAAGACATGTACATATAGGAGGTGTTGAGTAACCCCCAGGGTAGCAATCATGACAACTCAATTAGAGAGGGGGAGTTACATTCCCAGAATAGAAGTGTAACTCCCAATGACGCATATGACGTACTAACACGCTAACACACTAACACGTAAGGGAATGTCATAATGACCCCTAAATGACACATGGACCTATGATCTCACCTAAGTGAGATGAATCACCTAATGATGTGGAAAATAACACACACCAACAGTAATACTTTAGAGAGTCTTTATTTAGATATCCAAAATATAAATAGATACAGATTTCACCATTCTTCTTCTAGAGTGGTACAATATTTTCTATCCATGTTGAGTGACGTACTAGAAAAATTATATGGGAATTGATTATTTTCTCTACCTATTCTTTGAAGTTCACGACAATATTTATAGTATATTGTATTTACTTTTTATAGAAGGCCTTCACATATAGTTATAAGGTGATGAATTTATACATTGATTATGGTTGAAAGGATTTAATATCATTGTACGAATATGCAAGTACATGTGAATTCTTCTTGAATAAGGTTAAGATGTTTCTTCATTCCTTAGGTGAAAAATATTTACCTATGTTCACCATCCTTGGCTATTCATTTGTATCAATGTTTATTTTCTCATATACATATGAAAATATTGGTTTATCCTTTGATTTACCCTAGATAAACCTATCATAATTTTAAAAAAATTCTTCCAGTGACACCATCTGCTTTAGAATTTTGTTTCCTTTCAATTAGATTACTCCATATTCATCTACATGGTCATTTTTAGTATTGTCACCATGATTAATAGTAATATCCCCTGGGACCTAGGAGTGATTCACCTCCTTCAAAGTCAGTAGACCTAAAACTTTTGGTGTTATACAATAAGGACACAATGTTGTTATCATCATTAAACAATTGCAACCTCTCTGAGTTGTCTTGAACACTTGGTCAGAAAATAATCTCAACCAAAAAATTTTGTCAACTGAAATAAGGATGTGGAATCATCAAAGAGGTGGAAAATTCCAATGAATCATCCCTAGTGTTTTGATCTTTAGTATATTCCTTAATATCAATTGCATCAAAATGTTCTACGAAATCCAAAACTCTATTCCTACAGTGACAGAGATACGAGCTCTTCACTTGGAATATATCTCTTACCTATTTCATGATCAATTTGGCATCTCCTTGCACTGTGAGCTTTTCGATCCCCATTTCTTCATTAACTCATAACTCATAAAAATGCTTCATACTCAATATTATCTTTGTTTTTTTAGAAATACAACTTATATGCCAAAGATAAAAAATATCCTTGTGGAGAAGACAAGATAATTTTTTCACCTAGGACAGTTGTTAAACAACTTACATTAAATTCCATGCTACAAATCTCATGAGAAATATCATTTGTATATATCTCAAGGATGGCACTTTTTTTCGTCATTAAAATCTCAGGAAGTAGTATACATTATCCCTTTTATCAAATGGAACTTTCCTAAATTCCCTGCTTTGGAAGAGAACATGTTTTCTAGGATCATCTAATTTTTTAATAGTGTATTTCATCTTAGGTTTGTGGAGGAGATTCTTCATTTCATTCATGACTAGTATTAATTTTGAAGATGATTTCATGAATATTTAACCTTCCTTCTACTGAAAAAATATTCTACTAAGGATAATACCATAGGTAACTAACATATATGCCACTCGATTTGTTACTTTTACTCACTTTTCTTGATAGTCCAAAAAAAATTAAGTTTTGCATCTTTGATTCTTTTAACAAGTGGAACTTCTTTTGTCTCCATTGAGTAATAATGAGTGAATAGCCAAGAGAAACTCAAATCAAGAGCTTGAGTGACCTTAGCAGGCATGACATTGTCAAATACACTAAAATCAATACTAAAATTGTTAAGTCAACACCCATTAATCAATAAGGAAACATAGAAAGGTTCAAGTTTACTGGTATATGTTGGGGTAGAAGCTAGAAGGTTATATCTTTGAGTTGGGTTGGGCATGGGAAGTAATCCTATATAAGTAGATGGCACATTAGATTTGGAACTTCTACTTTTGATAAATTTGACTAGCTTATAAAATTGTTCAATATGAGCTAGCATGTATTCCAATTCAAAGATATTAACTTTGGATTTTTTCACATGATTAATAATATAAAATCTATAGGTAGAGCTCTCAGGAGCATATGAAATACTAGGGATAGTTTGATTTTTTCTAGAGGAAGGAGTTGTAGATTTGTCATTACTTTTTTCATGTGCAAAAGTGAAAGAATAATTTTTAGAAGAAGTGTAAGTACATGAAATAATCTTATTAGGAGATTCCTTGTGATGATATTTGGCTTAGGATTTCTTTTTGGCTGATTCCAATTATGGAAGAAATGGATAATATCTCTTAATTACTATTTTTCTACCAGTAGAGTTATCATTTGAGGGTTTTCTTTATCCTCTTTATACATGGATGATTTTATATTTTCTATGAAATTATGGAACCTGGAAGGAAGTCTGATTAATTAATTAATATTCAAGAAAATTCATTTTTCAATAAATGGGCTGCAATGCTTATAGGAATTAAAAATCCAATTACAAACAAAAAAATATGTTACACAGGTACAACAATAATCTTATTTACATAAGTTTCCAAAACATCTAGGAAGAATAAATACAATACAAACAAATATATTGTTATAAAAATGAAACAATAACTCAACGTACAATATAATGGTTATACAAACATAACCATAATAATAGTTCATAATTACCTAGTTACATAAGTAACAAATATATTACGTAAGAAGTAAATGAAAAAATTAACCTGAGTTTACTCAAAATTCCCCCCCTTAATTTTGCATTGTCTCAAGTGATTTGGAGAGGAACTCTTTGAACAACTCAAACTTTTCACATGCAAATGACTTTGTGAAGATATATGCTCGTTGTTTAGTTGTTGAGAAAAACTGAATTTGTATATTGTGTTTCAAGACATGCCCGCATATGAAATGAACTTGTACTTTGATGTTCTTTATTCTCTTATGAAACACTAGATTACAAACAAGTTTGATAACACCTTCATTATCAACATACAAGTTCATCAATTTTTCCTATGGTATTCCAAGTCCTTGAAGTATGTGAACTATCCATATCACTTCTTAGACAACTTCACCTATAGCACGATATTTGGCTTCTGTAGAAAAGTGAGAAACAAAGTGTTGTTTCTTTCTTCCCCATGATATTGGTCTGGATCCCAAAAAGAATACAAATCTAGAAGTGAATTTCTTATCATCTATGTCACATGCATGATCTCAATCTGAATATCTAGTTAAGAAGAAGTTATCATTCTTCTTGTACTCTAGACCAAGATCCTCTGTACCCTTGAGATATCTAAAGATCTTCCTTGTTGCCTTCCAATGACAAACTCTAGGTTCCTCCATGTACCTAGAAATATAGCTCACTGCAAAGTTGATATCTAGTCTAGTATAAGTTAGGTAAATGAGACTCCTAATCAACTGTCGATAGAGAGTTGCATCTACCATAGGAGATGGATCTAAATGAGATAATTGCATTTTTTTCTCCATAGGTGTAGCAATAGGTGTGTAATACATCATCTTAAAATTCTTGAGCATTGTCTTAGTATACATCAACTGAGAAAAAAATATGTGATTCTCTTTCGCCCATACTTCCAATCCAGGACATTAGTACATGAGGCTAAGATCTTTCATGTCAAACAATCGGTTAAGATATTTCTCTGTTGCATTTATCATATTCACTTAATTTTCAATGATGAATATATCATCGACATAAACAAAAACAATCAAAATCTCCATCCATTGATTTTTGAGGTAGAGATTGGGATCATATGGATTTATGACGAATCCATTTTGTACGGATGTTCATCTATTTTGGTGTACCAATCTCAGGGTGCCTGTTTAAGGCTAGAGAGAGATTTCCTAAGTCTACATACCTTTGTTTGTTCTCCATGTATAGCATATCCCTCGAGTTGAGTCACATAGACTTCTTCTTATAGATCTGCATTCAAAAAGGTACTTTTCACACCCATCTGATGGAATTTCCACAAAATTGTGTAGGTAGAGAAAATATCATTCTGATCATTTTGATCGTAGTTGTGGGATTAAATGTATCCTCATGGTCAATTCCTACTTTTTATGCATACCCCTTTACTACCAGTTGTGCTTTATACTTGTCTATGGTCCCATCTACTTTGTACTTTGTTTTGAATATCCATCTACAACCAATGGGTTTCTTCCCTGGTGGAAGATTGACAAACTAAAAAGTGTTGTTTTTCATCACTAACTGATATTCAGCATCCATGGCATCTTTCCAAACTTTTGACTGTAGGGCTTCCTAGACTATAGAGGGCTCATTAGATTTAATAACTCTACTCATCAAAGTAAATTTTACTTCTTCTCGTGATTTAATGTGATTTTGTGGTCAAGTTATGGATGTATCCGATGGAGTATCCAATTTCCTATCTTGTATCATATTAGTATACCACTTGGGCATACATTGTACTACTCCCATGGGTTGTGGTTCTATCTTATCATCAACATCATCCCCATCATCACTTTCATCTTCTATGGGAACATCAGCTTCTATTTCTACAATAGGTGAAATATCTACATTAGGTGAGTCTGGAGGAGGAGCCTCAACTTCCTTCTTCTCAAAGAACTCAAAATTTCTACATGTGTATAATTTCCTGGTCTTTGGATCAATCATTTTTTACCCAAGAGTCTCTTCATTATAGCCAATGAAGATGAGTTTTTTTGACTTCATATCCAACATATTTCTATTCTTCTTGGGTATGTTCATGTTAGCTTTACACCTGAATACTCTATGGTGTGCAAAAAATTGACTCCTCTTTGACCATGCTTCATATGGTGATTCCATCAGGAGCAACTTTGGGAACTTTGTTCAACAAATATACAACTATCTTTGCTACTTCTACCCAAAATGTCATCGTTAATCCAGAATCATCAATCATGTAATGCACCATTTACAGGATAGTACGATTTCTTCTCTCAACAACACCATTATTCTATGGTATGTGTGGAGGAGGCATCTGTTTAATAATCTCATAAGCTTGTAGGTAGGTTTTTAACTCATTACTGGTGAATTCCACCCCCCCCCCCCCGATATGAGTGGAGAGGTATGATGTGTCGACCAGTCTCATTCTCTACATCCACTTTCAATTTTTTGAAGTTATCAAAATCATCACTTTTCTTATGAAGAGAATATATCCACATTTTTCTTTAATAGTCATCAACACAAAGCACAAAGTACTCAAATAGAGAATGATTCGGTTGCATCACACTATAAAGATTGACATAAACTAGATCAAGCTTACCATGATCTCAATAAGTACTCTTTTGGAATGAAGTTCTTTATTTTTTTCCCTGCTACTTGCAGTTGGGACACTTATATGTATCCTTCTGAAGAGATGGAAATCCTCTCACCATGTTGTACTGGTGAAGTGTTTCAAGATACTTGAAACTGATGTGACCAAGTTTCTAATGCCACAATTATGTTGATGAATAATTCAAAGCCACAAGTTCCTGAATGTCTCTATAGACAAATTCAAGCTGGAACATACATCCCACATTGGGATATTTTGTAGTAATTTTCGAGCCTCATGATTTTTCTCGAATCAAACACACTTTCTTACTAGAGTGACTATCAAACTAAATCTTTAGATTGTGATCTAGAAGCTTACTAACTAATGGTATATTATTTTTTAATCTAGGGACATATAATACATCCAATAGTCTACAATTTCGTGAGCCAAGAGGTAGAGAAATGTTCTCAATCCTTTGTACTATGTATGAAGAATCATCACCTAACAAAACATGGTTTTTCAAAGGTGTGTCCCTCATTATGGTAAACCAATCTTTGTGCCTGATCATGTTTCGATTGGATCCCGAATCAACATTCCAAATATCACTAGAAGATGTGGATGGTGTTGGTGCTCAATCTAATCTCACCCTGTTTGTTCAAAATATTTCTCATTCCACATGGTTTGAAGTATTTTATGTCTCCCTGTATAGATTCATGAAAAATTTCTCCTTCATTTGGTTTCCATGGTCATTCCTTTCCCTCTGGTTGAGGATCACATTGATTCTAGGTATTGCTTACCATTTCTCTATCCATGAGAAAGAATTTGTAATTTGGGCATGAATTTGGGGTTTCCCTTCTATTTTTCCATAGTCATGTTTTCCCTATCAAATTTTGTCCCAACATCAAAGGAAACATGGTCTTTTCTGATTGGATGCGGCCCAGTGGGTCATTTTGGTGAAACTTGTCACTTTTGTCACATTTGTAAAAAATGCAAAATTGGTCCCGCAGCCCTGATAGTTTCTGATTGGCTATTCAACAAATATGAAGTTGCAGGGAAAAAGTCTTACTTTGACCCCGAAGAGGGACGTGTGGCCGTTTTCAAGTTACAAGCAGGGAAGCGGTTCGCTGGAGCATTTTATAGATTTTTACATTTTTGTATGAGGGAGAAAAGTTATAAAATGATCCGCAACTCCGCCGGGGCCTGTCGACACTAAAATTTTCCTCTGTAATTTCTATTTCATTAATGTATGTATTAGGAATAGGATGTTAAGTATAATTCATAGTAACGCTCGATAGAAGATAACGGTGCTGCCGGTATGATGCCGCCAATAATGTATAGTACGGTAATAGTCAAAATTACAATAGGAATGTTGTGGTAAAAAGTAAATATTTGTCGTAACTGGTCTGGTAATGTTAAAATGTCAAAGTTATGGTAAGTAGAGAAGTAGGATCTACATGATTAGGAATTAGAAATATTATATTGGTAATAAGGACAAGGAGTGAGGTCATAAATATTTTTGTGTATTTTATTTGTAAAAAGTCTAAAAATGTGGAACCCATGTGAAATGATAAGGTTTATCTTATCTTAAAAGATAAACTTACATGTACAAATAAGAGTTAAGGTATGGAATATGATTTGTCAGAGTGGATTTCTTATCCTATCTTAGAGATAAGATGGATAAGCCTAAAAGTTCTATAAATAGAGAGGCCACCCCCCTCATTTAGCATAGAAGGAAGTAGTGAGAAATATTGTATGAGTAAGTGTGTAAAGGAACCCATCATTTTGAAGGTATGTTAAAGAAGACATTAAGAGGTGTAATTGTGAAGTTTCTCCCATAGTTATTGTTGGAAGGCAAGTGAAGTCATAATTTCATGGGTGAGATTGTAACAATTTCATGTTGATATTATAATTTACACTTATATTTCAGATTTATCATCATTCCTTCTTATCATAGTCTATGGTATTCTTGTGTTATGTTTGTTGTTGTGTTTCCAGATTCCATCCACCAAACTAAAAGTTTTTCATTAGTAAATAATCATAGCACGAGGAGTTCCTGGTAAAGAATTATCATAGTTCTGGATTGGTGATGACAAGCCCACATCAAAATTTAGAAGCAGAGAGGCGAGTCACTGGGGAATTTTAAGACTCTTTTTCCCACTTTAACTCAAATGTTGGACACGTGGAGGGCCTGCACTCATTTGAGGATTTTCCTTTGGGTCCTACCTTCGCAGTTGTGCCAAGGAGACATGTGGAGGCTTCTGATGGCTTCTCTCTATATTTATACTTCTCAAGAAACTTTCAAAAGCTTGGGACACATGGAGGGCCTGCGCCTATTTGGGGACCTGCCCTTGAACTTTACTTTTATAAGAGCGTTGAAGGGACATGTGGAGGCTTCTACTCAATCTTCCCATACTTAGACTTTTAAATGGCTGAGAATGCTTTCTCAGACTCTAGGCACATGGCACCTTCCACTGGTTCTTAGACTCTTGCAACAACTTTTCTAGAATGAGACACGTGGTGAGCCTGCGCTTGTTTAGGGTATCTACTTTTGGGAACCATATCAAAAGTGATCTAAAGAGACATGTGGAGGCTTCTGTCGTCTCCTCTTTATACCAAGACTTTTTCAATAGCAGAGGGTGCGTGGAGAGATTTCTCTCATTTGAGGTCCTACCTCTAGATTCCATCTTTGAAGTTGTGCCGAATAGACACGTGGAACCTTCCATTGGACCTTCCCATACTCTAAATTTTCAGCAACTGGTGCAACTCTCTAGGATTTTGAACATGTGGAGGGCCTGCGCTCATTTCAGAACCTACCTCTGAACTTCACCTTTGCAGTTGCGCCAAGGAAACACATGGAGGCTTCCGCTGGCTCCTCTTTGTACTTGGCCGACTCAGACTCACAGCACAGATATATGATATAATACATGAGGTGGCACTCACTTCTGAGAGACACGAATGCAGGTATCCATGTGAGGGCACTAATTTCTCAAGGTTTGTTCTTGAGGGTGAAAAGGATTTCTTGTCAGATCTATCCATATGGAGCCACTTGAAAATGATCAAAAAGGGGATTTCTTGCATGATAGAATAAAATAATTATTAGAAGGGCTATCAAAAATTTATGGCATGGAATCCCAGTCATGGTTAAGGGTCTATGAAACGTGATCATTTCATGATTTTTCCACCTAGCAGCTTTGGGTGTAAATTTGTTAAACATCACTTTCTGGAACCAACTTGTAACAAAAAAATGATTCCTCCAATATTCTTCTTTTGGGGGGAAAATATGGGATGAGTGAGTGAGTGAAAATGTATAAAGGCAATGAGAATACTCTTGCAAATGGTTGAGGGTTAATTTTTACAATAAAATTGGAGAAATCCCATCTTCTAGGGAGACCATCTAAGAATCCTGTTAATTTCGTGTGTTTTAGATTTCAATCATGTCAAGATGGTTGCAAGTGTACAACCATTGACAAGCTCTGAGATTGTTCAAGAAAATTTCCCCTGCTGATGAATATGATAAATCTCAAATTAATCTGTGTTGATATTGGGTAAAATTGTGTCTATTTTTATTTCAGAATGTCTTTCAAATAATTCTTCTTGTTCCTTTTGAAATCTTATATTAAAATATCTCTGAAACACACAAGATATTATCACTGTGATAGTTTAGTGGCATTTGCAATTTCATTATGAGAAGAGCTATCATCTTGTAATGAAATAAACAATTTAAAATCACTTTACTCTCACTTGTTGACAGAGATTGTATGTAAGTCTATGAGTGTATCTTAGGTGTCATAAACCAAGGGTTGTTAATGTTTAATTGAGTCTTTAGCTTGAGCCTTCATATTGAATTCTTAAATATTGTGTGAAACCATATAGATCTGGACCTCCATTGATGCACACCTTCTGGTTGAAGGAATATTTTGGCTATTCTAAAGCATTATGCCCATTAGTTTTCCAATCATTGTACAAGTTCTCAAAGATTTGGTGAAATCAACTTCCTCTTGCTTAATTCCCCACCAAAAATTTCAAATAGCCATGAATCCTACCTGAAGTACCCCTATGTTTGTGCTGTGGATCCACAAATGAACAAATTCTACTACCAAAATATATAGAAGTAAGCAGGTTTTAATTGTCTTTAGTAACCCAAACCTTATTCAGAAAATATATCCATTATTTAGAAGTGACAACTCGTGAGAGTTAAATTGTGGTGTATTGATCATATTTTCTCAAGATTCCCCTGAGATTTGTGCAAAGAAGGATCTCTTCATGTCCTTCACCAAGAGAAGTTACAAAACGGGTCCTCTCACCCTAGTTTAAAGGCACAACCTAAAGTAGTGAGGATATATGAAATCCTTAATGAAGGTGCTATCCATTTCTCCCATGCCTGAGTGACAAAGAGCCAGCCGAATCTCCTCCCTGGCTATAAAATGACTCACAATATGATCTATCTATCTCTAAGTGTCTTGCTAAATCTGTGATGTTTCTTAGCATTCCAAGGGAGAATCAATTTGAATACCAACACCATTATGGCGTCATTACTGGGGATTATTTGAATATCAGGACCTATTTGTGTGGAAACAACACCTTTTTGGCACCGTTGTTCGGGATTATTTGAACACCGCGACCTATCTATGTAATAATAACACCCGAATTGGTGCCGTTTTTGTCAGGGATCTTCAAAGGCATTCTTATATTTGGCCCTGGTAATGTTTCTTACATAATTTGAGTGCAAATATGTTGTTTAAACGTCATCCTGTGTTGACATTTGTAAAAATTGTCTAAAGTTACAAGTTCTGTGTGTAATATTTCCAGTTTCTAGTGGTTATTGCACTAAATTTATATCATTAGTGATAAATATTGGTAAAGGAAGGTCAAATCTGCTAAGATTTGTAGGATTTAAGTGTTAATAGATATTTGACAAGTCATTTTTTGTGCATTTGCATAACTAAGGTGAAAATCCTTAGTGGCGACTCTGTGTTGATTTAAATTTTTATAAATACCAGTGTCTTAACCTATATTAAGTGAAATATGTCACTAATATTTGCGAAGGAAGAAGATATTTCTTTGCTAAAGAACCTACCAGAAAGTTGTTTCCAGAACTAGGAAATAAAAATTCAAAAGGAAAAAGAGTCTAGAAAATAGTTGGAGATTAGGAATCAAGAAAAGAGTTATCCATTGTGAAAAGTGATCAACCTATGGTTGAGGATTACCATTCTTCTTCAAGTGATTTTGAATCAGGTAATCTTCATATAGATCTGAATTCTCTAACTAGAGAGGGGCCTTCATTTATGTCTGATAAGTGTGCTTCTCAGTCTGTCCCTATATTTTCCAAAGTTGATAGGGTTTTCCATGAAACAAAGTCTTTAGAGGACATTCATTTTAAAAATTCTACTCCTGTGTTGCAAATACCCCTTTTCCCTCATCATTTTGTATCTCCTCTAAGATCACCTCCTCAAAACAGTATGGCCCAACCTCCACCCAGACATCCTTTTGTTGTGAATACTTTTGGTCATATAAATTTTAGAGGTATGACTGGTTATCCAAATATAGTGCCACAAGATGTTAGAAATAGATTTCCTATAAGCTTAACGCCATGTGATGAATCTTGTTTGATAAAGTATTTTGATGCTTTCAATAAAAAAGTTGCTTATTATTTGAGGGATAAAAACCCTGAAACTTTAAGGCAGGCCTTCACCATGGCTTTGTAGATTGAAAATAATATCAAGGCAGTTGGTAAGCCTCCTAAAAGAGAGGGTATCAAATTGATCAATCCAAAAAAGCCTCAATCAAGAAAAAAAATTTATATGGAAGAGGTTGTAAAAACTTTGGCTGGAGTTGTTACATAAATATCTTACAAATTGGGCAGAGCAGAGAAGGGGATTGGACAAAGTTCCCAAAGTCAACACAAGCCACAAGGTCAAGAGAGATTTGGAAATCATCCCAGAAGTGATCATAGATCAGATGAGAGAGGAAAGGGGCCCATGGGATTAGGAAATAGACAGTCCTAACCCTGGGAAAATAGAATGGTTCCTCATCCTTTAACTACTAGAGTTTTTGTTGTTGAATAAGCTCATGAAATTCAATGGTGTGATAATTTTTTCTTGCCACATTCTCCATGTGATGTTGAAATGGAGTTGGGGAAGAAGTTGATGATGATGAGACAGATGATGATGCATGCATGATGGAGTACTCTACAATTTCACAGGAGGGAGTGACCTCAACTGAGCTGATAAGTGCCAGAACTGATGAAAGATTCTGGGATTACATCCACCGAGTATTACCTCTTCCTCCCACTAATACTTTTGAAATTGATATGCTACAAGATTTTGATTTTCCCAATAATGATTTTGAATACTTAAGGGCATTGATGATTAAAAAGTATGGTGGAGGTATTCCTTCAAAAGAGGCCATAAAACTGTTAATGAATGCATTATTTTCCCAAGAAAAAGAATATAATACCAAGAGTAAGGTTTATAAAGGGGTAGGGCCGAAGGCCGAACCAAAAATTTCATTTCTTACCAGTATCCCTAAGGAGACCCCTAAGAAAGATACATCTGGAAAAGGCCTAATTACCAAAAATAAAACATGTGCTCCTGCCCATGCCCAGACTCTGAAAACTCCTATACTATCAAAGGAAACTGTGAATATCCCTCCTAACACTACCCTACCCAAATATTTTCCTTGTGACATAGCCCAAATCTTGAGTCAGATCAAGGTCATTGTTCCCATTGTTAAATTACTCAGGATCCCTGAGCATAGGACAAGGGCATTCGAATATTTGGGATTTAAGGAAGAAAAGATTACTCCTGGAAAAAGTGCTAATAGTATAGAGGTTCCTCCGATTATTGTAGAATCAGAAATACCACAAACATTGGAGGAACTGGGTGAATCATCTGAGGTATATTTGGGAACTTCTACGATTGAGTATTAGCTTAATGTGGATCCATTTTTTACCACTTTGATTATTAAAGATAGGCTGGTACATAACTACATGTTTGACTCAGGGGCCTCATGTAATGTAATGCCTCTTGAGGTAATGAATGAGTTAGATATCAAGGTAACAATAACTTTTAGAAAATGTACGGCCATGCATTCAAGAGAAGTGCTAGTAATTAGGTATGTCGAATGGTTAGTAGTGCAATTGGCAGCTTTTCCAGGAAAGTCCTTAACCATGAATCTAGTTATTATTGATTTTCCTGCCAAATGGGGGATGTTATTATCTAGAAAGTGGGCAGCTAGTGTTGGTGGAAGTGTGCAAATGGATATGTCTTATAAAACCATACCAATTGAGGGGAACCTTGTGAAGTTGTACGGTGAAAAGAAAATGTTATATCTCATTGAGGACCCTAACAATGCTTCTTATGAAGTATTGTATGAAGACATCGATGTCGACAACTTTGTGGGTTATGCTGAATTTAAGGAACATAAGATTGATGAGTGCAAATATCACGAGAAGATTGGTTCTCCCTGGACTCTGATGTTTGATGGTGTTTTTTTTAGATTTGGTAAAAGCACAAAATATAAACCTCAGAAAAAATGGTTGGGTAGCAACTTGAACAGAGAAGAAAAATAAGCATATATCTAGTTGTTAAAAAGGTATCAAGACTTCTTGGCTTGGTCGTACTCAGAATCGCAGGCACTCGAAATATCTCCTTGACTGATTTCTCATAATCAAGGAACACATCATTATACAGTGTATATTCTTTTGTTTTTCTTCTTTTTTCACATTTTTTCTGTTTCGGTTTCTCTCGGTCCCTAGTGATAAGTTTTTATTGGTTTCTCAGTTCATTCTTGGGGGATTGTTTATTGTTCTTCTACTTTTTCAACTTGTTCTTGACTTCGTTGCCCAATGGAGTTTCTGCGCATGGTCTTTTCTTTTGTTCTTGTGGCACTCGCTGGGAGTTCCCATCCCCAAGTAGGAGCCAATGTTGGTGCTCAATCTAATCTTGCCCTATTTGTTCAAAATATTTCTCATTCCGCATGGTTTGAATTATTTTGTCTCCCTGTATGGATTCATGAGAGATTTCTCCTTCATTTGGTTATCATGGCTAGTCCTTTCCCTCTGGTCGAGGATTACATTGAGTCCAGGTATTGCTTACCGTTTCTCTATCCATGAGAAAGAATTTGTAATTTGGGCGTGAATTTGGGGTTTCCCTTTCCTTCTATTTTTCCACAGTCATGTTTTTCCTATCAAATTTTGTCCCAAAATTTTTGGAAACGTGGTCTTTTCTAATTGGATGTGGTCTGGTGGGTCATTTTGGTGAAACTTGTCACTTTATTCACATTTGTAAAAAATGCCAAATTGGTCTCGTGGCCCTGATAGTTTCTAATTGGCTATTGAACAAATATGAAGCGACAGGGAAAAAGTCTTACTTTGACCCCGAAGAGGGACACGTTGCTATTTTTCAAGTTGCATGCAGGGAAGTGCGTCGCCAGATAATTTTATAGATTTTTTCCTTTTTGTACGAGGGAACAAAGTTATAAAATGATCCATAAATCCACTGGGGTCCACATCAAATGCTAGAAGTGGGAGGCAAGTCACTGGGGCATTTTGAGACCCTTTGTCCCACTTCAACTCAAATGTTGGACATGTGGAGGGCCTACGCTCATTTGACGATCCATCTTTGGGTCCTACCTTTGCAATTGCGCCAAGGAGACAGGTGGAGGCTTCCGCTAGCTCCTCTCTATACTTTGACTTCTCAAGCAACTTTCTAAAGCCTGGGACAAGTAAAGGGCCCATGCCTGTTTGGGGACCTTCCCTTGAAATTTACTTTTGAAAGAGTGCTGAAGGAACACGTGGAGGTTTTTATTGAATCTTCCCATTCTTAGAATTTTCAATGGTCAAGAATGCTTTCTCGGACCCTAGGCACGTGACACCTTCTGTTGGTCCTTAGACTGTTTCAACAACTTTTCTGGAATGAGACACATGGTGAGCCCGCACTTATTTAGGGTCTCCAATTTTTGGCACCATATCAAAAGTGAGCTGAAGAGACATGTGGAGGCTTCCACTGGCTCCTCTTTATACCAAGAATTTTTCAATGGGTGAGGGCATGTGGAGAGCTTGTGCTCATTTGAGGTCCCGCCTCTAGAATCCATCTTTGAAGTTGCACCAAATAGACACGTGGAAGCTTCCACTAGACCTTTCCATACTCTAACTTTTCAGCAACCAGTGTAACTCTGTAGGGTTTTGAACACGTGGAGGGCCCACACTTGTTTGGGATCCTGCCTCTGAACTTCACCTTTGCAGTTGCACCAACGAAACATGTGGAGGTTTTCGCTAGCTACTCTTTGTACTTGGCTGTCTCAAACTCACATCATAGATATATGATATAATTCATGTAGGGGAACTCATTTCTTAGAGGCATGAATGTAGGTATCCATGCAAGGGCATTCATTTCTCAAGGTGTATTCTCGAGGGTGAAAATGATTTCTTGTCAAATCTAGCCATATGAAGCCATTTGAAAATGATCAAAAAGGGGATTTCTTACATGACAGAATAAAAGAATGATTAGAAGGACTGTCAAAAAATTATTGCATGGCATCCCAGTCATAGTTGAGGGTCTGAGAAACATGATCAATTCATGATTTATCCACTTGGAATCTTTGGGTGTAAATTGGTTAAACATCACTTTCTGGGACAAACTTGTAACAAGAAAAGTATTCCTTGAATATTCTTCCTTTTTGGGGGAAAATTTCGGATGAGTGAGTGATTGAATTGTATAAATGTAATGGGCATACTCTTGTAAATGGTCAGGGTTTAATTTTTACGAGAAAATTTGAGAAATCCCATCTTCCTAAGAGACCATCTGAGAAACTTGTTAATTTCTTTTGTTTTAGATTTCAATCATGTCAAGATGGTTGCAAGTGTACATCCATTGACACGCTTTGAGATTATTCAAGAAAATTTCCCCTGCTGATGAATCTGATAAATCTCGAATTAGTTTTTGTTGATCTTGGGTAAAATTGTGTTTGATTTTATTTCAGAATGTCTTTCAAATAGTTTTTTTTTTCCTGTTAGAAATCTTATATTAAAATATCTTTGAATCACACAAGATCTCGTCCATGTGTTATTATTTTTGCATTTGCAATTTCATTATGAGAAGATCTTTCATCTGGTAATGAAATAAACAATTTCAAATCATTTTACTTCCACTATGTTGATAAAGATTGTTTGTAAGCTTGTGAGTGTATCTTAGGCGTGACGAACCAGGGGTTGTTAATGTTTAATTGAGTCCTTATCTCCAGCCTTCATGTTGAATTCTTAAATATTGTGTGAAACCGTACAGATTTGGGCCTCCATTGATGCACACCTTCTATTTGAAGGAATTTTTTGGCTATTCTAAAGCATTTTGTCTGTTAGTTTTCCAATTATTGTAAAGGTTCTCAAAGATTTGGTGAAATCGACTTCATCTTGCTTAAATCCCCACCAAAAATTTCAAATAACCATGAATCCTACATTAAGTACCCCTATTTTTGTTGTGCATCCACAAATGAACTAATTATACTACCAAAATATATAGAAACAAGGAGATTTTAAGTGTCTTTACTAAACTGAACCTTGTTTTAGAAAATATCTCCATTCTTTAGAAGTGACAACTCATGAGAGTTAAATTGTGGTGTATTGATCATATTTTCTCAAGGTTCCCCTGAAAATTGTGCAAAGAAGGATCTCTTCATGTCCTTCACCAACATAGGTTACAAAATGGGTCCTCTCAACCTGGTTGAAAGACAGGACCTAAAGTAGTGAGGATAGATCAAATCCTTAATGAAGGTGATATCCATTTCTCTAACACCTAAGTGATAAAGAGTCAGTTGAGACCCCTCCCTAGCTAAAAAATGACTTCCATGATTTTTCTGTCTCTAAGTATCTTGTTAAATCTATGACGTTGCTCAGCTTCTAAGGGAGAATCAATTTGGATACCAACAACAGATTAGCAAAGTTGTCAGGGATTATTTGAACACTAGGACCTATTTATGTGGCAAAAACACCAAATTAGTGTCGTTTCGAGCGATTATATGAACACCGAGACCTATTTGTGTAACAACAACACCGAATTGGCACCGTTGTCGAGGATCTTCAAAGAAATTATTATATTTGGCCCTGGTAATATTTCTTACATGATCTAAGTGCAAATATGTTTTTTAAACGTCATCTTGTGTTGAGATTTGTAAGAATTTTTTGAAGCTACAAGTTCTGTGTGCAATATTTCAAGTTTCTTGTGGTTATTGCACTAAATTTATATCATCAGTGATAAATACTAGTAAAGGAAGGTCATATTTACTAAGCTTTGTAGGAATTAAGTGTTGATAGATATTTGACAAGTCATTGATAGTGCATTTGCACAACTAAGGTGAAAATCCTTAGTGGCGACTCCATGTTGATTTCAATTTTGATAAATACCAGTGCCTTAACTTGTATTAAGTGAAATATGTCACTAATCTTTGAAAATCTGGAAGGAATAAGATATTTCTTCACTAAAGACCCTACTAGAAAGTTGTTTCTAGAACTGCGAAAAGAAAATTCAAAAGGAAAAAGAGTCTGGAAAATAGTTGGAGATCAAGAATCAATAAAAGAGTTATCCATTATGAAAAGTGATCAACATGTGGTTGAGGATTACCATTCTTCTTCAAGTGATTTTGAATCAGGTAATATTCATATTGATCTGAATTCTCTAACTAGAGAGGGGCCTTCATTTATGTGTGATAAGTGTGCTTCTTAATCTATCCTTGTATTTTCCAAAGTTGATAGGGTTTTCCACGAAACATAGTCTTTAGAGGAAATTCATTTTGAAAATTATACTCCTATGTTCCAAAGACCCCTTGTCCCTCATCATTTTGTATTTCCTATAAGATCACCTCCTCCAAAATAGTAAGTCCCAGCCTCCACTTAGACCTCCTTTTGTTGTGAATACTTTTGGTCATATAAATTTTAGAGGTATGGTTGGTTATCCAAATATAGTGCCACAAGATGTTATAAATAGATTTCATATAAGATTAAGGCCATGTGATGAATATTATTTGATAAAGTATTTTGATGCTTTTGATAAAAAGGTTGCTTATTATTTGAGGGATAAAAACCCTAAAACTTTGAGGCATGCCTTCACCATGGCTTTGTAGATTGAAAATAACATCAAGGCAGTTGGTAAGCCTCCTAAAAGAGAGAGTATCAAATTGTTCAATTCAGAAAAGCCTCAATCAAGTAAATTTTTTAATCTAGAAGAGGTTGTAAAAACTTTTCCTGGAGCTGTTATAGAAATATCTTACAAATTAGACAGAGTAGAGAAGGGGATTGGACAAAGTTCCTAAGGTCAGCACAAGCCACAAGGTTAAGAGAGATTTGGGAATAATCCCAAAGGTGATTATAGATCAGATGATAGAGGAAACGGGCCGATGGGATCAGGAAACAGATAGCCCTAACCCTGATAAAATAGAATGGTTCATCATCCTTTCACTACTAGGGTTTTTGTTGTTGAATAAGCTCATGAAATTGAGTGGTGTGATAGTTTTTCTTGCCACATTCTCCATGTGATGTTGAAAATGGATTTAAGGAAGAAGTTGATGATGATGAGACAGATTATGATGCATGCATGATGGAGTACTCTACAATTTCACAACAAGGAGTGACCTCAACTGAGCTGATAAGTGCCAGAACTGTTGAAATATTTTGGGATTACATCCACTGGGTATTACCTCTTCCTCCCACTAATACTTTTGAAATTGATATGCTACAAGATTTTGATTTTCCCAATAATGATTTTGAATACTTAAGGGCATTGATGATTAAAAAGTATGGTGGAGGAATTCCTTCAAAAGAGGACATACAACTGTTAATGAATGCATTAGTTTCCCAAGAAAAAGAATATAATACCAAGAGTAAGGTTTACAAAGGGGTAGGGCCATAGGCCAAACAAAAAATTCCAGTTCTTACCAGTATCCCTAAGGAGACACCTAAGAAAGATACATCTGGGAAAGGTGTAATTACCAAAAATAAAACATGTGCTCCTATCCATGCCCAGACTCTGAAAACTCCTATACTATCAAAGGAACTGTGAATATCCCTCCTAACACTACCCTACCCAAATATTTTCCTTGTGACATAGCCCAAATCTTGAGTCAGATCAAGGTCATTGTTCCCATTGTTGAATTACTTAGGATCCTTGAGCATAGGAAAAGGGCATTCAAATATTTGGGATTTAAGGAAGAAAAGATACTCATGGAAAAAGTGTTAATAGTATAGAGGTTCCTCCCATTATTACAGAATCAGAAATAATACAAACATTGGAGGAATTGGGTGAATCATCTGAGGTATATTAGGGAACTTCTATGGTTGAGTCTTAGCTTAATGTGGATCTGTTTTTTACCACTTTGATTATTAAAGATAGGCTAGTACATAACTACATGTTTAACTCAGGGGCCTCATGTAATGTAATTCCTGTTGAGGTAATGAATGAGTTAGAGATCAAGGTAACAAAAACTTTTAGAAAATGTACGACCATGCATTCAAGAGAAGTGCTAGTAATTGGGTATGTCAAATGGTTAGTAGTGCAATTGGCAACTTTTCCAAGAAAGTGCTTAACCATGAATCTGGTTATTATTGATTGTCCTGCCAAATGGGGGATGTTATTATCTAGAAAGTGGGTAGCTAGTGTTGGTGGAAGTGTGCAAATGGATGTCTTATACAACCATACCAATTGTATTATACAACCATACCAATTGAGGGGAACCTTGTGAAGTTGTACGGTGAAAAGAAAATGTTATATCTCATTGAGGACCCTAACAATGCTTCTTATGAAGTATTGTATGAAGACATCGATGTCGACAAATTTGTAGGTTATGATGACTCTAAGGAGCATAATATTGATGAGTGTAAATATCACGAGAAGATTGGTTCTCCCTGGACTCTAATGTTTGATGGTGTTTGTTCTGGATTTGGTAAAAGCACAAAATATAAACCTTAGAAAAAATGGTTTGGTAGCAACTTGAACAGAGAAGAAAAATAAGCATATATCCAGTTGTTTAAAAGGTATCAAGACTTTTTGGCTTTGTCAAACTCAGAATCATAGGCACTCGAAATATCTCCTTGACTGATTTCTCAAAATCAAGGAACACATCATTATACAATGTATATTCTTTTGTTTTTGTTCCTTTTTCACGTTTTTTCTGTTTCGGTTTCTCCTAGTCCCTAGTTACAAGTTTTTGTCGGTTTCTCAGTTCATTCTGGGGGGATTAGTTATTGTTCTTCTACTTTGTAAGATTTTTCTTGACTTCATTTCCCAATGGAGTTTTGGCACATGGTCTTTTCTTTTGTTCTTGTGGCACTCGCTGGGAGTTCCCATCCCCAAGTAGGAGCCAATGTTGGTGCTCAATCTAATCTTGCCCTATTGTTCAAAATATTTCTCATTCCACATGGTTTGAATTATTTTGTCTCCCTGTATGGATTCATGAGAGATTTCTCCTTCATTTGGTTATCATGGTTAGTCCTTTCCCTCTGGTCGAGGATTACATTGAGTCCAGGTATTGCTTACCATTTCTCTATCCATGAGAAAGAATTTGTAATTTGGGCGTGAATTTGGGGTTTCCCTTTCCTTCTATTTTTCCACAGTCATGTTTTTCCTATCAAATTTTGTCCCAAAATTTGTGGAAATGTGGTCTTTTCTAATTGGATGTGGTCTGGTGGGTCATTTTGGTGAAACTTGTCACTTTTTTCACATTTGTAAAAAATGCCAAATTGGTCCTGTGGCCCCGATATTTTCTAATTGGCTATTGAACAAATATGAAGTGACAGGGAAAAAGTCTTACTTTAACCCTGAAGAGGGACACGTGGCTATTTTTCAAGTTGCATGTAGGGATTTGGTTCGCCAAATAATTTTACAGATTTTAGCCTTTTTGTACGAGGGAACAAAGTTATAAAATGATCCACAAATCCACTAGGGCCCACATCAAATGTTAGAAGTAGAGAGGTGGGTCGTTGGGGCATTTTGAGACTCTTTGGCCCGCTTCAACTCAAATGTTGGACATGTGGAGGGCCTACACTCATTTAATAATCCATCTTTGGGTCCTAACTTTGCAATTGTGCCAAGGAGATAGGTGGAGGTTTCTGTTGGCTCCTCTCTATACTTAGACTTCTCAAGTAACTTTCTAAAACCTGGGACAAGTTGAGTGTCCACGCCTATTTGGGGACCTGCCCTTTAAATTTACTTTTGAAAGAGCACTAAAGGGAAATGTGGAGGTTTCTACTGAATCTTCCCATACTTAGAATTTTCAACGGCCGAGAATTCTTTCTCGGACCCTAGGCACGTGGCACCTTCCATTGGTCCCTAGACTCTTTCAAAAACTTTTCTAGAATGAGACACATGGTGAGCCTACACTTATTTAGGGTCACCAATTTTTGGCACCATATCAAAAGTGAGCTGAATAGACACGTGGAGGCTTCCACCGGCTCCTCTTTATACCAATACTTTTTCAATGGGTGAGGGTATGTGGAGAGCTTGCGCTCGTTTGAGGTCCCGCCTCTAGAATCCATCTCTGAAGTTGCACCAAATAGACACGTGGAAGCTTCCACTAGACCTTCCTATACTCTAAATTTTCAGCAACTGGTGTAACTCTGTAGGGTTTTGAACACGTGGAGGGCCCACACTTGTTTGGGAACCTGCCTCTAAACTTCACCTGTGCAGTTGCACCAAGGAAACATGTGGAGGTTTTCGCTAGTTACTCTTTGTACATGGATTACATGAGCTCACATCGTAGATATATGATATAATCCATGTAGGGGAACTCATTTATGAGAGGCACGAATGCAAGTATCCATGCAAGGGCACTCATTTCTCAAGGTGTATTTTTTAGGGTGAAAATGATTGCTTGTCAAATCTAGCCATATGGAGCCACTTGAAAATGATCAAAAATGGGATTTCTTACATGACAGAATAAAAGAATGATTAGAAGGACTGTCAAAAATTTATTGCATGGCATCCCCATCATAGTTGAGGGTCTAAGAAACATTATCAGTTCATGATTTATCCACTTGGCATGTTTGGGTGTAAATTTGTTAAACATCACTTTTTGGGACGAACTTGTAACACGCAAATGATTCCTTGAATATTATTATTTTTTAGGGTAAAATTTCAGATGAGTGAGTGATTGAATTGTATAAATATAATGAGAATACTCTTGCAAATGGTCAGGGTTTAATCTTTACGATAAAATTTGAGAAATCCCATCTTCCTGAGAGACCATCTGAGAAACTTGTTAATTTCTTTTGTTTTAGATTTCAATTATGTCAAGATGGTTGCAAGTGTACATCCATTGACAAGCTCTGAGATTGTTCAAGAAAATTTCCCCTGCTGATGAATTTGATAAATCTCGAATTAATTTTTGTTGATCTTGGGAAAAATTGTGTTTGATTTTATTTCAAAATTTCTTTCAAATAGTTTTTCTTTTTCCTGTTACAATCTTATATTAAAATCTCTTTGAATCACACAAGATCTCGTCCATGTGTTATTATTTTTGCATTTGCAATTTCATTATGAGAATATTTTTCATCTGGTAATGAAATAAACAATTTAAAATCATTTTACTTCCACTATGTTGATAAAGATTGTTTGTAAGCCTGTGAGTGTATCTTAGGCGTGATGATCCAGGGGTTGTTAACGTTTAATTGAGTCTTTAGCTCGAACCTTCGTGTTGAATTCTTAAAGATTGTGTGAAACCGTACAAATTTGGACCTCCATTGATGCACACCTTCTATTTGAAGGAATATTTTGGCTATTCTAAAGCATTCTATTTCTTAGTTTTCCAATTGTTGTAAAGGTTCTCAAAGATTTGGTGAAATCAGCTTCATCTTGCTTAAATCCCTACCAGAAATTTCAAATAACCATGAATCCTATATTAAGCACCCCTATTTTTGTTGTGCATCCACAAATGAACAAATTATACTACCAAAATATATAGAAGCAAGGAGGTTTTAAGTGTCTTTAGTAACCTGAACCTTGTTTTAGAAAATATCTGCATTCTTTAGAAGTGACAACTTGTGAGAGTTAAATTGTGGTGTATTGATCATATTTTCTCAAGGTTCCCCTAAAATTGTGCAAAGAAGGATCTCTTCATGTCCTTCACCAACAGAGGTTACAAAACGAGTCCTCTCACCCTAGCTTAAAGTCGCGACCTAAAGTAGTGAGGATTTATCAAATCCTTAATGAAGGTGTTATCCATTTCTCCAACGCCTGAGTGAAAAGAGTAAGCTGAATCCTCTCCCTAGCTACAAAATGACTTTTACCATGATTTTATGGTCTCTAAGTATCTTGTTCAATCTATGATGTTGCTTGAATTCCAAGGGAGAATCAATTTGGATTCCAATAGATGGCTCACTGGAATGAGTAGTGTACAAGAAGTCCTCATGTTCTAAATTTTCTTATTTCTCAGCTATGTTTCCCTTCTAATGGGTTTTTATTATCGAGTTCCCCTTCTTCTTCCCTCTATTGTAGTGTGTATGTCCCTTATGAGATTTTTGATGTTGACGTCCATAATAACTTGAGGAACCTTTCTTATATGTATTTTACCAACAATCTTTTATATCATGTCCTTTGTTGCAAATAGGAAATTTATTCTTATTTTTTCCCCGTGCTGATGTTGTTTTTGGGACTTTTGAGAAGAATGAGATTTTCCTTTTCATTTTACTTTCTGATGATAAGATAGTGTCTACTCCTTTTCATCATATTTATTATACATTGTTTCTTCTTGTTTCAGTAGATTCACTAGCTTGTCAAAAGAAATTGTCTTATCAAAGAAGTTTAGTGTTGTCATAAAAATGTGATATGAAGGAGGGATTTTTCACAGAACAATGAGAAAGAGATATGTAGTAGTGACCTCTTCTCTGAGGGCTATAATTGAAGCCCTCAATTCTTAAACTCTTCTTAAGAAAGCTTCTACTTTCTCATTTTGTTTGAATTTCAGTGTGTGTAACCGAGTCTACAAATTCAATATTGTGTTCTTGTTTTTGGCCTGGTACACAGTGCCCAACTTATCCCACACTTATTTGAATGTTGTGTCATATTGAATGTGGGTTTGCACTTCATCATATATTGTGAACAAGATTATGAATTTGGCCTTCTGATTAGCTCTGTCAAACTGTCTTTGTTTGTTAGCATCATAGTGTGATCTGGTTACAGAACCATTCACAACAAGCCATATCTCCTCAAACTCAAGCTATGTTCTAATATTAGTCTTCCATACAACATAGTTATCTCCTTTTAGGAGCTGTGAGTCTAAAAGAAAGAACTTGGGGGCATTGGTGCCCATTTTCTGAATTCACTGACAAAGGATAAGGCTCTTATCACTCTAGGTATAAGCTCTTCCAATCTATATACCTTCATTATGATATATCCAACCTCTCTATGTGTGCGCCCTTCCGATATACTTATTGGTATGTGGAATAAGGTCTCCCTTTTGATATACATGGAATAATTTGAAATAGGCGTTAACATACTTGAAATAATTTGATATGTGGTACCAAGACAGTATTGAAAGGGGTCTATGCAATTATTGAAACTAGATCAAAGAAATATCCTCCTACGTGTGTGTAACTTCACTATATACGTAGATAATTTTAGTGTCTGGATTTATGTCGTGCAATCATTCACAAATGGATGGGAGGGCTCAAAGTGTGTGCACTGTGTCCTTATAACTCACCGTCAATTTAAATGGTTGATTCCCATACTGTGTTGTTTCAATTATATTAGGTGTTAAGTGTAGTAGTAGTCACGATGAATTTACCCGTAAGTTCTTCCCAGAGGCACTATATATACCGAATGCTACAAAAGAGATCGAAGATATCATGAGTGTTAAAGAACTAAATTTTCATTGATGTCATTTACAATTCTCTGTCAATTTTTATTAGTTACAATGTTTACAGTTGAATATGGAAACCTACAAATTAGTACACAATCCACTGAAATATAAATTTTTATGTAAAATGCTTAAAAAATTGAATGCCAAGTAATTTATTTTTTGTTTTGAGAGACCCTGGTGGCCTCTAGAGCTTAATACAGCTCTCAGTGTGAAAAAAATGCAAAAAACAACTTTAAAATGTAGTTTTAGATGTCCCCCCTTTAAGAAACTTGCTCATCATGAAAAATTACTCATGTGGCAAGAAAAAGTTTGTAGCCCAAATTAGGGTTTTCTCTACTAAAAATAGAGGGGGGTTTAGTCACAAATAATAGGTTTAGCAAGGGTTTGGTGTCGTCAAAGAAGGAAATTATGCTAAAAGGCCACAAAATTCTAATTTGTTTTAAAATAAAAAAAATTTGGGGAGGTCGAACCCAACACCTCCCCTTTCTAAAGCCCTTCACCCAACCAAGTCAGCGCTCAATGTGCTTTGCATGTGAATTCAATCAGTTTTATATAAATTGTATGAAAAAGGAATCACCTTTAAAAAACAACAACGTGGCCAATTGGTGGAGCTCCACATGGCACCAATGACTTTGGAGAAGGGATTAGGGAATTCACTATTAGAGGATCTTATCTCCTCATTTTGGCTTGTTCTTATCTTTGTTTAATTGTGCCACTGAATGAAAGATTTTATCTCTCTCTACCTATGAATTATTGTTGTTTTGTGGAGTCGTTGTTATGTTTATTAATCTAAGTTTACGCAACATTCTATTATTTTTTACCATGTAAATACGACACACTTGAATGGATGTTCATATCAAATAAAAAATGTTCATATTCATCTTCAATAGAAAATGCATACACAAACAAACCATCTTCTGCAGATCTAATTTATTCAATCAACAACTCACCTTCTTATCATTCATATTATCAATCATCCACTTCTTCATTTTCATCATCTGGTTGGGTTCCACAAGTGGTATTCATGGGTTAAGCCTTATGAGTAAGTATTTTAGGTGCAACAACAATTATTTACTTGTTCATAAATTTCTTCTTTATAATTTCCTTATATAGGGTATTTTGAGTAAGATATTACTTGAGAGAAAGTACATCCTTAACAAGTTTTTGCATAAAATAATATGTAGTTAAAAAACTTGAGCTTTGACTGTTGTCCATTCTAGAAATCACAAGCTTATCTTCTACATCTACTGCAAGGTATTGTACCACATCTACGGTAGCATGTTAAATTCTTCTCAACATGAATATGACCTCTAGTAATTGAGCATTGATGAAGAATCTTAACCGGTTATCCTTTGTAGTCCTTGTAGCCTCTAGAATTATTTAGAGTAGGTTATTAAAGTTAACAAAAAATTCCTCCATTGTTTAATGGGGTTCTTTTTTTAGTTGGGATCATTGTGAAAGTAGGGCATGGGAATCTTCACCAATCCTGAATTTTGCCTCAAACATGGACTTCATTTGCACCCAATTGGTAATGGATCTCTCTAGAAAATGATAAAACCAATCAGGAACATCTTCTTACAATGAATCCATAAATAGATGGACTAAGACATATTCATATACAACTCCTAATACACCACAAGATGTGATGAATGTAGCAATATAATCCTCTAGATATTTCTTATCATCATGCTTGAACTTGGGGAAGTTCTTCCTAGACCCTTTAGAAAATATATGCATAGTAGAGGAGGTAACGATAATGGGTCACTATTTTATCCCCATGGAAAAGGTGCAGTAATTATTTATTTTTCTTCCTTTGTTTCTTATTCTTATTCTTTTTATTCATGTTCTTCTATAGGAATTATATCTACTAGTGCCACAACTAATTCCTCAAAGTGTTTTTCAAGTAGAAAGTTAGGATCAAATTCAAGGAAGTATTTGTTAACCTACTTGCCTTGCAATTTAGACAATGGGAATCTTGAAATTATCTTTTTGTTACTCTTTAAATATTAGGTCATTTAACTCACTTGGTCAATTATCCATTTTATATGTTCTTTTCACATGTTTGTAAGATTTATATTTAGCTTAAAATAGATTTCTTTACACTCTCCTTTTCTGATTTGGATTGGGCATGTTCTTCCTCTAAGTCCATATTTCATGTAGTAACGTGGAAGTGATTATAGTTTACTCTTTTTTTCATTCCATTAAAATGTGTAATGTCTTATTGAATTCTTTGGAAGAAAAAAAGATTAGGTTGTAAAATTGGATCATTTAGGGGGATAGTCATTGGTGGAAAACTTCATGGCAAATATCAAAGCTTATAGAGATTTCAATTTCTGATTTTTTTATTTTTTTAAGATATGTAATTTTTAATTTTTTCATAGTTTTGGAAGTGGTGCAGGAATAAAAAAATATGCCCCACAATGGGTGCCAAAAATTGTTGGTAAAATATTTTTTTACAGGGACAAATTAGTGAGTTTTCACTAATGCTCCAGGACTAAGTCCATCCTCTTGGTAATGGGTAAGCTCCCATTTATTGAATATAGGAAAACAAATCACCTAGTGGCCATAAACCTGGGGATCACAAAAGAATAATCCACTAGAGAAATATGGAAAATTACTTGTACTTAGTACAAGGGAAGAATTTTCTTAGAAAAATGGATTAATTTTGTGAATAGGAGCTTACATATTTCATGTCATTAGCTGGAGTAGATCAAAACTCAGCTAGAAAACTTCAACCGTGTAAACAACAAGGAGACAAACACACAAAAGAATATATATATATATATATATATATATATATTGATTCATTCATCAAAGGTACAAAATCCATTCTTGGTTTTTCAAGATCATCATGCTTACAAAGTTGAGTATGTAAGAAGTACTGGAAATATAGACAAGAGAGAATAGAATAAAGTAATCTTTTTCTTATATCTAGTAGAGAAAAATATATCCTCTATTAAATGAAAATTAACAACAAAACCTCTTTGGAATGGAGAAGCCATACCGACATATAGATTACAAATATTACTCTTCCTCTCCTCCCACGTGACTTTTCACCTTTTGCCATTTGTGACCCTTCATATTACTAGGGAACAAAAGTGACCTTTTTTATTATGTTGGCGAGAAAATATGTCAGGTTGACAAATATGTAGACTTCTTGCCAAAGCTCTAGAAATCTAAGTCCCTTTACTTAAACGGTGCAGCTTCATGTTTATATGCACGTGAAAAGTGGTTTTTGTGGTGGCTTTTTACTAAGGGATCGAATAGAGGGACTCCACTAACCCTGTGGTAAAGGATGGAAATTACTTGCTAGAGAGAACTTTGCTTTAGAGAGCAGGAAAGGGAGTGAGAAAAGGGGAGAGGGAATAATGCTCTAGGTAGAAAATTAGAGTCCTACACCCATTAATCATAAAGTTTCAACAGTCATAAAATCATAAGAAAATAGCCTTGCAAAAGGAAACAAGACCATTTAGGATTTATGAACACAAAGTATCAATAAAACCCCCAATCAAAAAATGATATAAACTCCTCCTTTTATTGATACTTGAGTATAAATTGTACATGAAAAGAATGGAAGAATGCAAAAGTGAGAAGTAGAAGAATTAGCTATCTATTTGTTTCTTCACAAGGATCACTCTCTCATGAACTCACAAAATGACCAACCTTTTAGAAAGAGATTTCCTTCACAATTTATAAGACTTGAAAATGAATCTTCATCTACCCGTCAATTACCTTTTACATGCCTTTGCACAATTTATGACTTCAGAAACTATTTAGTCCCTTTTTATAAAATAATGGTGACTTATTACATTATAATCCTAAAGTAATTTTTAATTACATTAAAGGCATTATGAAAAATTACAACAATAATGAAGAATTAGAATGAAGAGAGATAAATTGAAGGTAAGAGAAGAGAGAGAAAGAGCAGAGAGAGACTTGAGAAGGAATTCTGATGAGGAATAATTTTCCTTTGATGAAGTCCACTAATCCTTGCTAGATGATCTGATGAAAGGATCCAATGTAGTGAAATTTGAATCCTTAAATATTTTACACCATGAGAAAAATTCTTTAGATGACACATAGGCAACATGAACTAAGTGTTTTGAAACACTATCAAATTATTCCTTTGGTGACCACGAGTTTTATTCATGACGATCTCCTATAAAGAGATTGAAGCTTGGAAGTGATCTTACCATGACTCTCTGCAATACTGTCATGTTTCATTAACATAAATTTCTCCTGAGATGATTCATTTGCAAGCCATGAAGTGTCATAATTCCATTGTTCTTTTGGTTGCACATTTTGACAAGAAACTATAATAATTACTCGGGAATTGTAACCATGACAATCCTATCAACTTAAATACACTCAAGACTAAAGATGAGACTGATTTGTTAATTACAAACTTGAACTTGATTTTTGATTTGGGGATTATTCTACACTAGGAAAAGGGGGAATTACTATTTTTATTAAGGGACAAATTTACCCATTTTGGCTTCGATCACTCACTCTGACCTTGAATATGATCTTGGTGTGTACTATCTTCGCCAAAACTGTATTTGATGATGAATTACGAAATATAACAACTGCCTATGTAGGACGCTTATTGTTTTTGGAAAGTATGGTTTTGAAATTCATTTCATGACAAAACCAAATTTTTTGATATGGGTTTTTGCTCTTCAGTGCACCTATGAAATTTCAAGCCTACCTGATGCTTGGAAATGGAGATTTTAAATTTCAAAAATCAATTGCCATGGGGAAAATAGGGTTTCTTTGCTGCAAAAAAATTGGGGAATGTTTATAAAATATTTCACTTATATTCTAATGGCCTCTAAAAATTTGGAAGATTGTAAACACTCCCATATCAATTCGTGCACCGGTCTTCAAGTTACGAAGATTTTTTGCTTTGCGGGTTACAAAGTCATTCTAACAAAGAACAAGCCTGGAGCCTTAAAAAATATGTTTTTTTTATTTCTTATTCTTATTCTAATCATGATAAAATGGTAGCAATGTGTAGAGCATGAAAATTGTGGAAGTATATTCGATGGAAAATTTGGAAGAGTTTTGGGAGCAGATGGAGAGATGATGCGAGAATGAGTGAAAAATCACAAGTTCTTGTTTTGAGATTTTGAAAATGGAGAGAGGGGGTCGGGAAATTTTTTTATCCCCATTATCCCTTTTTTTTGGATAATAGGTTATTAAAAATGTTCCTTATCCTGGTATTGCCAAGTTTTGCATGTTTATTCATTGAGCAAAGTGAAGGAGGGGTTTGGAAATAAGCACCTAGAGGCTTCTTGATAGTCGTATGTTTAACCATGGGCTAATAAGAATAGGGAATGTAATTTTTTACACCTATTTTACCTTTGGTAAGGTCCAATAGGGACATTAAAATGTGCCTCATCCTAGTGATTCCACGTGTCCTTGAAGAAATTTGACTAAGTACCAAAATATGCTACCTTGGGAAGAGGTTTGAAAACACCATATCTCGGGCTCCTGCAGGTGTTTTTAGGAACTTCATTAAATTATTTTTACTATAAATGTAATTTTAAGACAAATTGAATGGGTATCATCTTCTTATTCTTCTTTAAAAAATTCCAAAAATGGCATTCTTCCTTGGAATCACCGATTGTGCCCGCTTAAAATGAACTCCAGTGAGAAGTTCTAAGGGTTTTTGAAAAATATGAATGTTTCATCATTTAGAGGATCTTCTAAGCTTTCCAATGAGTACATTTTTTCCTCCTAACTCCTTACGCTGATCATGCAATCATCCAAAGAATATCAAGTACTTATTTTGACTCCCTTCTCCCCACAGAGGCTGAGACTGGGTCATATGAAAAACCATGTGGAAATAATGAGGGAGAGAAAAATTTCTTGTCCCCTTTTCCCTTTGGTTTTTTAAAATAGATGCAAAAAAAATCACCTTAGCCGTTTCTTGATAAGTAGCATGCATGCGGGAGTAGGCTAAGGAGGAAGTCAACTTGGTCAAAGGAGCTTAAAATAGGTCATTAGGGTCACATGAGAGAAAAAAAGGTTAACTGGAGGGAGCACAACAAAAATTTCACCTATTTTTACTTTGGAAAGGTACAATGGGGACATGAAAATTTTCCTCCACCTTAGGTTGACACATGTCTCTTTGGAAATTTGACAAAGTATCAACGACCGTGCCTTGAGATCCAACTTGTGAAGATCATAACTTGAGCTCCCGGATGATTTTTCAGGAACTTCCTTATATTATTGTGTATTAAAAATACATTTTGAGAAGAATGGTGGGGGAACCATGGCTTGATTATGAATTAAACACCCTCAAAAATATCTATTTTTCTCAGGATCTCTTGATGTGTATAGAAAGAATGAGTTGGCCTGAAAAATATATGGTACTTGAAGATGATATATTTTCTCCACCATGTAGGGGAATGAAATTAATTTCCAATGATATAATTTTTGGATCTTAACTAATTATATAGTTCTTGGAATCACTCCTTGAATATCAGGTACCTTTTATGGTGCAAGCTCCTTCAGCCTCAAAAACCCACTTTTGGTGCATTAGCTCCTAAACCTCTGAAACTTCCCAAAATATTCCTAAATGAGTTTCATGCTATTTTTAGATCCTTTTTACAATTACATGAGAAGTATGAGTCTTTGGAATTTTTATGATGATGGTGCCCTTGGCTTAGAAAAGTAAATGAAATCCCTTTCTTAGTATGTTGAATACTTTCCTTGAAAATCGTTGCTCCAACATACTTGAATGTTTTTTCTTATCCTAAGTAACCTAGGGAAAATGATTACTTCCATAGATGGACTATTGAATGAAAATAATGGACACGACACTAAGGGATAGGTTGATATGGGGGTGTCTTGGAAAGGTATGACATGAAAATTTTGACACTAGGGTGTGGTTGTCATGTTTTCTCCTGAATTTTACCCATGAAAAAACACAGGAAAACATATTATTAATGAAATAGAATAGTTACAATTTAATATTAATGGTCACTTAAGTGAATAAGACAAAATAGGTAAAAATTACATTCTTAATGAAGAATTAGAATATGGGGAAAGAAGAAAGAGGAGAGAGAAATGAGTGTTAATAAATCTAATGAAGATGAAGTCTCTGTTGATGAATAACTAGCTATTGGGGAACATTGAGGAAATAATTTTGGAATAATTTCCTCAAATTTTATCTCTTTACTAAAATGGAACAGAAAAAGTGCCACCTTGTCTACCTGTGGAATACAAACAAAAATCAAAGCATTGATCTATGTTTCAGGAATGATGGAGAGGGTCTTACATTGGTTGAACTAGACTTGATGATCCATTACAATATTAGAGATTGAACCTCTAATTCTTGTGAGAGATTCCAAAGTTTCTTCATTGAATGAGAAGATATCTCTTGCATATTTCTTGACAAAATCTTGGAAGGACTTGGACCCAATGCAATACAATACCACATATAATCCTGCATTATAATTCAAATACCTAAAATACAAAAATCCCACATGTAAGGAATATATACATAAAGTGGCATATATATGCAATATCAATACAATGATGATATGAGTCAGAAGTCAAGGCATCCCTCTATAAAAAGAGTGTACCAAACATGGTTGAGGGGCCCCAACCAGCAAATAGGAAGGCTTGCCATTTCACAATCATGTGTCAAAGACTAGTGTCCTAAAACAAAAATTTTTTACTCTTCATATCAACTGTTCCACTTGTTGCGTTCTGATTTTTCCACATCAACAGACCTACGTGATCTCCCCAAAAAAATTTTGTTGGCCAAACATTTTAGAGGACCATAACTTATGCATACGATCTCCTTTTTTTGAGTTCTTCATATCGATTAAAATCTGTCAAGATTCTCTACAACACTAAAATGGTTTAGGGATATTTCAGGATCATCTGCACTCAAAACATCCTATAGATCACTCCTCCTAAATAAGACCATTTTTTCCTCAAAATAGAAACTCACCTAGTTGAACTATTTACAAGTCCTCTACATATTACAAACAACATAACCTAGTTTATAACATAGTAATTTTAAAAAAATTACAATATATTAAAAGTAACATCACCCATGGCCATTACTACAATTGATATGAAAATTAAAAATTCCATACTCATCTATTGTACTATGATCCTGCACCACTGTCAAATATACAAATGTAATATGCATTCACATTTTGTTAATGCAAACAATTTACATACTATTTGTAACTATGTTTGAAAGTTACAAAGATTTAAGCCTAAAATTAAGACTTATAACATGTGCAAGCATCATGCATGGCTACAAATATTTTTTATAATTGTTACAAACACAATTAGTGGCTACATGAAACATTTGCATAATCTTTTAAACAACAACACTCTGAATACAATTTCCCAAAAATAGACATCTAATAACTGATATTGCCCCATAGAAACAATTGTACATGTTGTTGTCAAAATGAAATTTTCAAAACCATCAAGAAGAGAAATTACCCAAGTATGATAAAATTGTCACATGGATTTTCCCTTCAGGTTACATCATCAAATCAAAGCTAAATACATATTGGAATTATTTCCTTTTTTCACAATGTAATAGGAATCCCAAAAATTGCTTTGAATAATTTACATGATAATCAACATTTAGCGCTATGAAAACATGAAACAGTGGAATTTTTTACCCACCATTTTAATGACATTTTCCTATTTAGGTGGTTGATTCACTTCAGTGTTTACCTGAACCACTGGAGGGGCCACTTTTAAATTTTTTGGTTTTACATTTCTTTCCATATTCACAAATTTTAATTTTTTTCCAAGATGAAGCTTCCAACACTTTTCAATTACACGAATTGTCTTTTTACAGTGATCACAAACTCTTTTGTCCATATTTCAATGATCCACATTTTTAGGAAACTTACCTAAACTACTTTTTTCTTACCCAGGTTTAGGAGAGTTGATCTCTCTCAATATTTTCTAACAAATATTTTCATTTCCTAAATTTTACTACACAATGGTTAGACAACCCACAAAATTTATATGGGTATCTATACCACATTTTCTACATATCATTACCAAATTTCTCAAATGTATATAATGGATCAACATTCTTACCATGTCCTTTACGTTTATGATAAACAAGAGGTGGAGGAATATTTATACCTCTTTGTGGTGATCTCGTACCAGATCCTTCTTCTAAGGATGAATCAAAAAATCCTAATGTAGAAGCCTCTTTGTTGTTAGAATCTTGTTTTTTTCAGCGGTCTTGGATCCTTCTCCAATTTCTATTTTCCCTGCATTAGCCTACCCTAATCCTACAAAACGAGGTCATTATTCAACTTGTATGGGGTTATCTATGCCTTGATTATCCTTACTAAGGCCAATTTTATTAAATCTCATTTTATTTAATAGTTTATATCCTATTCCCATTGTGTGCTTTTTAAAGTCACCTAGAACATTACCTAAATCCGATTGTGTGTGAGAAGAGGAATTAGATGGTGCAATATTTATAATCCATTATTTTTTCATAGTGGATGCATTAGTAGTGGTTGGTACCTCTTTATTATCTGCACTAAGTTGTAACACCATCAAGAGATCATCCTTGGATTTAAGCTTTGTTTTCAATCTATCAATTTTTTCCTCAAGATCAAACAACTGAAACCTCAGGAATGCATTCTCTTCCTAGATCTGATGGTTGAATGATTTAATTTCCTTCAGCTTTTCCTTGATATACATTTTTTCCATGGTTTCCTACACACCTGTATTTCCAAACTTTGCACACTGCAATGGAAAGATCAAGCCCAAAATGCAAAACCACTAAAATCCATATTCAACTGAACCAAGTAAAGAGATAAACCATCTCTAATACCAAAACTTGATTTGAAAATAGTTTTCACCCCATTGGTATCGTTTTTTAAAAAATCAGATACTTAAATTTTCTTATTTTAAAATTGATCAAGAGTGACTTTTTTTCACTTTTTAGGTGTTTTGAAACTCCAATTTTCCAAATTTTATTTTAACGATCAAGTTATCATTTAATTAAACTTTCCATGATTTAAATGGAAATTATACAAATCCATACAAAACTAATCACAAGCTGAATTTTAATAATGCATCCAATTTGATTTTTTTAATCTGAAATTGATTATGCATTCAGTCTGTCTATTGTGAATAATGGATTATCAAATTTTCACTTAATTCAATTTTGTACTTAATTTCTTTAATTAATCAAATTAACCAATTCCTTATACTTATTTTTTATCTAATCAAAAGAAGTAAATAAACTGAAACTAAAATCCATAAAACTTGATAATAGAGTTCACCTGATTGGGCTACGTCTCCAGATTCACATAATCATGAATCAATCTATTATTTAACACTTGAAGTAGAATTTTTACCTTGCGAAGTGAATAATAGATCTATTTCACATGCTTAAAGAGTTGATTCTGATTCTAAAACTCAATAATTTACCATAAACTTGATTCTGAATCAAGTTATGGCTCTGCAGTACCTCTATAGTGTGACATGCATGTACATGTTTAAGAAAAAACACCTACACTTGGAAATTTAAAGTTTTCCATTAAGAATTAGTGACATTTTTTTGTTTGTCTCTAAATTTAGAACACTTTTCCTTTTTACACCAAATTCTAATACTAACTTTAGGTGCCTCAAAATTTAAGTTTTCTACAAACTGTCTCTTCACTATTCTATACAAAGTCTTTCAAAAATCCTTGTATAAATATGTGTAAGCTCGTTTTATTACATGTTGCAAGGTGCTTATTTTGGACTTGATAGGTCTTGGGGTTGAACCCCCTTCTACTTACTCACTAGCACGTTTGGATATTTGGAGAATACTCCCACATTCTTCACACGGGAGGATGTTTTGATATTTAAGTATAACATTTTATATTTGTTTTCTTGTGGATACGGCCACGTATTAATTGTTTTTACTGCCACATTCAATTTTAGTTGGTGCATTGGTTTCGACGGCTGAGTTTTAGAGTGCCACATAGTGGCGAGTTGGCATTTAAATTGCCTAATCCATTGGGCCGAGTTGTGTAGTCCAGTCTATATGGAGGTTTAAGTGGACTATTGAATGCTAAGTATATAGCATGGAACCTGCTGAGTTATATGATCTTGTGGATCTACTATATGGCCAAATAGGTAAGTTTGATTTATGTTAGGGTGTTGGGTTTAAAATTTGGAACCATGTTGTATAGCATCAGGCTCACGTTATGGGTGAGTAGATTGATAAGGTCATCAGTGGGTATTTTATCACCCCACCAAGTTTCTCAGTAGTTGAAGTTGTGATGAATAGATGGCCAAGTTTCCCCAATGCCAAGTCATTTCACAGCTTTAGACCCAATGCAATGCAATACCATATATAATTGTGCATTACAAATCAAATACCTACAATACAAAAACCCCACATGCAAGGGATATAGACATAAAGTGGCATATATATGCAATATCAATACAATAATGATATGAGTCTAAGACCAAGGAACCCCTCCGTAGAAAGAGTGTGTCGAGCCTGTGTAACAAACACTTTCCAAACACCATAACTAAGGGAATTTTTTTTGTTTCCCAATTTAAACATATGCCTTCAATGATTTAAATTTACAGACTAACATTTAAATATAGCATCAAATAATTGCAATTATTGAGATAACAAATCAATTAAGCATGTGCATGTTCATGGGTAAATTATATCCTTCTCGATCCTCCATAATTACTCTTTCGAGTCATTATACTAAGTATACTTATTAGTGCCCTTCTTGGCTTGATTTTACAAGTGTGTGTTCAAAGTATCTGCCTAAAGTTTAGTTAATCGAATCCCCTCTAACATCTCACACTTTAGTTAGAACTAGGCGAACCCGATCATGTACTAACATACACTACTTCGGAAAATGTTTATGATTCATGCATTGCATGCTCTATTTCTAGACTCCACATTATCTCTTAAATGTGTCCCATCACCATGTCAATTGGTTATGTTATCATAATTGAGTCATTGTTTAAGTTAATCAAATTTAGGTCATGCGCATGATACCAAAATTTTGCATCCAGTAAGACGAGCACATCTGTGCCAACTTAGGTTGCCTATGGTAGAGAAAGAGCTCACGCAATGACTTGCATAATCACAAGATCACTTTCTTCCCCACTATAGACACCAAAATTTGGTATCAATACCCTTGATTGTCTGTGTGCGCATTTTTCATCATGGTCCTACCTTGACCCATTTAATTTAATTCACTTCATTTATTTAAATGGCCAGATATTATATATCACCTTTAATTATTGTTTAATTCTTTTTAATTAATCTCAATTAGCTAATTACCTCTAATTAGCTTACCTTTTGGGATGTTGTTATCCCTAACCACCTAAATCTACATCCCTACACTTTTTCTAACTTTTATCCTACCCATATTTATCTCCTATCAACCCATGACGCTTCTCTAAACAACCCTTACCCAATAACATGCTTTAAAACATTTATCCCAATCCCTGAAGCCCCATATCTCAAGTAAATCAATGATTTTTCTATCTAAATAATGGTTACCCATAGTCAGCGGTAACCTAGGTGGGTCCTCTTTGACCCTATAAGACTAATCTCTTATTAAGCAGGCATAATGTTTCTCTAAGGAGAAGACACACAAAGGATGTGCGTGTGGGAACAAGGTGCATTTGAAGGTACAGGAATATAGGAAAGGAAACATGTGCTAAACACTTGGGCTCATAACTTAGCTATTTTTATGGATATGGGCTATTTTGGAGATAATGTGCAGAGCACACATAGAGATTAAGACTTGTGCTACATGCAATGGTATTTTGGGAACAAGTGGCAAATAAGCACCATGAATAGTTTAAGCTAATACTAGGATTTTTACTTGGATTTAACTATAGGACATCTATTATTAGAGAACTTGCATATTGTGCATACTATTGTAAAGGCACATGGCTATTATCAACATGTGACCTATTTTGAGAAGTGCATGAGCGGGGAAGGGAAAGTCCCATCCCCTATAAATATGTAATGAACTGTGTATTCTAGGGGGACTGGATTATTGTAGAGTTATACTGCTAGTTTTAACCACACATGACTCATGGAGATACTGATATAGTGTAAGAAACTTCTATATTTTATAGTATTAATGTGATGGAGTATATTGGTTGGATAATGGTATTATACATGAGTGAATCTGGTTCTTGTATGGTTAATCTTATCATAGTTATTATTTAATTCATTTATCATGGTTCTCTAAGATTTACATTTGGATTATGCACTGTGGAATGTTTATGTCTAGTTATGAATTTGAATATTCTTAAACATCATCATGCCAACATCTTATACAAGCAACTCTAAAGAGGTACATGGTACCTTTGTGCACTTTGCGTGAGTGCTCAGCTCAGGTCGATTGATGTGTCAGTGCGCCTGGGTTATTCATAGTGGTTTTTAGGCTACATCATTGGTTGTGTTGTCGGGGCCTATTTTTCAGTTATTTTTAGGATGTTTCATGATGAAGACGTACCAGTTGACCCTATTAAGTGTTGAGGAGTGGATAGTAGATCTAGAAGAAGAATATGCTTGGATATTTAGCACATGATCTGAGCTTGACGCATGCGCGTGGGTAGAGTAGAAATTGTATGACTGTTTATATGAAAGTTTCTCTATTATATTTCCAATAGATTTGTACAAGTGGTTGGTTGATTATACGTCTAAAAGGAATTGGAGGTTTTGTACACTTTTCTATATGTAGGAAGAATTTCAGGCCCTCTATGATGTTGATCTGATTTGGACACACACTATGGACACTTGTTTTTGTGGTGTTTAGAATAGCTATATTTTGGAGTACTCAATTTCCACTTATTCTTTCCCCTTTTCACGCATTCCACTAGTGATCACAATCTTGATGGTAACCCTAAATTTAGAAGAAAAACCAATGGGTAGATAAACCCCACCATATGTGGGGATAGGAGTAGGTTTGGTGAAGGATGGTGGACCTAGTAGTAGAAAGAAAAAGATAAGAAAGGCATCTTAAGTACAATGAGGCACACAAGAGAGAGTTAGGGAAGCAACACAAGATTACATAATAGATGGCATTGAGGAGAGATATGGCACGTGAAGGATTTGGAGATCACACAAAGGGCATAGAGCTAGAGAATTTAGAACTCCCCAATCTGGGCAACCATGACAGGGAACCCTCATCAACCTCTTATGAGAGCATGCTAGCAGAAATGACATGGGCAGTAGGTGTGCATCTAAATCTACTTGGAAACCTAGCCCTTATGCTTGGTTTTCTAGTTTCTAGTACAACCAGTAGTCAGCAAGTTAGTTTGGGTAGTAGAATAACAAGAGTGAATCACATAGCAAGTACATCTATGGTCAGGTAGATGTATTCCTTATAATTTATAAGTACCTTTTCAGGTGATTCATCAGTGTAGAACTCAGGTGCGTAAAATTTTGGACTCACCTCTGGGAGTATTACCACCTCACAGACTGTAGGAGTTCATTTTAGTACCATTGTTGGGACACAAGGTAGTACATCCTCTGGTTCACTTCCTACTGCATGTGGAGGATCAAGGGGTATGTGTGGCTCTGGTTCTGGTGGATCTAGTGGGTTTGGAAGTAGAGGTAACACAAGAGGTTGTGGATCCGGTGGGCACCATTCTCACCAACCCCATAATATTTACATGGATATGCTGCTTCATCTTCTAGAGTATAGGGGAATAGAAAATGATACTGAGCATGTGCACATGTGTGAGATATTTTCACCTTTGAAAGGGATCATGGCTTTTGAGTGCAAGGAAAGCCAGTTTACAACTACGTTGTAGGGACATGTATACAGTTGGTATAGGAAGTTTGACCCTGATCTGACTTTCGTAGATTATATAGCGTTACGGGATGCTTTCCTTAAGTAATTTAATATCCCTAAGTTTGAGTAGCAGAGTATAAGCGCGCTCAAGGATATTAAGAAGGGCACTATTGAGAGTTTTTGGGAGTATGATGCATGTTTCAAAACACTTTTTTCCAAAATTTCCTATAATATCCATGTAAGCCAACAAGCACAGTAATTTTTAGAGGCTTGATCACACCTTTTAGGAGGGTTTCATCACATAAGACATATGGATCCACATGAAGCACTTGAAGTACTGTTACACACGGAGGTAGTCCGAAGTATAGACACTAGAGTGAGCCCATTTCTGGAAGCTTAGATTGCAACTATGGCAAATAAGTTGGAGAATCTATTGGCCAATTCAGCGCACAAGACGCACACTAGGATTTGGTGTACAGATTATGAAGTTAAGGGGCACACTAAGGATAGTTTTCCTCGGTGAGTGTGATCATTTTTTCTAGACTGTGAGATATTTCATTTAGACCATTATGCAATCTATTGCCCATTGTTACAACATGTGATAAGGAAGAACGTATCTTGTTACCGTAAGATTTTCTGATCCACGAATCAAAATACCAAAGATTATAGGTTGATTGATCATATCTTTAATTTCATTAATATTGGTGTACAACAAACACAAGTATCAGATAATTCTAAAGGTAAAATAGAGTACCATGATCATGATCACACTCAAGGGCGCTAAAATCAGAACGAAAGTCTCTTTGAAGGAGGTCGTGGTAGAGGTCAAGGATACCATGGTTGATTGAGGGGCCAAGGCTGTGGTGGTGGAAAAGGTGAGTTTCCTCATGGAACTTGTTATAATTACGGATCTTCTGACCACTACAGGTGTGAATGCCCTCATAATATCATTTGTTCTTTTTGTTGGAAGAATCATAACTATGAGGAGTTCCTAGACCTATATGAGCATCTTAGTAAGCAACATAAATAGGAGAATAAGGGTGCAAGGATGGTTAGAATACAGTGTGCTATGGAAAATAAAAGGATGCCAAAGTTGGCACCGGAACCTAAAGTAGTACCTATGAAAATTACTACACACGATGAAGTTGTGCACACCACAGAAGCGTTGCAAAAAAATTCTACCATTACTAGGGAAGAGGTATTACATGCAAGATACCCAAATCCTACACATGAGAAAGAGGTTTATCATAAAACCATGGAGGTGCTCGAAAATATTCAGGGTGAAATATAATTTTTAAAGGAACAGTCACAAAAATTGGAACAAAAGAAGGCAACAAAGGCAGTCTAGTCAAATGTTGATGATTTGAAAGAGGTATGCAAGATGTTGCACCAGGAGAATATTATTCCATTACTAGGGAATTGGTTAAAGGGAAACATTCCGTGCACAGGTATTGAGAATGGATGAAAAATACTGCATGTTAATCTCCCCCCTCATAGCTTGGATTATGACAAAGAGATCACTCTTATTACTATTGTGGATAGGTGTATTTTGAGCAATATATTGATTGACACAGGTGTGGAAGTTAATGTGCTTATTTTAGATACATGGGTATAGATGGGCATACCTCTATTACATCCATCCTCTAATGTATTTTTTATGCAAAACCAAACTAAGGCCACTCCAAAAGGAGTTTTAAAGGATGCATCCATTACTATATAAGGGGTCAAGTTCACTGGGGACTTTGAGGTTTTAGCACTTGCAGAAGTAGATGGATTCCCAACTCTACTTGGGTGCCCTTGGTTTTATGCAAATAATGTTGATCTACAGTTTAACAAGGGGTATACAAGTTTTGAGAACAAGGAAGAACAAGTTATTATCCCTTTGACATATGGGAAACTTGCACCCTTGTTGAACATTTGGGCGAGGAAGATTTGAATAGAATTTATGTGTGCGCCATTCAAGATCTGGAATTACTTGATCCATATAATGAAGGAATCCTCTAGTGGGAAGATGCTCAATCTATTAGTTATATTGTAAGTATTGCCTATGACAATTGGGCACATAGAACTTATGAGATGTTTGGGCACGAAGTGAGGATTGCATCTGCGTGAAGAGACAACCCTCGTTGTATTAAGAGGATAAGTAACAACTATGTACCCCGATACAATGGAGAAGGAGACCATGTGGTATTCTTGCGTGCCATGGAGGAATAGTGGAATGATCAAGTAGACAGAATAAATATGTTAGTGTATACCCTGCATGGGATATCAACACGTTGGTAGATGGTTCACAGGGATAATCTCATAGGATGAAATGAAGTAAGAATTTCTCTACCAACCTAGTTTCTCAAGAGAAAATCACCTACTCAAATATGCACATATCATGGTAATCATCATGTTCAGCAACATGTTCAACAATGTGAGATACACTAGAAAAATGGGCAGGAAGCTTTACCAACTTCACTCTGGGTGTTATTATTCTAGGAGTTTAATTTTACAGTCATGGTAAAGCCAGGTAAAAGTAATTCTATCCTATACCACTTATCAAGAATTCAAAAAGGATAGGACGCACAGACAATTGAAGATACAATACCAAATTCACAGTTGTACAGGTTAAACCATGCACCCTTAGAATTGGAGGATATTGTTTTCTTTTTATGCACATGTATGGCGCCAGAAGGAATGAAATCCTTGGAAAAGAAACAACTTACAATTCACGTCGCACCTTTCATGTTGATTAGTGGTGACCTATACAAACTAGGATGAGACAAAGCATTGTGTCGGTGTGTACTAGAGCATGATCATACAACAATCATGGAAGAGGCTCATGGCGGTATTACAGGTGGGCATTATGAAGGTGACGCCACGACATCAAAGATTCTACTTGTTGGTTTATAGTGGGAGATCCTGTATCAGGATTGCAAGGAGTATTGTAAGGTGTTTGATCATTTTTGGTGCCTTAGAAAAACTAGGCAAAGAGATGAAATTCTTTTGAGGCCTATTACTAGTGTAGAACCATTTGAAAAATGGGCAATAGACTTTGTGGGTCCTATTTCCCCATCCACATGTAGAATTAGATCACGCTACATCATCACTTCTACATATTATCTTACAAGGTGGGAAAAAGTAACACCTACAATGGATTGTATAGTGGCTACAACAACAAGGTTCTTATGGGAAAATATTCTTACTAGGAATGGATGTATGTTAATTCTGACAAGTGATAGGGGCACACATTTCTTGAATGAGATAATTAAGATATTAGTTAATGAATTTACAATCATGTGCCACAAGAACACACCCTATCACCCTTAAGAAAATGGGACTACTGAGGCCTTCAACAAGATATTGAGACAAACCTTGACAAAAATTTGTGATGTTGGAAGGAAATATTGGGATGATAAAGTTTCTATTGTACTTTTGGCATAAAGAACATCCTACAAAAGGTTGAATAAGGCCACACCCTTTCAGTTGGTGTTTGGCATAGAGGAAGTTCTTATAGAATTTATGTTACCTTCTTTGCGTATTGCCCACATTGGAGGTCTAGCTGATAAGCAAGCTTTGGAAGAGAAAATTGACAACTTAATATAGCTGGATGAGAGACAAGCCACAACAGGTTTGAGTCAGAAGTAGGAAAAGGCCAGACAGAAGGCATGGCATGATAGACATATCAAGGACAAGAAGCCTGAGCTTGGGTAGATGGCACTTCTTTATGATTCAAATTTTTTGTGCCACCCAAGAATGCTTAAGGTTTATTTTTTGGGACCGTATGTTATCACTCACATACTTGAATCAGACGCTTGTCAGTTAGAGGTGCTTAATGGAACACAGTTACCTAGTTACTTCAACGGGAGTAGGCTAAAGCCCTACTATAAATAATCCATCTTGGTGTTTGTAAAAATATAGTATTGTCATTTAGTATAGATTTCCCTTATTATATTTCCCTCAGTTTGTTTCCTTCTTTGTCATTATGCTTTGTCAATTTATTTTAGTGTTTTGTGTATTAAGTGTGTTTGCGCACCGGAAGTTGATTCCAATCTAAAGTGTGTTTATGCACAGAGGACTAAACATACCCTTGGTGTGGGGTGGGGGTCATTTAAAAACGGATACACATAAGAAAATACTGTTACAGGTGATTTATTTTTTATTAAAACATATAGATAGTATGGAAAAGTGCTGCTAGAGAGAAAATTGCTCCTAAAGAAGATCATAGATGGAAACAAATGAATGAGCAGTATAATGTGAGGTAATTTGTGGCCATAAAAACTACTCGAGGAAGGCGCAGTGGTGAGGTACTTTGGCACATGGAACCGTATGGAAGGAGGTCTGTAGCCAGAAGGTAGGAAGGCACACTAGAAGTTTATAGTTGTGTCATGCAGGTGTATCGTGTGGAAATTGGGAAAATGGTCAATTAATGAGAATATAGTTGGTAGGTAAAGGAGAAATAAATGCATTTTCTTTTCACAACTCTATATAAAGATGTGATGTAGGTTCATTTCTACCTTTACGATCAAAAGTATTCGAGCGAGTTAGTTGTGACCAAACTGAGCGAAACACGTTGAGGTGCCGAGAGTTGTGAAACCAGAAGAGGAGAGCAGACTTGTGCACAGAATTGGATTGCATCCCCATTGGAGAAGGGTTTGAGTGAAGCAGAAGCATTGAGAAGGAGTTAGGGCATGTGGTTTTGAGCTAGGGCTTGGGGTTTTCAGCTAGGGCACAAGATCTTTCTCAACAGAGGAAAAAGGTGCAACGTTTATCATGGCACCAAAGAAAAGAACCTAGAGCAAGAATAAGGGGGAAGAAGAAGGTGGACACTGAGGTAAAGGATGCTCCTGAGAGAAATTTATTAGAAATGCAGTATCCAAAAGAAGTAATTATCATACGGGATTGGGATTCCCATATCCGTATGTGCAAGGTGTACGACTAAAAACATCGCACCACCAAGAACAAGGAGGAACTAAATGCATTGTTGAATAGAAAGAACAACAAAAAAATGGTTGAGGACATACCAGTGTATGATGTTGAGCCTCACAATGTTGGCTAAGTGCCAAAGGGTGCATGAGCATGCAAGACCAATAAGAATAAGAATGCGTGGGGAGAAGTGCATAAGACAAGGGTTTTAGAAGGGTTTATGAGAAACCAGAGCCCATGCATAAGGAAATACACATGGTCTAAGGACTTAACCATATTCAGCGTTCGAGAGGCACCTGAGGAAAAACATGACCCAACTAGGTATGCCAAGTGGATAAGGTATCAACCTGGAAGACTTGGTGGCCAAGGAAAGAATATTCCATGCATGGAATATTCTTAGGAAGAAATCATTGTAGAAAGTGGAGAGCTCGGAGAAGAATGAGCATGCACCATTGAAGGACCACGTGGACACTTGACATTTGATCTACTCTTGAAGAAAGGCATGGCGGAGGGTGTTGGTTTTATTAAGAGAGATGTTTGGAAGAAAAGAAGAGACACAGACAGAGAGAGAAAGACATATAGTATGAGGAAATCAAAGCTTTGTGGAAAATATTAGGAGGCCCAAGGAGTTGGGGTTCTCATTAGAGGACTGTGGGAATGTTATCATGTCTAAGGGATGGGTCTATAAAAATTTTGTAATAAAGAAAGCATGGCTAAGAGTTCTGATCTATGGATTGTATCCCTCTCTTGATATATTTTGTCTGATACGACCCTTTTGAATGTAATGTGGTTGCTAAGACTATGATCAATATAAATATATGGTTTTGTTCTGAATATCTGGTTTAGGGGTACAAGCCCTAATGTTATTTCCTTATATTTTATGGCAAATGTGTTCTTTGTATTTCATTTCATGATGTTTATCTTGTTATTAAATGTTTGGGTATGAGGATACAATAGCTCATGTTGTGCATTTACATGAATATTCACTTCTCCATAACTAATCCTCTAACAAAGGAAATATCTTCTCACAATGCTCACATAAAGGATGAGCTTGACGCACATGCGTGCCTGTCTGCTGGGTGATAGGCCAGTGCACATGGGGTTAGAACTTAATAGGTGGGTGTAAAAATGACTGCATCTTGGTTCCGTTACCGGGACCTCTTTTCAAAGTTGTGAGAATGATGCATGACAATGGAGCACTTGACCTTGGACAGTGTCAAGCCATCATTTAAGAGCATGGAGGATGAGTTTGCTCAAATATTTAGTACTGAACATGAGTTTGATGCACACAAATGGGTAAAATAACACTTGTATCACGAGCTATATGAGACCTTCTTTTTTTGCTTTCCAATAGAGTTGTATGAATGGATTTCCATGTATATGTCTAGATCAAGTTGTTACTATAGATCTCATGTTTGGACCCAAGAGGAATATCAGAGGTTGCAGGATGCTAATATTACTTGGATGTGTGTTGTTGATCATTGGTGGAAGAGAGTGCTAGCCGGTTACACCCTGGAATACACTATTTCTAAGTATTCTTTTCCTAATGTCACCGAGTTTGAGTTCTTAAGGGAGCCTAGAGTACCATTTATGTGTGTTATCCCTTTAGCTATGAATATCTTGATTGTTACCTTGAGTTTGGAAGCATTTCTTATGGCTACCTAATATTCTTTTGGGCGTTGGGTGAGGAATTTATGGTGGAGGAATATGGCATACATTGTGACTGAAAAAGAAAGAGAGGAGAGATGACTCAAGTATAGAGAAGTGCATGAAGGGGAGTTGGCTAGACAATGTGAAGTTGTGGGAGTGATGGAATTATGGAGACAAATGTTGCGGGAAGCAATTGAGGTTCACGTGGAGGACATGGAGCCTGATAATTTGAGTTACCCCATATTGGAAAGCATGGGAGAGAGACCCATTCATTTTCTGATTATAATTCTTCACTTGGAGAAAGTAAAGTCATTGAAATACATCTAAATCCCTGTGGTGAACAACCCCTGGCACTTAGTCTTCCAAATCAAGATATAATTATTGCTAACCTAGTTGGTGTTGGTGGGAGTAACTGATCTGGACCTAAGAGATATAATTTCTCATTTAGTACATCAATGGCTCCATAATCATTTCTTGTATTTGGAGGAATATTTTCTTGAATGATGTTTAGACAAAGTGCGGGTACACAAATCTTGGGTATCATGTCTGGGAGTGGTGGGGGACACACATCTGGTAGTGGTGTAATATCACAAACTATTCGCACGTAGTTCAGTGGAACATTGGGAATGTTAGGCATGACCACTTTAGGCTCATTACTGGCTCCAGGAGGTGAATATAGTGGTATAAGAGCTAGAGGACCTAGTAGATCTAGTGGATCTTTTGGTGGAGGCCACACCTGAGGGAATCAAGACAAGGGCTTCAACCACCTCAGTAAGTGTTCTTCGAAATGTCTTTTCACTTACCATACTACAAAGGTGTTGAGGATGTTACATAACATGTACACAAGTGTGATTTTCTATGGCACGTGAAGGGGATCACTACCCTAGAGCGGAAGGCAAGTCCTTTTGCAACAAAGTTGTAGGGATGCATACATAGTTAGTACCAAAATTATGACCCCCATAAGACATCGGTAGATTACACTGTGTTACTGGATGCCTCCTTGGTTGACTTTCATATCCATGAGTTTGAACAGAAGAGAATCAACACGCTGAAGGACATTCAACAAGGAATGGTAGAGAGTGTGCAGGAGTATGACGCTCATTTCAAGACTCTCTTATCAAATCTATCCTATGATATTCACCCCTCTCAGTATGCTCAGTGGTTTTTTAGAGGATTGATAACACTGTTTAGAAGAGCGCTTTCACACAAGACTTTCATAGACCCACACAAGGCCTTGGAAGCTACCCTACATGTTGAGGCTGTCAGAAGTGTGGATATTAGCATTAGCCCCTTCCTTAAGGCTCACATTGTTGTAATGGTGAAGTAGCTGGAGAATCTATCTGCAAACTCAGTGCATGAGAATCTTAGTGATCTATGGTGCACATATTGTGAGGTAGAGGGGCATATAAAAGATAGTTGTCCCTAGAGGTTGGTACACATCATGACGGTGGCCTCTGAAATTTTCCATGGAGATCATGATGCAAGGAGATGCCCATTACTGCAGCGTATGATCCACAAAATGGTTACATTGTGGATCATGTTTTCATGTGTGAAAATGTTGAAGAATGTACACTAACAGTATTGTACACTTTCCACAATTGTCTCGCCGGGATTTTTTTGGCCTCGAAAAACATGCCCGATATACAATTAAACATGATTTTCTGATATGGGTGGAATTTTTGACCCATAGGTTTATAGGATGGTTTTGGCCTATGGGTTTGATACCCACGGTTTTTTAAATATGCTAAAGTAGTTGTCTACTTATGTGCTTTTGTGCATATGGTAGGGTTGATGTAACATTATAGATGTGTCTAAATTTGGGTGTGAATTTTGTAGAGTTTGTTGAGCATAGATCCAAACAGATCTGGTTATTGTATTGAGAGAGCAGTGGCTTGTAATAAAATCTAAGTGATTCTTGGTGGACGTATCCCAAATTGGGTGAACCACGTTAAATACTATCTCTTTGTGTTGTGTTATTTTTATTTTTGCACTTTTATTTGAGAACTCTAATATTTTCTGCATATTAGTTTCTACTGTTACGATTCTATGAGGGATTGTTCTGTATTTTTTATCCCTTATTTCCTAAAAAATTGTATCAAAGCCTTGTTTGGTTTTCTGAAGTGTTGAATCACAAGGAAATTTTTAGCTTAAGTGGGAGGTATGGCAGATGATGGAAGCTCAAGGGTTAATAAATTCAACGGGTAGAACTTCAGTCTTTAAAAGATGCAGATGGAATATTAACTTATAAGAAGGATATTTATATTCTATTGTCTAAGAAGGTGAACAAACCCTCGAGTGTGACAGATGCATAATAGGATTTTCTAGATAGGAAGGCACTTGGGACAATCTACATGTGTCTTGTATCTTCAATATTATTTAATGTTTCAAAAGAAAATACCACAAAAGAAGTGATGGATGAATTAGGGAAGTTGTATGAAAAACCCTCTGCCTCTAACAAGATATTTTTAATGAAATTTTTGTTTAATATTAAGATTTATGAGAATGGTTCAGTAGTAGATCATTTGAATGATTTTAATATGGTTGTAAATATGCTAGCTTCGGTTACAATAGAATTTGATAAAGAATTAAGGGATTTCTTAATTTTGTGCTCATTACCTAAGAGTTGGAATAGCCTGGTAATGGCAGTAAGTAACTCGGTTCCAGTTAACTCAAAGTTAAAGTTTAAGGATTTTGTAGGAGTGATTCTAAGGAAGGAAATGCAAAGAAAAATCTCTGGGGAATCTTCTACTTCATGGAATTATTTGATAGTGGAAACAAGAGGGAGACAAAAGAATAGAGGAAGCTAAGGAAAATTAAAGGATCAGAAAAGGTCAAAATCTAAAAGCAAGATAGTATATTGGCATTGTGGAAAGTATGGGCATGCAAAGAAGCATTGTTGGGAGGTTCGGGACAAGAAGAAACAACAGGAAGAAAACAAGGAGGAAAATGTGGCAACGGGTAATTTATGTCAGGATGTTTTGATTCTTTCTTTGTACAATATTACTGAATCTTGGGTTTTAGATCTAGGGGACTCTTTCCATGCTACTCCACATAGGCATTATTTTGTTTATTATGTTCAAGGAGATTTTTGGCATGTTTTTCTTTGTGATGATGAGCCTTACAGCATAGTTGGAAAAGGTTCTATTCGGGTTAAGATGTAGAATGGGAATACTTGGCTATTGAAGGATGTTAGACATGTGCCTACATTAATATGAAATTTGATATCGACAGGGAAGTTAGGAAGTGATGGTTGTACTATGATATTTACAACATAATCTTGGAAGGTTAGCAAGGGTGCTCTTGTAGTGGCAAGAGGTAAGAAGGTTGTAACCTTCTATTTAACCACCTATAGTACTAATGTTTGTAATCTTGTGGCTTCAGAAGCAGATATAACATTGTGGCACTATAGAGTTGGTCATATGAGCCATAAGGGCATGGAGATCATAAAGAAGGATTTTCCCAGATATACAAAAATAATTTTAGAGTTCTGTGAGGACTGTATATATGGGAAACAAAAGTGAGTAAGGTTTCTCAATGTTGGACCTACAAATAAAGAGTGTAATTTACAGTTGGTGCATTCTGATGTGTGGAGGCGAGCTTAGGTATCATCTCTTGGGGGTTCAAGTTATTATGTTACTTTTATTGATGATGAAACAAGGAAAGTTTGGGTTTATTGTATTAGAAACAAATATGATGTATTTGAAAAAAATTTAAATAGAAAGCCTTGGTATATAATGAAACAAGTCTTAATCTAAAATGTCATAGGTCAGATAATGGAGGGGAGTATTGCAGCAATGAATTTGATGATTATTGATCTAAGAATGGAATCCGTAGGAAAAACATGGTTCCAGGAACTTCGTAGCATAATGGGCTATCGGAAAGGATGAACAGAACAATAATGGAATGTGCTAGGAACATGAGGTTACATGCAGGACTGCCTCTATCTTTCTGGGCATAAGCGGTGAGCACAAATTTATACTTGATAAGTAGAGGACCCTTAAGTGCCTTAGATGGAGGCATACCTGAAGAGGATTGGTATGGTAAGAAAGTTGATTATTCATTTCTTAGAGTCTTTAGATGTGAGGTTTTTGTCCATATAGACAAGGATGATAGGACCAAGCTAGAGGATAAATCATAAAAATGTACTTTCATTGGTTATGTTGGTGATGAATTTGGATATAAATGTTGGATTATTAAGGAAAAAAAAATCTTTTAAATAAATAGGGATGTGTTACAATAGAGTTTTGTGAAAGCTACCATGCAACTGAAGCAGTAATGTGTATATCAATACAGAGGAAACAATCCAAGAAATAATATGCAGTGGTAGAGGATATTCTGGATGGGAAATTGGTACATGAATCAGTTCAGGAACCTACTCAATAGGAACCCCAAACTCCTATATTGAGGAGGTCTTCTAGGGTAAGAAGATAACTTGAACGTTTTTCTCCTTCTCTTTATTATTTATTAGTCATTGATAGTAGAGATCCAAAGAGTTTTGATGAAGAAATGCAGGTAGATGCTAGGAAAAAGTGTGAGAAATCCATGGATGAGAAGCACCAATCTCTCATGGAGAACCAGACCTTATATTTGGTGAAGCTACCCGAAGAAAAAGAGCATTGCAGAACAAGTGGGTGTATAAAGTTAAAGATGAAAAAGGAGGAAATAAAAGATACAAGACTTGGTTGGTGGTTAAGGGGTTTACACAGAAAAAAGGTATAAATTTTGATGATATTTTTTCTCCTATATTAAAAATGAATTCTATTAGAACTATTCTTGGAATAGTGGTAACAAAAGACTTGCACTTAGAGCAGCTAGATATAAAGACTACCTTTCTCCATGGTGATTTGAAAGAGGATCTATATATGCAACAACTAGATGGTTATGAGGTCAAAGGTAAAGAGGAGATGGTGTGTAAACTGAAGAAGAACTTGTATGGTTTCAAATAAGCTCCACGTCAATGATATAAGAAATTTGATAGCTTCATAATGGATTAAGGTTATAGTAGATGTCATTTTAACTATTGCATGTATACAAAGAAATTTCAGGATGATAGTTATATTATCCTATGTCTGTATGTGGATGACATGTTGGTATCAGGAAAAAAACATGTAAGAAATAAAAGTACTCAAGAAGCAGCTAAGTGACTCCTTTGTTATGAAGGATTTGGGGACAAAAAAAAAAATCCTTGGCATGAGGATATCTTGGGATATGAAGGAACGAAAGATAACTTTATCTCATGAAGAGTACATTAAGAAGGTATTAGAGAGGTTTAATATGCAAGATGTTAAACCGATTGAGACTCCTTTAGCAGGACATTTCAAGTTATGAAAGAAGTTGTGTCCCAAGAAAGAGAAGGAGAGAAACCAGATGTCCAAGGTACCTTACTCATCAGTGATTGGTGGTTTGATGTATATCATAGTGTGCACTAGACCTGATATTGCCCACGCAGTGGGAGCTATGAGTAGATTTATGAGTGATCTAGGTAAAGATCATTGACATGCAGTAAAGTGGATCCTTCAGTACTTGAAAGGGACCATGGGGAAACTTTTGTGCTACATTGGATTGGACACCACTTTGAGTGGTTATGTAGATTCAGACATGGTTAGAGATGTAGAGAGTAGGAGGAACATGAAAAGTTATATTTTCACTATAGGTGGGAAAACAATGAGTTTTATTTCATGACTACAAAAGCTTGTGGATTTTTCAACCATGGAGGGTGAGTATGTTGCTGCCACAAAGGCAAGAAAAGAAATGATTTGGTTACCAAAATTTCTTAACGAGTTAGGGCATAAGCAGGAGGAAGGGAAGCTACATAGTGATAGTCAGAGTGGTATACACCTAGCTAAGAACACTTCTTTCCACTCTAAGATAAATCATATGTAGTTAAGGTACCATTTCATTAGAACAACTTTAGAGGAAGAGAAGTTGAAGCTGGAGAAGATTCATACCATTCAAAATCCTATAGACATGATGACCAAGGTGGTCATAAGGGAGAAACTAAAGCTATTTTCAGCTTTGGTTGTTATTCATGGATGAAAAATAATGGTTGAGAAGCTTGTTCAGAGGAAAACTAGTCTCCAAGTGGGAGATTGTTATATAGTGGAGCCTATTTTTATGTGTGGAAGTGTTGAAGACTGTACACTAAAATTGATGTATAATTTTAATTTCTGGGGTTTGGGGCCGAGATGGGCCTCGAGTGGGGGTCTGGGGGTGCATCCCCCAAGATTTTTTTTCTAGCCTTGAAAATCATGCTTGATATCTTAGGAAACGTTCTCTTCTCATATGGGCAATATTTTTTACCCATTGCTTTATGGGGTGGTTTTGGCCCATAGTTTTGGTACCCACAATATTGTAAAGCTGCTGAAGTAGTTACCTATTTAATGTGTTTTTGTGCATATGGTAGGGTTGATGTCACATTGCAAATGTGTGTGAGTTCAAGTGTGAATTTAGGAGAGTTTGTTGAGCACAACTCCAAATAGATATGGGTATTGTATTGAGAGAAGAGGTGGCTTGTAATAAAATTTGAGAAATTGATTCTTAGTGCACGTAGCCCAAATTGGGTGAACCACGTTAAATACTATCGTTTTAATTTTTCTTTTATTTTCTGTGCTTTTATTCCAAATCTATAATATTTTCTGCATATTGGTTTCTACTACTTTGATTATGTGTGGGATTATTTGGCATAATTTATCCCTTATTTCCTAATAGGCTTTTGTTGTTACTTTCTCTTTGTCACTCAGGTTTTTTTGTTAGATCATCGATCACATCTTTAACCTACAAAACAAATGAATACCTGCACATTCCCACAAACCAAATCAAATCTAATAAAAAATATGTAGAATGTGGAGTCAGACTGACCTCGAAAGTCACCTAAAGAGTGAACTTACGACTGAGTGTTGCACTACATCTCAGGATCCATGTAGTTCTCCATGTATGTGTATCAGTATCCTAGGTTTCCCTTGTGCAATTCACATGATGATAGAGGGTTAGATCTAAATAGACCTAAATATGTAAAATGTATGGGATGGAAAAGAATAAACTCCCCTTGTATTCAGTGTATGCAAACCAATGCATCCCATGACCCTCGTATGGATGTACTAAATATATACTTTGTAGTGCTCTTGTGCCTTTGTGTAAGCTTAGGTGGTGATAGATAATGTTTATATTCTTGGGCCTGTTGGCACTAAAATTTTCCTCCGTAATTTCTATTTCATTAATGTATGTATTAGGAATAGGATGTTGTTAAGTATAATTAGTAGTAGCGTCTGATAGAAGATAACGACGCTGCCGGTACGACGCCACCAATAATGTATAGTACGGTAATAGTCAAAAGTACAATAGGAATGTTGTGGTAAAAAATAAATATTTGTCGTAAGTGGTCCGGTAATGTTAAAATGTCAAAGTTAGGGTAAGTAGAGAAGTAGGGTCTACATGATTAGGAATTAGAAATATTATATTGGTAATAAGGACAAGGAGTGAGGTCATAAATATTTTGTGTATTTTATTTGTATAAAATCTAAAAATGTGGAACCCATGTGAAATGATAAGGTTTATCTTATCTTAAAAGATAAGCTTACATGTACAGATAAGAGTTAAGGTATGAAATATGATTCGTTAGAGTAGATTTCTTATCCTATCTTAGAGATAAGATGAATAAGCCTGGAAGTTCTATAAATAGAGAGGCCACCCCCTCATTTCACATATAAGGAAGTAGTGAGAAATATTGTATGAGTAAGTGTGTAAAGGAAGCCATAATTTTGAAGGTGTGTTAAAGAAGCCATTAAAAGGTGTAATTGTGAAGTTTCTCTCATAATTATGGTTGGAAGGCAAGTGAAGTCAGTAACACTTGAAGTACCTCATGGGTGAGATTGTAACAATTTCATGTTGATATTATAATTTACACTTATATTTCAGATTTATCATCATTCCTTCTTATCATAGTCTATGGTATTCTTGTGTTATGTTTGTTGTTGTGTTTTCAGATTATATCCACCAAACTAAAAGCTGTGCATTAGTAAATAATCATAGCACGAGGAGTTCCAGGTGAAGAATTATCATAGTGCTAGATTGGTGATGACATTTTAGTTTCGTTGCTGGGACCATTCCTCATTGGTGGATTTTCTGGAGAGATATTCCCACTTAGTCAGAAAACATTTGGAGGGTAACCTTGTTTTTACTGTGTATAGTAGTTACCATGGTAAAGTCACTTTTTACCATGAATATTATTTATCACAGTAACTTCACTTTTTGTTGTGAATAGTGTTTACCACAGTAAAGTAAATTTTTACTGCAGTAAGTCAAGTTTTACCATAGTTTACCATGGTCATTTCTATTTTACTATAGAAAGGTGTAAAGTCACTTTCTATTATAGTGATTCCAATTATTTGGCACATAAGTCTTGTTGATTGTACTTGTGGGTTGGTATTTCACTGTGGTTACTTTTGAAAATGGGGAAGATTCCTATTTTTTTAGCCCAATCTAATGAAGATGCTTCCTCTTTCATTCAAGAGTTTAAACGATCTTGTATTTGTAATGGCCTTATAAGAAGGGAACAATGGACTAAATTTTTTCCTACCTTTTTGGATGGTTCATCCCTTAGGTGGTTTGAAACAATAGGTGATAATGTGAAAAACTCATGGGATTTATTAACTGAAAGTTTTCTTGAAGAATTTGGTGAACAATAGAAATATGTAGATCTCATGATCGATATCACAAAGCTATCCCAAGGAGAGAAGGATAAGATAAGGGATTATCATGCTCGTGTTCTAGAGCTAAGGAGGAAGCTTGATGCCCAGACTCAGAAGGAAGGATTAGCAGATGGGTTGATGAATGGTGTGGATAATCTCCTCTGTAAGCACTTCATTCTTGGGATGAAGCCAAAGATTATACAACAAGTGAAGTATGACCACCTAGCTACCATTGAACAAGGAAAGGAGATTGCAAGAAGGAAAGAAGAAAGCATGGAAGAGGAGCCCAAAGAAATTGTTGCTAAAGTAGAGCCTACACCAGCACCTTTGGTCCAGAATCCACAACCACTCTCGGTGAGCACAAATATTTCTCCTAGTACATCTACTGAGTATGAAGATCTGCTCAGGAAGATGGGCCAGTTAACTATTAATCTTCTTCAAGGAAAATAATTTAGTTCTCAAGGAGGAGATAGAGGTCCAAAAAGAAATATTTTTGAAGTTGTATGTTATGGTTGTCATAAAAAGGGTCATTATAAGTATAATTGTCCAGATAGAGCTTCTACATCCGGTACAAGAGATAATGATAAAGGAAAAGCACATGTGAATTCTTTTGATGTAGTAGATAAGAGCATAAATAATGAAGTAGATGTGTTTGTAACAAAAAGAAAGAAAGAAAAAGATAACCAAGATGGAAATGATCCTAAGAAGATGAAAGGAGAAACTAGTAAGAAACATAGGAGAAGAAAGTTGGGTGTGCATGATTTTCTGATTTCACAGGGACAAGGACCATACTCCATCTTAGAAGATCTGTCCAAAAGGCCTGCAAATATTACATATGGTCAACTCTTGGCTATGTCTTCTGAGAAGAGGCGGGAGTTGCGAAGTGGACTCAATGCTCGATGAAGAAAGGAGGTTGAGGTCCCTGTTTTGGAGGCAGAGGCGGATCCCTACGCTCCACAAGCTGAGGTATTATGTAATGGTATTTCAATTCATGATGTCTTAGTTGATGGAGGTGTTGTAGTTAATGTAATGACTGAGTCTGTAATGAATATGTTGGGTTTAAAAATTGATCACCCCTCAACACTTATGTTAAGGTCATTAAATAAGGGAAAAACTAAACCAGAAGGTGTTGTTTCAAATGTGGCAATATCTGTTATGGGTGTTGTATGTGTGGTAGAGTTTCAGGTGATGAAAATGGTACTACTGCGTACCCAATGTTGTTGGGAAGATCATGGCTAAGGTGAGTTCATGAAAGAAACTACTGGAATGAAGGCTTCATGACACTTAGACATGGTAGAGAGAGAGTGAAGATAAACGTGATCCCTCGGCATCATAAGACAGAACCTGTGGATTCAAGTGATGAAACTGATGATTGGACATCCTCTGATTACTCTAGTACCAGTGAAGTGGACACAGAAGATGAAGAAAGTGAGGTTGATGTTTCGGTCATGGATATCCTTCCAGTCACACCGACTCATGAACCCATAAAATTATCTAAAGAAGAAATTGATGATCGTCTCCAACAAATAAATATTGGTGATGTTGTGATGGAGAGTGAGAAGGAATCCTACCTCTAGTTCTTTCGAAGGTACATACACCTATTCACTTTTGATTACAATGAACTCCATCAACTAAGTTGGGTATAACATTCTATTGAGCTGGTAGATGGTGCTAAGCCCATAAAGTAAATTCCATATAGAATGAATCCTAATTTTTCCAAGACTGTAAAAGAAGAAATAGATAAGTGGCTTGATGCAGGATTCATATTTGTTGTGGAGAATTCAAAATGGGTTTCTCCCATTGTGATCTCAATAAAAAAGAATGGAAAGCTACGCATTTGTGTTGATTATAGGAAGCTCAATAAGGCAACAAAAAAGGATCATTACCCTCTTCCATTCTCAGATCAGATCTTGGACAAAGTAGCTGGCCAGGAGTGCTATAGTTTTGCTAATGGATATAGCGGATACAACCAAGTTCGTATAGTGGAGAAAGATCAGTTGAAGACCATGTTCACCACTCCTTAGGGAACGTTTGCTTATAGAGTTATGCCTTTTGGGTTGTGTAATGCTCCGGTAATGTTCTAGCATTTGATGAATAGGGTGTTTGAACCCTACATTGGGAACTTCATCAGAGTATTTCTGGATGATTTTTTCATATATGGGAGCAAGATGGACCACTTTTACCAGATGGAGACAACATTTCAAAGGTTAGATGAAGCACAAGCCTCACTAAACCCTACAAAGTGTGTCTTTGGATGTTCTAAAGGAATTTTGTTAGGGCATGTTGTATCTAGAGATGGTATTGGTACTTATCCTAATAAAGTTTTAAAAATCAAAGAGTTACCATTTCCTATGAATAGAAGTAAGTTGAGATCATTTTTAGGCCATGTGGGTTACTATAGAAGGTTCATCAAGAATTTCTCAAAGATTACACAACCACTAACCCAGTTCTTGAAGAAGGATGTTATTTATGAACCAGGAAATAAGGTGCATTAAGCTTTTAAACAACTGAAGGAAGCCCTGGTGTCTTCACCTGTTTTAAAGAATCCGGATTGGAGCAAGCCATTAATTGTGTATACTGATGCCTCAGATGCAGTACTAGGAAGTACTCTGAGCCAAAAGGATAAAAATGGGAATGATAATCCAATTTACTTTGGGAGCAGACAAATGAGCAGTGCTGAGGTAAATTATACTGTAACTGAAAAAGAGGCTCTAGCAATCATTTTTGTTGTAAAGAAGTTTAGAAATTACTTGTTAGGGAAAAAATTTATAATTGTAACAAATCATTAGGCTCTAAAATATATTGTAAATAAGTCTAACCCATCAAGGAGGATAGCAAGATGGATAATTTTGCTACAAAAATTTGAATTTGATATTATAGATAGGCCAGGAAAGAAGCATGTCAATACAGATGCACTCTCTCGAGCCTATGAGGATTTAGGTTCATCTTGTGATGGTGATGATTTTCCAGATGCAACATTGTTATCCCTTGACACAATCCCTAGTGAATACATAGATATTTGGAATTATCTGAATGAATTCAAGTTTCCTGATGGTGTTAATGCAAAGACTAAGAGGAAGATTACTCAAGCCAGTCGTCCATATTCTATTCTACATGGAGTATTATTTCAAATAGGACCTGATGGACAGTACAAGAGGGCAGTTGGATGTGATCAAAGGAAGGAGCTGATAGAAGAATTTCACAATGGTATATGTGGAGGACACTTCTCTGGACAATTTACAACAAAAAGGATCTTGAAGGTAGGTTATCACTGGCCCACTCTTTTTAGAGATTTTTATAATTATTGTAAGACATGTGATATTTTTCAAACACATGGTAACCGTAAGACTTCATCAACACCATTATGCCCTATTCTTCCACTTGGTCCCTTTGAAAAGTGGGGAATAGATATTGTAGGTCCACTTCCAACTACCCCATGCCAAAATAAGTATATTGTAGTTGCCACAGATTATTTAACCAAGTGGGTTGAAGCTAGGCCATTGAAAATAGCTTCCATGGATGAAGTGGCAAGGTTCATATATGAATGCATGGTCACCAGATTTGGTTATCCATTAGAAATTGTAACAGATCAAGGAAGTCACTTCATTAATGAGGTGGTAGAATCCCTAGTCAACAAGTTTTCTATTAAGCACGGGAAGGCAACAACATACAAGCCAAGCACAAATGGACAGGTGTAATGAACAAATTTTGTGTTGTGCCAAATTCTAGCAAAAGATGCAGCCTTGCAGGTACATAAGTGGGATAAAAGGATTCATGTAGCATTGTGGGCATATAGGGCAACATCAAAGTCAGCAAGAGGATACTCCCCATTTCAGTTGGCTTATGGCATTGATCCAGTTCTTCCTATTGAGTTTGATATTCCCACTGTGAGAGTTATGAAAAATGAAAGATGGATGAAAGTGATTCAGTAAAAGAAATGTTGGTGCATCTTCATTTGCTAGAGGAAATGAGGTAAATAGCGAAGGATACAAGCTATAAGAATAAAATGAAGTAGAAGGAATACTTTGATCAAAATATCCATTGGTCTCCATTTCATGTGAATGACATGGTTCTAGTATATGATTCCAGATACAAAAAAAGAAGACAGAGAAAATTTCTTCCCAAATGGATGGAGCCCTACAAAATAGCAGTTGTGCATAAAAATGGTATATATCAACTGGAGGAATTGGATGGCACCCCCATTACGAAATGGGTCAACCACGACAAGTTAAAGATTTTCCAAGCACCAGAATAGTCTACTCTGAGGATGGAGTAGAAGCTAGGTTGGGAGAAAATGTCAACATTAAAATTTTCCTCCGTAATTTCTATTTTATCATGTATGTATTAGGAATAGGATATTGTTAAGTATGATTAGTAGTGGCGTTTGATAGAAGATAACAGCACCGTCATTACGGTGCCGCCAATAAAGTAGAGTACGGTAACAATCAAAGTACAATAGGAATGTTGTGGTAAAAAGTAAATATTTGTCGTAAGTGGTCCGGTAATGTTAAAATGTCAAAGTTGGGGTAAGTAGAGAAGCAGGGTCTACATGATTAGGAATTAGAAATATTATATTTGTAATAAAGACAAAGAGTGATGTAATAAATATTTTGTGTATTTTATTTATGGAAAAGTCTAAAAAGGTGGAACCCATGTGAGATGATAAGGTTTATCTTATCTTAGAAGATAAACCTACATGTAAAGGCAAGAGTTTAGGCATGGAATATGATTAGCTGGAAGATATTTCCTATCCTATCTTAGAGATATGGTGGATAAGCCTGAATTTCTATAAATAAAGAGGCCACTCCTCCTCATTTAACATAGAAGGAAGTAATGAGAAACATTGTATGAGTAAGTGTGTAAAGGAAGCCATCATTTTGAAGGTGTGTTAAAGAAGTCATTAAGAGGTGTAATTGTGAAGTTTCTCCCATAGTTATTGTTGGAAGGCAAGTGAAGTCAGTAACACTTGAAGTACCTCATGGGTGAAATTGTAACAATTTCATGTTGATATTATAATTTACACTTATATTTCAGATTTATCATCATTCCTTCTTATCATAGTCTATGGTTTTCTTGTGTTATGTTTGTTGTTGTGTTTCCAGATTCCATCCACCAAACTAAAAGTTGTGCATTAGTAAATAATCATAGCACGAGGAGTTCCTAGTAAAGAATTATCATAGTGTCAGATTGGTGATGACAGATCCCAACCTCATCCCTTATTACTTGGTATCTATTGGGAGTTGAACCATGGTGGATGACTAGGCAACACCTTTTACACCATCATACACATCGTTGGACCACAACTTATTCAATTTTGATTTCTATTTTTTTTTCATTAGGATGCTTTAGAAAATAATAAATTTTCTATTACAAATTCAATATCCCTCTTGCATGTAAAGTACCATGTTCAATAGCTTTGTGTAATCCATTCTTTAAATGCATTAATACACCTTTGTATTTATAAACTTATTGAATTTAAATTAAGACCTTATTAGTGCACATGTCGACATATATTTGGTAAGAAAGATTATGAAATAAGTTAAAAATTGCAAAAATCAAAATTAAGGGTCAAAGGGGCACACATACACAATGTACAAAACCATAGAGATGAATAAAATCTTAAAGACCAAATTTACAATATAAAAAAATTTAAAATTGATACATGCCCTTGATGAAACGAAAAAACATAAAAAGAGAGGAAATCAAGAGAAGGGGAACATAAAGAAAGGAGACATTAGATGACAAAAAAAACAAACCCTAATTAAACTTAAGGAAAAAATATGATGGAAAAATAAAAGAATAAACACTGGAAATCACACCAATGGGGTGCAATGGAAACATTGATAGAGAAAAAATTGAAATTGAAATTGGAACGAGGAGGAACTAGAGGATGTTGGAAATGAAGAATTGAGCATTGTGTATTGAATGAGAGGTAGTAGATTAAACTTGAGGAAAATAATATGCTATATGTTTTTGCTGGTATATTACAAGTACATGTTATTACCAATGTATCAACATAACCGTGGAACTGTCAATGGAGAATATATAGAGAGGCTATGAAGGAAAGAAAAAATGTAGGAAAGGTGGACTATGTAAATCAGAAATTGAAAAGGATTTATATTAGAAGGTTCGTACAAAATTCCTAAACAAAAAATATGAAAAAATATATTTCTCTACTTATATAGTGTTAAAACTTATGAGAAGGAAAGTCTAATATGCAAAGTAGAAGAAGGAAATAATGTCCTAAGAGTGGAATGCGTATTTTTGGAAAGGAAACAAATGGCTGTAACAAATCAAAAATAATGTTAAAAAGGGAAGGTAACATAATAGCAAGAATACAAATTTTCTTTAGGTTTTTCTTGAGAGCAAGCAATGGTTATATAGCAAATTGACTGGGTTGTGAACTCACACACAAGGAAACCTTGGTGTGCCAACTCATTGGGTGAAGAGGTGGTTCAAATTGATTAAATCCATTTAAAATAGAAGAGGGAGAGAAGACCATATAATCAAGCCTAAATTTAGCTAATTTGGTTCACAAACGTGCCTTGGAAGTGAAGTTAATAGAAATCATGCGTGTCTAATTTTCGCACATGAAGGTTTCTAGAAAAATCATGCAAAACCACCGCCCTACACAGGGTGAAAAACACAAAACCGCTGCCCTGACTATGGCGGCGGTCATAAAACTGTTGTCCTGCTTGGGCAGCGGTTTCGACACTTAAGGTTAAAACATGTATAAAAAGGAGCGGGAAGCTGAGAAGAAAGCATACCGAGGCTAAGTAGGGATGTTTAGGATACAAATATATATTGTGAATGGGTTTAGGAACTTGAACACCTTCTGAAAGGATATGAATCATCATTGGGGAATTTTTTGTAACTACTTTTTTTTTAAAATGTAGCACGTGCAATTTTAGGTGGCGTACATATTGCCCCCTCGGAGAAGTGTCTTAGTCATGAAAAGGTGTAAAACGTAGAGTCCGAGTATGGGTGTTCCTAAAATGAGGAGTTAGAAGCTATACCTGACACATCTGTGTGTTGAAATGTCATCATCCAACCTCCCGCTACTTGTAAAATGAAAAGAAGACTCAAGTGCGGATAGACAAATTATCGAAAAATAAACACTAAAATAAAATGACAAAAGGACTTACCATTTGTGCGGGGATATAGAAGTATACCTACTCCAATGCTCCAGCCCTACAAACACAAGCACTCAAAACAAGGTCAAAGAAACATATATATATATCAAAACAAACCCATTTTTCAATTTGTTTGTGCATATTCGATTTGGTGATTTTAGAGCTCTAGACCCACGGTGACCTTTTTCGACAAGAGTACAATCAAAACAACTGTTGTGAGACCGTGATCATGCCTCCACAAGCGAGAGATCAAGTTGTACGATCTAAGGTAGGTTTTTCTCATTTGTTTATTTTGAAACCTAAAATATAAAAAATGTCAAAATATTTTCCTATGAGGGGTTAATTTTGAAATTTCTTGTTTTAGACTAGTCTATAGGGGGTGCTCATAGGGCAGTCTTTTATTTCATGTAAAATGGTCAATTTTTACATTTTTGTGCACCTTTTAGGGCCATGTAGCTATATGGAAAATCTTTTTAGAACCGTTTCCTTAGGCAAGGTGGCGGTTACAAGATCGCTGCTTTATCAGGGCGGTGGTTACAAACTGCCGCCCTGACAAGGCAATGGTCACAAAATTGTCACCTTGCACACGTCGACAGTTCTAAACATAACACATGAATTTTATGCTAAGTTTAATTTTTTTGAATTTTTAATGTTTGACAATGTTTTTGATGAGCTTGTCCTATCTAGAAATGTGTCACTGACTTGCTCTTTTTTCTATGTTTTGGGTGGATACAGAAGAAAGAGGAGTACATCCAATGGAGTCGCAAGTGGGAGTGTGACTGGCTCCCAACAGATCCTTGATCATCTTGACTCAGGATGAGATTGATAGAATGCAGAGAGCAAGCATATGGAGGATTGCATCTGGGTGCCCCATGTTACTCCTGCTCAGTCATATTCTTTGTGACATGTTCTCCGTATTGGGACGTTGACCAGAACATACCTTCTAGTTGCCAGATGTCTAGGGGCGAGTGGATGATCATATCTAGAGGACGTGTATCAGATACTTGAAGTTTTTATACTTAGGAGGAGGTCGACTTTTGAGATAGCGTGATCTAGGCCCTTGATGACTCAGTGGGCCACCTATATGGGGGATGTCATGGTTTCTTTTTGTTTGAAGAAGGGGATGAAGGTCTGATCTATTGCTACTACTCCTATCCCTATGATCTATAAGGTCATAATAGGTATTTTGGCCTCGTGGTTGATTAGGGATAAGGGAGGTGATATGTTATTATATTGTTGGTCTCCAATTATCTCAAAGATTGAGTCACACCTTTGTATCTACGCCTACGGTGAAGACATTCTTGGTAGCACCTATCATGACTTATATCAGATTTTCAGATTATAGGATTAGTCTTTGAGCCACCCCACATTGGTCATGATCTGGGTATATGATCGGATCATCCCCTATGGGAGGGGAGTGCTAGTATAAGGCCCAGGGGACGTCATGGAAACTAGTTGGACATCGATGTCAATTCTTAGAGTGTCACACCAGCCAGTGGCTTCTTTGACTACAACAGACATGGTGGATAGTCTGTACCATGATATGACAGGATTGTGGGCACAAGATGGGACCGTAATGATAGCCTTCACCTATAATAAAAAATTATTTTACACAATGGGGAAGGTTGAAATCCATCCCTTTAGTTGAGCTCCTTAGCAGTTAGGTCTCCCTTACATTGATATGCTTCCTCCAGTGGCACCCATGTATTGGAGTGTCAAGGAGGCCTGGCAGGGTCTTAGAGGAGATCCAGGTTGGACATTGGTGACCCTAGGAGTTTCAATTGCAATTAGGCAAGTCATTCATTCCTGACGGGTAGCTGGTGCCACTATTTCACCTTTACTTCATATTGCGGCTATACATGCCCACAGTGGGGAGTAGGATGAGCCTATAGATGTTGACTCCAATTCTGAGGAGGACTGAGGAGATGAGACTGAGGAGTTGGATGGAGAGGAGTTTGATCATGAGGGGTTGGGTGGTGAGACTGGCAAGGTAGCCAACATGGAGGATGAGGAGAGTGACCCTAAGTGGAATGACATAGAACATCTTGAGGAAAAAGCGGGAGGTGGTGGACGCAGAGAAGGAGACATTGGTCTTAGAAGATTTGTTCTATCGAGACAAGGGAGGAGACAATGGATCTATCATGGGATAACATGCAGCCTTGAGAGGAGAGGAGGTACCCCAAGTACTAGCAGTAGTAACTCCCGTAGTACCACCTCACCCCACATGGATGCAGGGAGATCCGAGTATGTTGACACTCTTCTCTCAACTTTGTTAGTTGGAAATGTTAGTTGGTATTTTTTTGCAACTTTCTAACTCATTGTTTTTCTCTTTGTTTGCAGTGACTGTACAGGAGTGGAAGGATATTATTCATCAGGTGTGTATAAAAACCTTTTTGATCCCTTTAGGGAAGACTCAGGCCAAGCTGACCGAGGACACAAGAGAGCCACTAGCAGCTGGCAGACATACTGACATGTTTGCACCCATCTGGAGGGCAGCGAAGATCATGAATTCACTCCGTACTTAGGTTTCTGTGTATGAGATAGCTAAGAGATTGATGAGGTGGAGCCATTCTCATAGCGAGACCACATCCAATGGTCACTACCACAAGCACTCCCACCATTTGGTGCATTCTCGACATTGTAGCCACAGTAGAAGTCCTGGGCACAGTTGTGCACTGTCTCAGGGATTTCACAGGGATTGATAGGCCATTGGGCCTTTTATTGCTTAGATGCAATTTTTTCAGGCACTTAAATGAATTTTTTGTATATTTCAGGCTCATTGCAATCATTTTTACCACACCTAGTGTGTGATGTCATTATACACAAACTCAATTTATTATGATATATATACAGACTCTTCTTTTTGGTTTGGTAATTCATTGTATCTGAGTTGACTTCTTCTTAATTTACTTCACATGTGTATTCTAGATTTTTAGAACTTCCACTTTTTGTATGCTTTTTAGAATGTATGCAATGGATATGAATGCTAACAAAATTATTTCCTTTTGTGTTTTTTAATGTTGATATATGATAATGCAAACACATTGTAATGTTGAACTTTAGTTTCTCAATGCAATTTTTGATACTTCGTATTTTTTTGGCAAAACGTGATGATAATGTGATATGACAGAAGGATGAACTTGCCCCACACCAAGCTCCACACAACTGGTAAGATGCGAGGGTGAAACACCAAGAGCTAGGAGGGCCACAAGTTACAAATATTTGTTGAACAGTAATGATGACAGAAAGACAAGGATTTGGCAAAAACCAAATTGAGGACCTATAACCTGATTCTACATAAGCTTGCTACATAGCGTAAAATTTGAATTGCTTTCTAGTTTATCTATACTTATATCCATAAATGGCCACTTGGTTGACAAAATCTAGTTTTGAGGCTTTAAAATACTTTTTGGAATTTATGACATCTAACTCACTTTGTTCTAATTTATGATTTCTCAATATTTGAATGAACCATTTTTAACTTTCTAGTTTGTCAAAGAGACCCCCTACACCTTGCCCCATGCTACCAGTAGGAAGTATGGTCTTATCACCATAGATAAGGTATAGGTGAGTAAGGTCACTTCTCTCATTTCCCAACCCTACGTCACAAGTAAGAAACATAGGATCAACACCGAGGGTTGGTAGGGTAAATAAGTGTTAAAAAAAAAAATGAATTACAATTAACATGTTTATTTGGGCAAAAATTTTAAAATTTTCTTATTTCCAAAGAGATGTGTATGGGATAGATGTGACATCATGAAGCTTCTAGAGTAGACCGTAGGAAAAGACACCTAATCTAGAAGAAACTACAAGTATAACCAAGTATGTAGGCCTTGGTATGGTTAATCTCAAAGCTAATCTTAGCTTGTTTGAAGTGATGAAATGATTTTGAAACAATTGATGATACTATCAAGATTTGAAGAGATATGATTTCAGTATTTTGCCAATATTTTCATAAGTTTTTAGGAATGGCTATAAGAATAAGTCCCTTGATTACAGGTTTACAAAATGGATGAGTAAATGAAAATGCAATGTGGATGCAATAATGAACATATGGAAATGAAAGTTAATTATGCATAATACCTCTTTAGGTGAAGGGAATTAACGGATTCACTAAACTCTTCTTCTTCTAGAGTACATAGGTAAAATGCCCCATTTCTATAGTCTTCCATTACTCGATATGGACCCAAACACTTGGGCCTGAACTTCCTACCTTCACCAATATTTTTATCTATCTGGATATCAAGTATTAACACTAGATCTCCCTTATATATTTCATGTTTGTAAACCTTCTTGTTATATTTCCGACACATCCAGTTAGCATAAGCTTTGTGTCATTGTTCAGCGTTGACCCTAGCTTAATCAAGGCTTTCTAATTGAGAGATTCATGCCTCTCAATATTATTCCTCGCCCAAAATTCCTTGTAATGGGATGTTGAGGCTAGGTATTTCAACTTTGAGTGGTAAAACTACTTCTACACTGAATAATAATGAAGAGGAGGTTGCCCTATCGACGTTCTTAGTGATGTCCGATAAGCCCATAAGGCCGGGTATAACTTTAAATTCCAATCTCATTTGTTCTCCTTGATAGTTTTAAGGAGAATGGACTTTAATGTCTTATTTGTTTCCTCAACATATCTATTGGCATGATGATAATAGAGAGAAGTTTTGTGATGATTTATTTTAAACTTCTCGCATAGCTCATGTGCTTCCTCGTTCTTAAAAGACATTTCATTATTAGATATAATGACCTACGGGACAGCGTATCAACAAATGATTCATTTTAAAATAAACTTAGTGATTACGGAACTTGATACTTTGGTAAGATGCATTACCTCTACCCACTTTTTGAAATGTTCTGTGGTCGTGATGATAAAGTTATGGTTGTTTGTTGATGAGGGAGATAACTTCACTATCAAATCTAAACCCCGCTTGGAAAAGGGCCATGGTGTCACAATCATTTGCAGAGCCTGTGCCAATATGTGGATCTCATGGGAGAACTCCTAATATTTATGGCACCTATGCACAAACTCCACCACATCATGTTCTAACATGGGAAAAAATATCTCATCCGATGTATCTTCCGAGTATGGCATGGCCTCCACATACTCCACTATGTGATTCATAAAAAATCTTCTCAGATTCTTCCTCATCAACACATCTTAGAAACATTTAGTCAAAGTCTCTACGATAGATAACGTGTTCCATAATTACGTACTTGACAGCTATAACACATAGTCATCTCCTTTGTTGAGATCTAGCCCCTTCTGGGTATGCCGTGTCCATGATGAAATTGATTATATTAGTGTACCAAGGGCACATAGTGATTAGGGGTTTGATCTCTACATAGTATATACACTCATCAGGAAAATCTAAATCCACCAGGTCACCTCCATCCATTGGGTTATCAGCTAAGCAATCCGCAATAATTTTTCCTTTCATGAACTTCTAATTAATGAAGGTTAACTCAAATTCACCCATTAATGTTATGAAGCTGTCGGCCTTTTTAGATAGAAAACCTTGAGTCAAATAAGTTTGTAAGTGATCAATTTTAATAATTACCCTTGTTTCTTTATTTAACATACAGGCTAATGAAACATCCATTTCTCTCGAGTATAGAATGAGGGGCTGATCCAACCTAGGAGGCATAAGAGTAGGCGGCGAGAGTAAGAATAATTTTACGGATTCAAATGCCTCATCGCACTCTTCCATCCAATCAATGCAGAAATATTTTCTTAACAAATTTTTGATTGGGTGAATAACAAAGGTTAGATCAAGGATAAACCTTTAGATTGAATCAATTTTCCCAAGAAATGACCTTACGCTAGATTCTTTTGATGGTAGATTCATTTCTAGTACTGCTCGGATTTTAGCCAGATCCACATCAATCCCTCTTGAAGATATGATGTAGAGGATGATATAAAGCACCTCGGGGTGATCACACCATTTTCTAGCCTTGGCTAGGAGATAATCATCATAAGATTCCACAATCTTTTGGATAAGAACATGAAAAATATACGCCATAGAACATTGGTAAGTTACACTGGCAGTTTTCAACCTAAATGGCATGAACATGTAACAATAGGTTCCCCAAGGACTGATAAAAATTTTCTTTTTTTATCCTCCTCATAAATCCAAATTTAGTTGTATCCCAAAAACCTATCCATGAGAGACAACAACTCGTAACCAGTTGTCGTATCAACAATAACATCAATGGAGGGCAACGAGAAATCATCCTTGGGAAACGCTTTGTTAATGTTCTGGAAGTCTATAAAAATGTGGATCTTCCTATTCTTTTTGAGAATGTGGATGATGTTAGACACTCACTGAGTGTATTCAACTAGTTATATGAACCCTACTTGCAATAGTTTCATCACTTATTCTTTCACCATGATAGCCACCTTCGGCTTCATAGGCCTTGAATTTTCTTTAATTGGTTTGGCATTTGGCTTGGTGATGAGGTTATGGACCACACGTCAGGAGAAATCCTCATCATCTCCATGTAATTAAACATGAAGGATTTTTAGTGTTCTTTGATAATCTGTGTGTGTACTTCTATTTCCTCTAGATGTAGAGAGGACCCTAACTTCAGAATTCTTGGTTCTTCCTCCATCTTGATATTGCTATCAATCATTCCTTGGATCAAGTAGGTGCTGCCCTCCTTGGACTCAACTGGGGCTGGAGGTAACTCTAAGTCCCCCTCTTCTCCTACCTCATAAATTTCAAGACCTCCTACAACGGAAGAATTTTTCATGGGTTTTCCAAAGTAAGAAGAAGAATGTGGGATAAGGGAAAGCTCTACCTCGTGATGATCAAGGCATAACTTTGCTTAAGCATTTAAATACCCAAGATTTACTCTATCATTTTCAATGTAGTCTAAGATGATAGAATTATTCTCAGCCTCTATTTATGTCAACATCAGAGCTATCGGTATTTTATGAACCAAAGGTTCAACACGAACCGACACCATGAAGATTGTATCTTCCAACTCACTGTTTGGAGTGAAGAGGGAATCTGAAGTTGCTATAGAGTCTGCGAGAAGGTTTTTTTCTCATGGAATTACTTTGATCGATATGAATTCAAAAACCTTTGTTAGATTAAGTAATGTTGTTTTATAGAGTTGCAGATGTTTGGCCCTAGTCTTGTATACCTCAGACACTTAATTTGCGACTAGTTGTGAATCACCTAACACTCTAATGTTACCAACACCCATCCTTTTGGATATAATGAGACCAAGAAGGAGGACTTCGTACTCAGCCCCATTATCCGTACATTCAAATTTTAACTTGAATGCAAAAAACATGACCCTTTCCTTTGGAGAAGTAAGGATCACACCTGCCCCAATGCCGAAGTGGCATTGGGATCCATCAAAATGGATATTCCAATAGTTACTTAGAAAAATGGATGTTGGGTCATTCTTTGTATCCTAATCCTTTGCTTCCATTACTTCCACTATACAAACTTCGTCTGCTAGAAGAGAGTCGACTTTTAGGGCATGTCCTACAACTATAGAATCAAATGGAAGGAGAATGGGTAGATCATTCTGCAAAAACTCAACAATATTTGTTTTGGTTCCTAATGACATCGTCTCTATGACAACAATTTCATATTTGACTGCTAGAATTCCCTCAATCAATCCTGTGACTTCTAACTTTGTTATAGGTACCAATTTTTTTCCAGTTTTGAGCCAGCTGGTTTATTAAGCTGATTTTTGAGGAGTTTGAACTCAGTATGGACCCCAATATCTTCTTAAGGTTTTCTAGGTGTATATAAAAAGGTTTCGGGTCACCTTGGGCCACGAAGATCTTCCCCAAATACAGGAATGTTACTTCCTAAAACAATGTAGAAGGAATTTCCTTCATGTGATGTATCCATGGATGACCGAGAATCATGTTATAGTTGGTTTCCCAATATATAATATACAAATCAGTGAGAACCATCTTGGGTCCCAAGGTAATTGGTAACACTATAGTCCCTATCGAAGCTGTTTTGAGGCTATCATAACCCCTTAGCGTATTTCATGTTGAGGGACAGTTTGTTTCTCCATATCCTAGTTTTTGGAGTAAAGTAAAGGGGAATATATTGACAACCACCCCATCATTAGCCATTGCACATTTAACATAGTATTTATAGATCTATACTTTCAAATACAAGGTTGAGTCACCTCTATGTGTAATTTCGGCATCTGTCAACATTTTACTTATGTCAAACACAAACCCAGCATCCCTCTCTGGCTAACCAGGAGGGTAGAAATCAAAGTCTATGTGGTTTAATTTTGCTTCTAGAGGAGGAGTAACATTGATCAAATTACCAAGACCCAATGCTTCTAGCAAAGAATCTCTGTGAGTAGGGGCATTCTTCAACAAATCCAAGAAGGAAATGTGAGAAAATTTATTTGTTAGGTCGTTGATCAAATTGTATGATCCTACTAGCTTCGCAAGTGTTTGTTGAATGTCATCCAATACTAAAGGATAAATGGGTGTGGGATGCGATGTATAATCTCAAGCTTTTGTTGTAGCATTTACCTTAGGCTCAATTTTTAATTCTATGAGGCCCATAATTTGTGTTTCTTGTCGAGTATCCAAAGAAGGTTCCACTGGCATGTTTGAAGAATTCGATGCTTCATGGTCATTGGCCCCCACAAAATTACTATTGTTTGAACTGTGGGGATCAAGTTTACCATCCTTAGGGAAAGTAAGGAGAGGATCATTAAAAATCCTTAGTAACTTGTGTTTTGAGGAGAAAATGTTCCTAAATAAGTGTTTTGTGTTGGTTTTGTTAGATTTACCAAAAACATGTATACAAATATTTATCTCTGGTCGTCTCGAAAATGTTGTAGAATTTTTTCACAATTGTGGCATGTTCTTGTGTCATGCCTGCAGACCATGTGAAAACCATAGTACAAATCAGGATTGTAATCATGGTTTCTTTGGTTTGTGTTCTATTGTGCTTCAAAATTGCGATCATTATTCAATTGTTGATTTTTCTAATTAAAATCTTGTAACCCTTGCCCTTGATTTTAAAATTGGGCCTGATACCCTCGTGGGTATTGACTAGGGCCTTGGGTCTGCATTTGTCTTGATTTTTGTGGTTATTGTTGTTGATGACGATTTAAGTCCACAACATTGACCATTGGTGTAAAGTTGTTATTTATTTGATTATTTTCATTCGTATTGATGTTAGTGTTTATATTGGATGAGCTAAAAACATCAGGTTTCTTCAGCGGATTGATAACACTGTCACTTGTAACCCCACAATTCTTGTTAAGGACCTTTGGTCCCTAATTATTGTTTGTGTTGGGATAACTAGATTTATTTTGACTGGGAGTGACCAGCCTTTTGTTTGTTCTATAGGTCTTACAACCACTATCTATGGTTGTTTGATCAATTCGAAGAGCACCCTCCAATATTTCTTCATAGCTCCTTAGTGGGAGCTTCTAGACTTATTCCTTTGTTTCCCTATTAAGGGAGTGAAGGAACAGATCACAGAGCTCCATTTGATCCATGTTTGAAGTGATTGCAGAGGAATAGAGGACATGCCACTTTAGATAAAATGGGAAACATATTCATTGTGCTCTTTCTTTATATGAATAAATTCTCTGATTCCAGTCCTTAGAATTTTATTCATATTAAAATCCTTGATAAACTTTGACACGATTTTCTTGAAAGAATGTATCTATGCCTCAAGTATCCTGTAATACCAATCAAGATTGATACCTTCTAAGGTCTTAGGGAATATTTTCATGACTACTGCATCTCACAGGAGTAACTCTCAAATGGTGGTTGTATATGCCTTAATGTGTGCATTAGGATCAACCTCCCTTTTGAATTTTTGGAGATTTGGTAAGGGTCTCAGGAGCATGACTATCCATATGGATAATTCAAGAGGCTCTTTAAGTTATTCTGCATAGGTCCTCCTTGTGTATGTCTCAACCATTAAAGGTCCTTTTTGGGGAGGTAGAGGTTACATCAGTTGTTGAAATGGTGCAGCGTATAAATTTGTTAGGGCATAAGGCATCCCCTATAGCTAGCCATATGGAATTGGGTAAGTGTACATATCCTATGGTGATTTCAAATACATGTGCATGTAAGAAGGTTGATCACATTGATACAGATTTGAAGGCACAAATCTAGGGAACATTGCATTTCTAGATGGCATGGTATTTGAGAACGCACTTCCAACTAGTTTATGTTGTGAATATTTGCATGTGACATAGGGGGAATACCTAAGGTACCCATCCCAATTAAAATATCCTCAGGGTTTGGAGTGCCCGTGTAAATCAGAGGAGTCTACAAAATAGGCATTTTTCCATAGTTTTGCGGATAGTGAGAGACTCTTGCTTTCCCGGTATATGAATTTTGAGTGTTCTGGGAAAACTCTAACTCCCTAAGTTTGTCCACTAACATTGATATGATGTCATATTTTGATGGGGTGGTGTTTTTATTTATTGTTTGTTGTTGAAATTTTAGATTTTATTGAGGAGTGTGGTATCCTACTATAAATTGTTCGTTATCTCGCCACCCCTCGTTAACAATGTTTTCTATTGGTGGAGGGGTAGTGCTATTATTTTGGAGCAGGACATAAACATGCCCTTGTAGCTTATCAAAATCTTATTTTATGTTCTATAATATTTGTTCACTCCTGGCATATCGTGCCATATAATCATCATTTAGAAGTGGGAGTTGGTCAAACTACGTACTAATGGTTTTTCTGAACAAAACCTGAGGAGATGAACCTGTCTCTCCAATGAAAATCATGTTTTTATATATCGAGTGCTCAGGATGATAGGTCTATTTGATTTTATCAAGCTCATCAATCCATATGGAGGAACCAGCATTAGCCCCCCGAGAAAGAGGATTTTGAGTTTGATCAGTTGAATATTTATCTACCCATGTAGAGAGTGAGGGTGACTATTGTTGTTCACCCATTTGATAGTTGTACATATCGAAACCCAAGATTTTTTGACCATATTCGTCATATCCCAACATATTCGGGGGGTATAAGAATACTTGTAGAATAATGGGAAAGAGTAAAATGGATGAAGAAAATGGAAACACTAGAGACTAGCTCTTCATGTTGGGTTCACCAATTGTACGAAAGATAATCAACACATGACCTTCTTCACACCCGATCTCCTAAGGTTGTGCCAAGACAACCAATATAGAATGGAAATGGATATGTGTATGTGTGTGGTAGTTATGGGAAAGCTAATGAGTCGGCCTAATTTATTCATAACACAATATCAGGATCTGCGAGTCTAAGTCAAAGAGATCCATCATAACCTGAAGTGGCATAACGAAATGATCGAATAGAATGGCTACTCGGAGGCTCTGGTCAATATCGAGCTATGCCAAGAGTCTGTCTACTGGTTGTGGAACACGTGGAAAGTGTCCTTTGGATGCCTCGTATAGATTTCTAGACAAGGTCATGAAAGTGAGAACGAAAGGCGTAGTGAAACCGCCAGGTATATGGGAGGTTTTCTTGTCTATTCTATAAATCCTTAGACTAATCAGATACTATGTTCAACACAGAAATTTATGCAACAATTTTTGGTGGAAGAGGAGATGATCTAAATACTAGTACATGTAAACTATTTTCAATATTTAATTAGTCAGCAAGCCCATTGGGTTGTGGGACCTGGGGATCACAATCGTGAACTCGTGGAGGTTGCGTTATTTGTATGGTCATACACATAATAAAGCCCTATTGTCAGGATCATTCCAATAATCTTAGGCTTGATCAAATGCAATGTTCAATGTATTTAATTTTTCTACCTTCTTAGAATACCTAGCAGGTGTATTCAAAACTAACATGCATAAACCTGAATCAATGTCAATCAATAATTCAAGTTCGTTGGGATGTGGGACCAGTGGATCATAGTTGAATGTTTTCTCTTGTTTTGGACCTTTGATGGTCATGAAAAATTGAATTAATTTGAATTGTGAAATCAAACTAACTACTAAAGGAAATATAAACTATGTTTTTGGTATTTTCACATTATATATGAACAAAACAATGAAAGTAAGATATTCTATCAAAAGTAAATATTTTTTATCTTTTCTTTAATTTAAACAATACTTGTAATCTAATAAATGAAATATAATACAAGTAATCAAACGGATGTATCTAATTACTTGTGTCAGTGTGTGAATCTAGATCTAAAAGAACTAAACTAATTCAATCAAAAACCCCAACCTTACCTCAGAGATGAGGAAAAAATCATAGCTTCAAAGAATCTATTGTTCCCCACAACTTCCCTGGTAATTTTAAAGAGAAAAATACCTAATGATTTGATCTACTTGTAATTGTTCTATTAATTGAAAGAAAAAAATTTACTACTCTATTTGATATTTATTTGAAAGGAATAAATCCAAAACTAAAAATTTGAACAAATAAAGCATACAAACTAACAATTCCACCCTGGATTATCAAGAGCTTTCAAAAATATGGTTGTATTTGTGCTTGTCCCCCCAGTTATCCTTTCTTTCTTTGTGTGTTGATATGAGTCCAAGGAATTGGGAATGCAAAGGTAGTAGAAGGAGAAGGCATTTAAGAAATGACACCTTTAAGGAAAATCTAGTCATAATGCAAGTAGAAGAGAGATAACACAAGTGAACATAGCTTGGTTATACAATTCCTAGTAGGATTGTTGCAGCAATACTATGCAAGATACACAAAATTATCACGCCCTTTTGCTTGAATACAAGCATGGAATATATAGGAATTGGCTGGGATGTGCCTTCATGCACAAGGGAGCCTAGGAGTGCCAAATCGTTGGTTGAAGAGTTAATTAAAGCTAATTAAATCCATTTTAAAATAGAAAGGGGAAGGAACACCATGCAATCAAGACTTTTTTTAGGTAATTTGGTTCACAAACACACCTTGGAAGTCAAGTTAAATAAAGCATCACTTGGTAAAACATGCATGAAGGATTCTAGAAAAAACACACAGGACTGTCTCTCTTCCTAGGAAGCGTTCACAAAAACCACCACCCAGGTAAGGCAGTGGTTTTGACACTGAAGGCCAAAAAATGGATAGAAAGAAGTAGGGAGCTAAAAGGAAGCATGGAAAAGCTAAGTATAGATATCTAGGCTACAAATATACACTACAAATGAGCTTAGGAACTCGAACACCTCCTAAAAGGACATGAATCATCATTGGGGACTTTTATAATTGTTTTACGACATCGTAGCTCATGCAAAATTGTGTGCATATGATTACCCATATAAATCTCAGTGCATAGGCTTATGTTCTTACTCAAAATCTTACCACTCAGATATGATAGGTAAAAGGTTCACATGAAATGGTGAACTTTCTTATAGGTGTGAAGGATACTTACCTATGTGGAATTTTTCCATATGGAAAATTGATGAATGGAGCAATGCATAGTATAACACGAGGGAGGTAACACAGAGGAGAACTAATTGGAAAGTGGTACAGAGGAAGAATGTGTGTAGCGTAGGAGGGTGCACACAATAGGGTCTATAACCTGGTAAGTAGTAGTGTTCCAAAATATTATGCATTGTCGTGCATGGTACAAGGTTATGGAAAATGGAAGGAAAACGTAAGAAAAAGAGGGAACGAAAAAATATTCTTTAACGATAAAAATAAGTGGTAGGTGAGTGCAATTACTGTAATCTAAAATCAAAAATCTATAAAAGGATGATGAATTATAGTCATTCTTACATTGTTATTGAGAACTAGTGCACGAAATATCTCTTGTGAATCTAAAGACAAGAGAAAAGTACAGTGAACCAGATTACAAAGAAAGAGATCGAGTATAGAACCTCCAGAATCATAAAGAGATATCCTTAGGAGAATTTAAAACTGCATGAAGGGTTTAAATGAAGAGTTTCAAAGTTGAGTTGATGAGCTTTGCTTTGACATTGACAAAGGAAAATTTTATAGGGTTACAGCACAAAGTTGATTACAAGATTGAGCCAAGGCATAAATTTAGATTGGGATTGATTGACAGGAGTAAAGTACCTAACTAAGTGTCGGTTTAGTAAGTAAAATTGTGGGTTTTTTGAACTAAGGAACAAATTACAAGGTGAAGTGTTACAAGAAAATTCAACCAGAGAAATCAAATGGAACCAAATAAAGTACTAAGGACCAAGAATACCACAAAATAATCTCTTGACGAATGGTTTTCCAAAATCAAATATCCATAAGAATTGGTTTTGGGAAAATCATGGGTATCGTAGCTATGGAAATTTAGGATCAGTGAATACAACCACTATGTGCAAGGACACAAAACAAACATCAAAAATGATGTTTTACAAGAGATGATCCAGAGGATAGTGGAAGGGTAAATAATTATTAATGAAATGTGTGTTAGACCTTGGAAGGTGCTATAGTATTGTAGTTGTATGAATTACCCTTTTTTGGTAAGCCTACACAACTATTTCAATGGATAATGTCGCGAGTCCATGAGGACTATGTCTATTTTTTGGGAAGAGGGATGTGCTTAACCATACAATTGATTAACAAGGTAACTAGTTTGCGCAATAGTGACAAGGACATAAAACTGTATCTATGTAATGAGACAAAAATAGAGGAAACATCCATAAATTTTCATTATCAGAAGGGAGGTCCTTCCCTTAGCATCAAAAACACTAGTGACCCATAAACTAGAGTGGTTGTGTGCTTGGTGAGTTACAAATTGGTTGCCTTTAAAAAGTGGGCATAGGTTAATAAGAAGTTTCTACATATCACACACAATATGGAACAAAATACCCAATATAATATTGTCATGTTCATATCTGAGGGCATCATAAATGAAGCAAAGACCCAAACTGATCAAGGAGAGAAAATCACTTGGGGGTCGATTCTTTTTCTAATAGGGTTTTGAGAGATAGGAGTCTCATATGGTCTAAAATAAAACGTATGGGAACATTCAAATAAGAAAAATTCCCAAATGTAATAGTTCACTAAGTACACATGTGATGGCACACTCTCCAATCCATACAAGGCATGCCTGTAAAATTGGTACAAAAGAATATGTGATGCCTTTGAAAATGAGTGGAGCGTACCTAAAGAGTTAACGTCAGTAATGATTGGGTAGGCAGAGTTTGCAGTAATGCAACACTTTTACCTTAGTAAAATTTTATTAAACAATGGGGAGATGGGGCCATGATGCAAACTTCCATTTGTATTCACTTCCAAATACCTCAAGGCCTTATTTGGAAGGATAAAATATGTTCTACCACTTATGTTCAATGCTGAGAAAGCAAGATATGAATACCACATACTACATAAGATGTATGAGTATGCATCCAAGAAGCCATATGAGGAAACAATGGACTCAGAAAATATGGACATGAACCCTATTATGACCCTAGTAGTTGGTAAAAACGTTTTCAGAGTCCATGTTTACCTACAGCCAAAGATCCAATATGGGAATATGGTGAATTTAAAATATACCACCCTCAAGCCACCACCATTGAAGAAGAAATCTATGAGGATTCCCAAACACAGGTGTGAGTCCCCTCCTCTAGTGGAAGATGATGATGATGATGATGAGACATAGTTTTCACTGGACTATAGCATAAGAAATAATATGTAGAGGTGATTCCAAGAAGAAATAACAGCGTAATCTCACTGAGTTTTTCCAACTATTCTAACAAGGAGCACATGCAAGGATAGTCCAATAGAGGAGAATCTACCTCATATCATTCATAATGTTAATGAAGAAGACTTGGAACATTTCATGCATGAATAAAAACATCAAGAAGATATGGAGCAATAAAAGTAAGAACAATTATGGGATGAATATAAAAAAGAAGAGCACACACATGGGGAGTGTGAGAAAGAGTGCATAAAATAACATGAAGAAGTGTGTGATGAGGAGGAAGCCCAAAAGTAAGGAATTTGGGAATACTGAGGCACATGGAAAGAAATGAGGAAACATATTGCATAAGGTTCACCACACAGGATGAAGAAAACTAAGGAAGACTCCACCAATACCCCCACAAATGTCATATATAGATGACACAAGTAAGATCCTCGAGCACGTATTCTAGATTTCAGTGCTTACTGACCAAATATTTTTCTAGGATATGTTTGACAAGTCTGAATCCCATCCTTGCACATGAAAAATTATCTCCTGGGAATTACAAAAACACATGGAGGAAACTAATTTTGAGGTGAAGAAGGAATCCATATTTGAATTACGTGGAAAGAAGAACCCCGAAAAAGTCTAAAAAGTGGTAGACTCAAATCCATTATCCTATGAGAAGGCATGTAATGTCTTAAATAAAATGGTTACCGAAGTTGGAAGGAGAAACACTGATAAAGGTGTAGAAATGAGAAGAATGCAGAAGTATATAGAAAGGAAACACATGAAGAATCAACAGATGGTAGAAGAGTTGAGGGACACAAAGAAGGATATGACAGGAGTATATAATAAAGTAGCCAATTTTTTCAATAACATTGTGAACGCATGCCTAGATGTTATAGCACATGCTATACCATATCACAACACGGAGATGGAGTATCAACAAGAACTTGTAAATATATTATTGGTGAACATGAATAATTGGCAAGGGTCTACTGTAGAAGAGATAGTGAGTGTAAATAACTCCAAGGTGAAACAAAAACTAGAAGAATACAAAACATTTAGCACGGAGTTGAAGGAGGTTGTGAAAAAGGCTAAAACAAGTTTTTGCTAACTTTTAGGATACCTTAATGACCCTAAATGTGCACTTGCTGAGGAGGAGGTAGAGTTGAAGAAACTACAAGTCTCCCTATTGATGAATAGAGTCGAGCACAAGAAGGTATTGTAAGAAGTTAGTGAAAAGAAAGAGGTAATAAAGGTGAAGCATGACATAGATGAGAAATGGATTGGTGAGGTGTAGATATTGGTAATGTGTAAATTGGATGGGTTGGAGGGCATCGCCACTACATAGGATGTCATGTTGAAGGAGTTACATGAGAATCCTGATGGGTTAACTATGAAAAACATCCCAAACATTGTTGAGACAACCCCAAACAAGGTAACTAGTGAGATTGAGGAATGGAAATAATTAGAGAATAGGATCAACCTAGAGTTTCTAGAACTTCTTCCATCACCATAGCCTTATGTTGAGTGCGTGAAGAAAATCCATTCTTTATTCTTTTTTATTCATTGGATGATTACCCCTATTCTTTCAATTATTAATTCATACATTCTTCCATCCATTCTTTGGGTATTATTTCATTATTTTATTTGTTTAATTACCAAGGATGGACAATATCCCTAGTGTGGGGTAATGTTTATCTAAGAAAATTGGATAAGTATGAGCCACACATGAAGGTGTGCACGGCAGCACAAGATAGGAAATGATACACATATAGAACAATGTGTGAAGGGACACGCACATGGGTAAAATAATAGGATGTGTGAATATTCATGCACATGAGAAAAATACAAAAGTTAGCTAGATTTTTGAATGGGCTAAAAATAGGAAAAGAAGAGGTGGCGTGATAAGAAAGGAAAATATATAAGTAAAAGAAGCATTAAAGCACATGTAGGACAATGGATGAAGATAGAGTATGTATGGGAAAAAGAAACTAAATATATTTTTGTGTGAGTCACACTTAATATATTAATTTCATGCATGGAAATAGAATAGATAGTTGAAGAATAAGGCGTGGATTAAAGGAACATGTAGGCTAAGTGTAGGAGATTCTATTTATAGGAAAAAGCATTATAAAGTAGTGAAGGACAAGTTCCCACCAACTATATATAGTTTCCATGTTTTTGTGATAAAAGGTGGGTTAGAGATTGTGTGTAGTGCATATCAAATAATGTACAAGGATCTATAGACACAAAATCACGCACTTGGGTAAATTTTTTAGGTCTTAAAGAATAATAGCATTCATATCATTCCTAAGAAAGAAAGCTACTAATTGACGGCTATCTTTGGCCTCTTTGATTTCTCTATTATTTCCTCTCTGGTATTACACACCCTACAACCCAGTCAGAATTTTATTGATTTATCTTTTATGGATTCAAACTCCAGCTCCCAACCAGGACAAAAGCACCCAGGTGACCCTATCCCCTCTAGGTTCCCCTGACCCTTCTTCACGTTACTCACTTCTTTTGAGTCTCTTTTATATTTTTGGAATATTTTTCACTTATGGGTCAGCCTTCCAATTTTTAATTACAAAATTCAAACAAGGGAACCTAGTTATGTGTTCAAAATCAGGGACCAAGCAATAAACATTACTATTATCACCTAATCTTGCTTTTAAAAAGACACCAAAATCACTCCAAGGCATTCATGTAGCATCCATTCAAGGGGAGAGGGACTCCATATTCTACATACATAACATATGAAGGGGAATTTCATTATTCCTTTCACACATTTTACTACATTGCTACATTTTAGCTACATCATGTTATCAACTACACTTGTACAAGGGAAACTTAGGGAAAATTTTCTACACACACTCACTAGAACTACATGGAGTCTGATATGTAATGTAGTGCTTGGTCATAAGTTCACTCTTGAGATAGCCTTCAGAGTTACTTTAAATCCCCATATTGTATCTTTATTTTTAGGTTTGTTGTAATTTTGTGGGCTTGTCAAGGTAAACTTCCATTTTTCAGGTTACATGTACCTTCAACATTTATTGTACAACTACCATGAAATAAACACAAATTAATTGTGACATACTTGGGAAATATTAGATATCAGCTCTAGAGATTCTGCATAATCACAGGTGCCCAATTCCAATCACCAGTACCCCAAGCATCCATGTCCTACTATGGGCATCCATGTATGATCTTATTCTTGCATCTCTGGTGTCCCCAAGATTTCACCCTGAAATATAGGACTACCCCTTTTTTTTTTAAATGTTCTTTTCAAAGTAACGGGTCATTTTGTTACTTTTTTTCCTCCAGTTATTTGCATTGCTCTAAGGTATCCCCAGAGAGTCATAAAAGCCAAATTCCCCAAGTACCCACATGCTAAAACTCACTATATCCCTTCGCCAAGTTTTGTCAGAGAGAATTTTATTTATTTATTTATTAAATAAATAAATTTCTTTTAAAAATATATTGAGCTAAAATTGGAGGATTTAGGTTATATAAATCACTTCACCCCATCATTATTACCATAGAACATTCACCTGGGGGGAAGAATTTTTGCAGATCAACTAATTGGAGAAATTTTCGAGCAATTACCTACAACTTCTTTTGTTTTGTTTTATTTCTTTTTGTCTGTGTTTTGGTATGTTTTCTCTGGAAATTTCTATATCCTATTCATTCTTCCTACCAGATCTTTCCCTAGGCCTAGGGTTTTTAAAATTTATCAAGTATTTTTAATTACTAATCTGTCTACAGGCGATCAAAGCTCAGGATTCTTTCAGAAGATTGTAAGAAGATGCTTGGTCCAAAAAGGTGTAAAAATGGATTTTATGAAAAGAAGAAAAATATTGTCGTCAATGCATAGAGCTAAAAAAAATGCACTTCTAGAGAAAATGACACCTGAAACAGAGCCATAGAATGAAATTTATGGCACATGCAAGTTTTTGCTACTACATCTTCCTAGATCCTTTCCAAAAATGGAAAAAATTATTCTATGCTTGTGTTTTCTTCACCAAAAATCCAAAAAAAGAAAGAAATGTTGTCTTCATGCCAGTCACAATTTTCAAGGCTGCCTTTCGTGTCCAATTTCCATATTGCCTTAAGTGACAATTTTTCACGCAAATTTTTATGCAGAAGTCACAATGCAAGTCACACTTTTTGGAAGGAAGGGTTTAAGCTACTAGTGGGAATTCTGGTAGTGGCAGGAAGGCGGGAATTTCTTTCCTGCATAGCAGATTAATTTTTCCCATGAATTCAAAATCACTTAAGCTGCAATGGTAATATTAAAGGTGGCAGGTAGGTGGGAATTTCTTTCCTGCCTTGCAGGGTAAAAATTCTCATTATAATAGAAAAATTACTTACATCACCGGCGGGAATTTCCTACCTACCTTACAGGGTAAAAATTCAAATTATGAATCAAATCCCTTAATTGAAAGATGGGATTTTTGGAGCTGTAGTGTAGGGTGGAAATACCCATTGCTTTGACTTCCTATTTTTAGGAGTTTCCCTTGCCAAAAAGTGTGATCCACCTTGGCATTAATACATGTATTTAATGATATTTATTAATGGTATTTCTAGCTAAGTTTGGCGCCATAAATAGAAATAAGGTCAATGCAAGTGGATGAGCTAAAGAGAAGTCAAGGATGCATGCTATAAATAAATAAAATAAATTCATAAAAAACAACCAGAAGCATGCAAGATTGGGTGCCCAATTTAGATGAAGAGGCATGAAATTTAATTCATTAAATTGCCAAAAATAGGAAAGGGAAATTATTAAAAATAGCATGCAGATGGCTATATAAGCATGGGATGCCATAATTGAGAAGCAGTTGATTCTTTTTTATGAAATTTGCAGCCCAGACAGGTTTTGGCACCAAGGGAAGGACAATTTTGCATTAAAGAGTAGTTTCCATTGCCAAGAAGCTTCTAGTTTTAGCGCATTGGGTTGGAATAGCCTGATTTTTGTTATTTTGATTGTTTGCATATTGATATAAGTTCCCAAGTGCTCATATTAGTGAAATAAAGTTCAAATCAATTTCAGATACATTGAATATCTCTTATGAATTAGAAGAAATTTCTAGATCTGCACAAATTGATCCAATTACAAGGGATTCCATCATAATTGAAAGAAAAAGAGCTCAAACAAAGATTGTTCCAGCCGTGTTGAAGCATGATGAAAGAGAAGGATCAATTGAATCATGCATAGCTTCCAAATTTTCTAAATTCAATGATATAGACATAGGTCCTAAACCTATCACCGATTTAATTGACAGATCCAGATCTCATAATTGCAAAGGCTTCCGGAAAAAAATTCATCCTCTTGATTCTAGTGCAGCCCGTGTGGAAGTCAGTGCATATAAAATTACTTCCATGATCTTGTACATGTGCTCCCAATCTTCCAGTTGAAGCCTTCAATGAATTTATTTGTATTTGCATTCACCCAGAGTGCTTTCCAGAATTTAAAATTTCTCATATGTAATTAAAAATAAAAGATGATCATTTTTTTCTAAATTGTTTACGGCAAAAATTACACTGGTGCACATACTGGAGAAGAACTACAAAATATTCAAGGATAAGAGGGAATACATGTCAGAGGAAACACCTATAAGAAAAATCACATTCAGTTGCTTCCAAATCTTGTTTGGTGAGAATCAAAGGCAAAAGAGATAACCACATGCAGAATATGGAAGAAGAACAAGGCTGGGAGTGTTACAACTTTCTTCTAATTTATTTTCCACTTTCTTCTTATTTCTCTTATTTTCTCTGACAAAGTAATTGATAAATCTTAAGTGATTGGTTTAAAATCCATTACTTGAAGAAGTCAATTACTTGGAAATAGGTGGCAGACATGTAAAATAGAAGGTTCTATTTTCAGTTATAAATCATGCATGTCATGCAAAGAGGAATTCCATGAGGGATATTGCCAGTTGTTTCCTTTACAACTTCCACATGTGTCTGTTCAGTTATAGTTTCCTATTTGTAAATTTCCCTCTATACACTATAAATAGAGGAAGAACCTATGGGTTAAAGGATCAGAATTTGTAATCAGCATTCTTGTGTTCCAGAATTTGAGCTGAAACCCTTGATATCTTTCTGAAAGCTAAGGAATAGAGAGGAGGAAGATTTTCAGAGAACTTTGTGTCAACAATGCATTTGTTTCTTATTTATTTTTAGATCTTTGCATAAACTTTGTGTTATCTTAGATCTGGATCTGAAACTTTCCTTTTCTTTGAATTCTACATTTCTAGATCTATTTGTTTCATCTATGTGCATGTGACCAACTCTGTTAACTATTGGTTAGGTTGCACATCTTCTTTCTTTTCTGCTCACATTCAATTATTTCCCTCTTCTGCATATATACATTTCTTACAGCTGCTTACTTGTTGCAAAATTACCTAGCTATGGTGCATGAGCTACGTGGTTAAAGTAAAACCAACAGATAGATATTAGAAAATATAATTGACAAAATCTTACATGGGAGCCTCACCGGTAAATGAGGGAGATTTATCTCATGACTATGTAGGTTTTCAGCTGTGCAGAAAATCTAGCCAACAGTTTTTGGCAACTCCGCTGGGGAACAACACAAATTAGCAGACCAGAGATTTTTCTTACTAGTTCCCTTTTATATTATAAGCTTCAACCTGGCAGAACATCCATTCACACGGTCTAGCAGAGCTCAAGGAAGGATTGATCATTTTTATAGATTGCAGGAGCAGTTTAATTTCAGTCATCCTCCTCAAGTTAGAAGCCATAGATCCAGTCTTTCACCAGGAAGAAGAGTGCAAACTCCTCCAGATCTAGATCATGTCCAACACAATCCAGCAACTGGGATTATTCACCAAGTCTATTCTCAAAGAAGACATGCTCCTTTCATGATGTTGAATCAGCCACTTGCCACTGCAACACCTATTCCATGGGGTGCAACCTTTGGACCTCTGAATCTGAATCCTCCTATGCATGATCTACCTAAAGGGATGAGAAATAATTTTCCAAAATTCTTTGGAGATGGAAAGTAGAATCTAGATGACCACTTGGTTGCGTTTTTATATCCTGTGGAGTGCTTGCATTTGAACATGAAGACATATCTATCAGACTCTTCATAGAGACTCTACATGACTTGGTTGGAGAATGGTTCTACCAGCTAGCTCTTGGCACCATAACCAACTAGGATACTATGTGAGATGCATTCCTAAAAATATTCAAGCCAGCTAAAGATTCCATTACCTTGATAATTCAACTCACTCAGTTGAAGAAGGAGCCACATGAGCACATGCGGGATTTTATTGCTAAATTTCAAAGAATACTTTACAAAATTATGGCATCTGCTTCTCTAAATGACAAGAATCAAAAGGTATTCTTCATCAATGCTTTACTTCCTGAAGTAAGCTATCAACTATGAAGAGCATGTCCTGTTGATTTGTTAGCAGCCCAAAACATGGCGGTTGAAATTGAAAACGACCTCATCATGGCTGGAAAAATAAAGAGCAACACTTCTAGAGCTGAAAGTTCATCTTCTGCTACTACATCCATGATTCACTATTTGCAAAAGTTAGCAAATGAGATGTCACAGATGAAGAAACAAATGGCTCAAATGGCTCAAGGAAAAAACACTGCCCCTGCTCAGAATTTCAACAACAACAATAACCGGAACCACATTGTTGGTTCCCAAAGATTAGCAATTGAAGTTGCTCCCAGAAACAACGTGGAGATGAATGAAGAAGACCAGGAATATGAAGTTGATCAGCTCGAGAATGATGATTTTGTAGGTCCTTCTGGTGACTCCAACATTAATTACCTAAACTAAAAATCTAAACATGATGATGAGAAGCTTCATGAAGATGATCATGGTCATGCATATGCAGTATTTACACAATCACAAACTCACCAAGTTGAGGCATTAGCCGATGAACAAAGAAGGGGCATCCCTTTACCTTCTTCCTTAGCTCCCAGAAATAAGAATGTGAGTTCTTCATCTCAACCACAAAACATAGCTCAGGTATCTAAATATATACCTTCCTTTGACATTGTTGATCATGTCAAGAAAAATAGGATTAAAATTTCAAGAGATAAATACATGAGAGCCTTTCCTACGAAGTTAAATAGGCTAGTCAAATATGTGCAATCACCAGGGCAACAAAATACATCAAAATTCCTTTTTCCTAAGCCCAAATATACTCCTCCCCATAATAACATTGCATTTGTTAAACCCTCATCATCTTTTGAAAGAGTTGAACCTTTCTATGTCTCCTTATTGCTTAATGGTTTTAAGTTAAGCAATTGCATTCTAGATTTGGGTGCTTCTGATAATGTCATGCCAGCTAAAGTTCTAGATGCTCTTGGACTTACCTTGACAAATACCATAAAAAGGTGTTACTCCATGGAAAGATAAGTCCTTTTAATCAGACAAATCAAAGATGCACAAGTTGTTCTTGGAACTTTTCCTGACAAAAGATTATATATGACAATCTTAGTTACAGATGTTCATGTTTCCTATGGGATGTTACTAAGCAAAAACTTATTCAAAGAGTTGGGAGGAGAAGTAAAGATGGATTGGTCATGTGCTCATATTCCTATCAAAGGAATAAATTAAAAGTTGGAGCCAGAAATGAAGTCCAAGTACACGGTTACAAAATCTGAGGATCCTAGATCTCAAATTATTTTTCAGGAATCTGATTGTGGGGTTTATTTCTTGGAAATGGATAAAAATGTACTAGAACCAGAACTTCAACCAGAGCTAGAGCCAGTGAAGGAATAATAAAAAAATCTATATATTTTAAAGGAATCCGTTGTTCTTTTGGATCAGGATCCGACGTTCTATTAATATCTCCAAGTCATGAGATATTCCCATACTCCCACAAGTTGATGTTTGAGAACACCAATCATATGGCGGAGTATGAAGCATTGTTGCTAGGAATGGAGCAAGCTAAAAAGAAAGGAGTAAAACTCCTCAAATCCCAAGGAGATGTTGAACTTCTAGTAAAGCAGGTTCGAGGGAAAAATAAAGTCAAAAGAGATGAACTAAAGAATTACAGAGTGAGTGCTTTCTGCCACACTCGATTTTACAACCTTCTTTATCGACTTCATTCCAAAAAATAAGAATGCCAAGGCAGAATCTTTGGCGGTCACTTTTGTGCTATTGAATCTGGATAGACCATCATCCATATTCAGACAAGGAAACTATAAAGTGGAGATGGTCTGCCACCCTAAATTCCCTGATAGTGTTGAATAGTGGCATACTTTCAATGATGAAAAATAAACATTTGCATGTCTAGAACAAGACAACTTTGACAGGTTGTGTGTTGAAGGGAGTAAATCACCACCACGAAAAATAGTCACAGGCATAACTGATCTAGATTATGGTGATAGTAGTGGAGTAATCCAACTGAAAGGTAACAAAATCCCCAAGGGTTTAGTTTCCTTAGTGGAGACTTTCGACAAACATAATCAGTACCTAAAGAAGAACAAAGAACATGGTGATAGTTCTTCCTCAAGAATGCAACAGGTAAATCTAGGTACAGAGGAAGTTGATGAAGACTTACTCACCACAGAGAGAAGAAAGGATGAGCCACCACAAGATGAAGTTGATGAGGAATTTCCTAGGTTATTTGAAAAGAAGGTCAGTGTAAGGAGATTTAAAATTGGAGACTAGGTACTCTAGTGGGACAAGAGACATGAACTGAAGGGCATGCACAGTAAATCCAATTTACTCTGGAAAGGGCCCGTCATGATCAAGAGAGATTCCAGAATGGATACTTTCTTCTTTACCTACCAAGATGGAATTGAGTTACCACTTCCTTTCAATGGGCAGCATCTGAAGCTGTTCAAAAACTAAGATACAGGGTAAAACCTATTTGTATATAAATAAAACTTTTGTTGTTTTCTTTTCTTTTTGTTTTGTTTTGTTTTTTTGGCCTAACCCCAAACCCAATAGACAAGACACTAAACCAGAGATGTTGGGATCTCATCTTCACTCCTTTCATTTTGACAGAGGTAAAGATGTCCACAGACAGAGCCAACTGGTGTCCCTGAGATTTCACCCTGAAATCTGGGACTACCCCTTTTTTAAAAAATTCATTCTTTTCAAAGTAACGGGTCATTTTGTGTTTGTTTTTCCTGCAGTTGTTTGCATTGCTCTAAGGTATCCCTAGAGAGTCATAAAAGCCAAATTCCCCAGGTACCCACATGCTAAAACTCACTCTATCCCTTTGCCAGGTTTTGTCTAAGAGAATTTTATTTATTTATTTATTAAATAAATAAATTCTTTTAAAAATAGATTGAGCTAAAATTGGAGGATTTAGGTTATATAAAGCACTTCACCCCATCATTATTACCATAGAACATTCACCCAGGGGGAAGAATTTTTGCAGATCAGCTAATTGGAGAAATTTTTCGAGTAATTGCCTACAACTTCTTTTGTTTTGTTTTATTTCTTTTTGTCTGTGTTTTGGTTTGTTTTCTCTGGAAATTTTTGTAGCCTATTCATTCTTCCTGCTAGATCTTTCCCCAGGCCTAGGGTTTTGAAAAGCTATCTAGTATTTTTAATTACTAATTTGTCTATAGGCAATCAGAGCTCAGGATTCCTTCACAAGATTGCAAGAAGTTGCTTGGTCCAAAAAGGTGACAAAAATGGATTTTATGAAAATAAGAAAAATATTTCCATCAATGCGTAGAGCTTGAGAAAATATGCACTTTTAGAGAAAATGACACCTAAAACGGAGCCACAGAATGAAAGTTATGGCACATGCAATTTTTTGTTTCTACATCTTCCGGGACCCTTTCCAAAAGAGGAAACCTTTATTCTAAGCTTGTGTTTTCTTCACCAAAAATCCAAAAAAGGAAAGAAATTTTGTCTTCATGCCAATCACAATTTTTAAGGTTGCCTTCCACGTCCAATTTCCATGTTGCCTTAAGTGATGAATTTTCACACAATTTTAAATGCAGAAGTCACAATGCAAGTCACACTTTTGGAAAATAGCTATTTTCATGCAAGTCACACTTTTTGGAAGGAAGGGTTTAAGCTACCAATGGGAATTTTGGCAGTGGCAAGTAGACGAGAATTTCTTTCCTGCATAGCAGGTTACTTTTTCCCATCAAGTCAAAGTCACTTTAGCTGCAATGGGAATTTATAGGTGGCAGACAGGCGGGAATTTCTTACCTGCAACTTGCAGGGTGAAAATTCCCATTATAAAAGAAAAATCACTTAAAGCACCGGCGGGAATTTCTTACCTGCCTTACAACGCAGAGGTGAAGAATTTCCATTATGAAAGTTAAAATCACTTAAGGGAAAGATGGTATTTTTGGAGCTGCAGTGCAAGGTGGAAATTCCCATCAAGCTTTGACTTTCTATTTTTAACAAATACCCCTGCCAAAAAGTGTGACCCACCTTGGCATTAATGCATGTGATTAATGATATTTATTAATGGTATTTCTAGCTGAGTTTGGCGCCATAAATAGAAAAAAGGTCAATGCAAGTGGATGAGCTAAAGAGAATTCAAGGATGTATGCTAAAAATAAATTCATAAAAAAACAACCAGAAGCATGTAGACTTGGGTGCCCAAATTCGATGAATAAGCATGGCTTTTAATTAATTAAATTAGCCAAAATAGGAAAGGGAAATTATTAAAAATAGCATTCAGATGGCTATATAAGCATGGGATGCCATAATTGAGAAGCAGTTAATTCTTTCTGATGAAGTTTGCATCCTGGAAAGGTTTTGGCGCTAAGGGAAGGACAATTTTTCATTAAAGAGTGTTTTCCATTACGAGGAAACTTCCAATTTTGGTGCATTGGGTTGGAAAATCCTAATTTTTGTTATTCTAATTGTCTGCATGTTGATATAAGTGCCTTAGTTTAATCACTAAAATGCTTCAAATTTGTGAAAGGATTTGGGATTCAAATCAATTGTCAAAATACATTGAATATCAAGGCTTTCCGAATGCGAGAAGAAATTTATGTCTACACAAATTGATCCAATGCACAAGGGATTTTGGTAGAATTATGTGAAAAAGAGCTCAAACAAAGATTGTTCTTAGCCATGTTGAAGCATCATGAAAGAGAAGGATCAATCAATCATTGCATAGATTCCATATTTTCTGAAGTCAAGAATACAAACATTGGCCCTGAACCTATCACTCAATTTAATTGATAGATCCATATCTCATAATTGCAAAGGCTTCCAATCAAAAATTCATCCTCTTGTTTCTAGGCTTTGGGTGGAAGTTAGTGCATGAAAATTCATTCCAGGATCTTGTACATGTGCTCCCAATGCTTCTTATTGAAGCCTTCATTGCTAATTTACTTGTATTTGTTCACCCAGAGTGCTTTCCAACAATTTAAATGGATTACTCACTTACGTAATTACAAATAAAAGATGATGAGTTTTGTTGATGAATTTCTTTTATTCAAAAACATTGCACTGAGCACGTACTAGAGAAGAAAATGGAATGCTTCAAGGATAAGAGGGAAGACATCTCATAGGTGTCACCTGTAAGTCAAAATCACCAAGTTCAGGCTTGTTTTTGCATAGATCCTAGTTTGAGTGATCCCATCAAAGGAAAAAGAGTGTCCAACCGCATGTCATTGTCAGGTATGGAAGAAGAACAAGGTTGGGAGTGTTACATTTTCTTCTAATTTGATTGGGTTCCATAAATTCTTCTAAGCTTATTTTCTCTAGTAAAGTAATTGATCTCTCTTAAGTGATTGGTTTAAAATTTGTTACTTGAAGAATAATTACTTCAAATAGGTGGCATACATGCAAAATAGAAGTTTATTATTTTCCTTATAAATTCATGCATGTCATGAAAAGAGGAATTCTTTTGGAGGCACAGATTTGGCTAGCTGCCTATTCCTTTTCTCATAGCTTCCACATGTGTCAATTCATTAACATGCCTATTGTAAAGTGCCCTCTATACATTAAATAGAGGAAGAACCTACAAAGGATCATAATTTGAAATCAACATTCTTATGTTCTTGACTTTGAGCTGAGGATATCTTTCCTGAAAGCTAAAGAATAGAGAGGAGATAGATTTTTAGGTTGAACTTTGTGTCAACGGTGCATTTGGTTTCTTATTTATTTTTAGATCTTTGCATAAACTTTCAGTATTATCTTGGATCATAGATCTGAAACTTTCTGTTGCTTTGAAAAACTTCATGCATTTCTAGATCTATTTGTTTTGGGCTATGTGGATGTGACCAACTCTGTGAGCAACTATTGGTTAGGAAAATTCAAGACATCTTCTTTATTTCATACTCCATCTAATTATTTCCCTCTTCTGCATTTATACATTTCTTATGGAAGGACTTTATGCAAAATTTCCTAGCTATGGTGCATTAGAGCTATGCAATTAAAGTTCCAACTTTGTTCCTTTCCATAGATATTAGAAAATATAATTGACAAAATCTCTCTTCTTCCTATACTATAAATGAGGGAGATATAATGTATCTCATAACAACTTATGATTTTCATTTCATGTAGAAAATATAGCCAATTTTTTGGTGATACGCTGGGGAACAACATGTGACAAACAGAGATTTACATTATCCAGTTCCCTTTTATATTATAAGTTCAATCTGACAAAACGTCCATTCGCACAGTCTAGTAGAGCTCAAGGAAGGACTGATCATTTTTATAGATTGCAAGAGTAATTCAATTTCAATCATCCTCCTCAAGTTAGAAGCCATAGATCCAGTCTTTCTCCAGGAAGAAGAGTGGAAACTCCTCCAGATCCGAATCGTGTCCAACACAATCCAATAGTTGGGATTATTCACCAAGTCTATTCTCAAAGAAGATGTGCTCCTTTCATGATGCAGAATCAACCACTTGCCACTGCAGCACCTATTTCATGGGGTGCAGCCTTTGGACATCTGAATTTGACTCCTCCTATGCATGATCTACCTAAAGGGATGAGAAATAATTTTCCAAAATTCTTTGGAGATGGCCAGAAAAATCCAGATGACCACTTGGATGCATTTTTTATATCCTGTGGAACTCTCGCTGTAGAACATGAAGATGTGTCTGTCCAGATTTTCATTGAGAATCTACATGACTTGGATGGAGAATGGTTCTACCAGCTATCTCATGGCACCATAACCAACTGGGATACTATGCGATATAAATTCCTAAAAATATTTAAGCTAGTTGTAGATTCCAGTACATTGATAACTCAACTGACTCAGTTGAAGAAGGAGCCACAAGAGCACATGCAGGATTTTATTACAAAATTCCAAAGATTACTTTACAAAATTCTAACTTCTGCTTCTTTGAATGATGAGAATTAAACGATATTCTTCATCAATGCTTTATTTCCTGAAGTAAGCTATCAAATGTGAAGAGCACGTCTTGCTGACTTGTTAGCAGCTCAAAACATGGCGGTTGAAATTGAAGATGACCTCATCATGGATGGAAAGATAAAGAGCAACACTTCTAGAGTTGAAATTTCATCTTCTCTTACTACATCTGATTCACTATTGCAAAAGTTAGCAAATGAGATGTCGTAGATGAAGAAACAAATGGCTCAAATGGGAAACAATATTGCCCCTGCTCGGAATTTCAACAACAATCGGAACCGCATTGCTTGTTCCCAAAGATTAACAATTGAAGATGCTCCCAGAAACAACGTGGAGATGAATGAAGAAGACTAGGAAGCTGTCACTGATCAACTCGAAAATGATGATTTTGTAGGTCCTGCTAGTGACACCAACATTAATTACCTAAAGTGGAAATATGAACATGACTATGAGGAGCTTCTTGAATACGATCATGGTCATGCATATGCATTATTTACACAATCACAAACTCGCCAAGCTGAGGCATTAGCTGATGAACAAAGAAGGGGCATCCATTTACCTTCTTCCTTAGCTCCCAGAGATAATAATGTGAGTTCTTCATCTCAACCACAAAAAGTAGTTCAGGTATCTGAATCTATTCCTTCTTTTGACATTATTGATCATGTCAAGAAAACTAGAGTTCAAATGTTAGAATCCAAATACCTGAGAGCCTTTCCTGAGTAGTTAAGTAGGCTAGTCAAATATGTACAATCACCAGGACAATCCAATACATCAAAAGGCCTTTTTCCTAAGCCTAAAGATACTCCTCCCCAGAATAACTTTGCAGTTGTTAAGCCATCATTATCTTCTGAAAGAGTAGAACCTTTCTATGTCTCCTTATTGCTTAATGGTTTCAAGTTAAGCATCTACATTCTAGATTCAGGTGCTTCTGACAATGTCATGCCAGCTAAAGTTGTAGATGCTCTTGGGCTTACCTTGACAAAGACCATAAAAAGGTGCTACTCCATGGAGAGACAAGTCCCTTTAATAGGAAAAATCAAAGATGCACAAGCTGTTCTAGAAGTTTTACCTGACAAAAGATTAAAGATGCCAATCTTAGTTGTAGATATTCCTATCTCCTATGGGATGTTGTTAAGTAGAAACTTCTGCAAAAATATGGGAGGAGAAGTAAAAATGGATTAGTCTTGTGCTCAGATTCCTATCAAAGGAATAAATCAGAAGCTAGAGCCGGAAAAGAAGTCCAAGTACACGGTTACAAAATCTGAGGATCCTAGATCTCAGATTCTTTTTCAGGAATCTGACTGTGGGGTCTATTTCTTGGAAATGGATAAAAATGTACCAGAACCAGAACTTCAACCAGAGCTAGAGCCAGCAAAAGAAGAAGAAAAATTTTGGACTCTAGATTTTAAAGGCTCTTGTTGTTCTTTTGGATCAAAAGCCGACATTCTATTAATATCTCCAGATCATGAGATATTCCCATATTCCCACAAGCTGATGTTCGAGAACACCAACAATATGATGGAGTATGACACATTGCTGCTAGGAATGGATCAAGCTATAAAGAAAGGAGTAAATCTCCTCAAAGCCCAAGGAAATGCTCAACTTCTAGTAAATCAAGTTCAAGGGCAAGATCAAATAAGAGGAGATAAGATGAAACATTACAGAGATAAAGTGATTTCTGTCAAACTAGATTTTGTAGTATTCTCTATCAACTTCATTCCAACAAATCAAAATTCCAAGGAAGATTCTTTGGCAATCAAAACTGCATTATTGAACTAAGATAGACCACCATCCATATTCAGACAAGGAAACTATAAAGTGGAGATGGTCTACCGCCCCAAGGTCCCTAATAATGTTGAACTATGATAGAATTTCAATGACAACAAACAAACATTTGCATGTCTGGAACAAGACAACTTTGGCAGGTTGTATGTTGAAGGGAGTAAATCACCACCATGACAAATAGCCACAGATGAAATTGATCCAGACTATGATGACAGTAGTGGAATAATCCAACCAAAAGGTAACAAAATCCCCAAGGGTTTAGTTTCCTTAGTGGATACTTTCGATAGACATAATCAGTACCTAAATAAGAACAAAGAACATGGTGATAGTTCTTCCTCAGGAATACAGTAGGTAAATCTGGGTACGGAGGAAGTTAATGAAGAATTACCCACCGTAGAAAGAAGAAATGATGAGCAACCACAAGATGAAGTTGATGAAGACTTACTGACCATAGAGATAAGAAAGGATGAGCCACATCTTCTTTATTTTCTACTCGCATTGAATTATTTCCCTCTTCTACATGTATACATTTCTTACATTTGCTTACTTGCTACAAAATTGCCTAGCTATTGTGCATGAGCTACGCAGTTAAATTAAAACCAATAGATAGATATTGGAAAATATAATTGACAAAATCTTACACAGGATCCTCACCGGTAAATGAGGGAGATTTATCTTAGGACAACCTAGGTTTTTTGCTGTGCAGAAAATCTAGCCAACAATCTCAGAATTTACTATAAGCATTTATTACACTCCACCCATTTTTTTCATCACTTTTCCCAGTCCAGATCAGTCTCAAATCAAGCATAAATCAAATAAGTCCTATTTCTTTGCATCTTTCTTATGGTTTTAAATATTAAATCTTATTTTTCTTGTGTCATTTCTATATTTAAGAAATTATACATCATTTGGTTCAGTAGTGACTCTACAATATATTATATTTAATTCAAATTAAATTAAATCATTTAGTGAACCATACTCGTGATCATACACTTGGATATTTATTTTTCTTCTTTCATGGCTCCTAAAAATCCTCTAATCTCCTTACATGATTTGCTTCAAATTCATCCACCTCACAAAGTTGTTCTTCCAAAATCCCTAGACACTATGCATATCCCTCACAATATGCCACCCTATCAAGTAAGTGCCATTTTAGATCATTTATCTGATGACTCTATTGCTCCTAATCCTCCATCCAATTAACTCATATTAGAGTCAATTCAAGCTTTTCATTATTTATTTCAAGATAAAATTGAAGCTATAGAAATAATGATTACATCTCTTAAAGATGAAATACAACATCTCAAGGATGCTTCTAGTTCTACTTGTGTGTCTTCTACATGTGCTCATATCAATAAACCTCAAGTATTACCATTACTGTAACCTATAAATTTTGATCTCAATGTTAAGAAACATGATATTCTTCCTCAACTTCGCACTCACCAGTTGATCAACTTGTCATCTACTAATTGCTAACATCCTTATCGTCTTGTTAAATATCAAGGTCTCACATTTTATAATTATCACAGAATTAATGTACATAATGATAATGATTATTATGCTTGAAAATGAATGATTAAACACCTTGAGCATAAGGGTTTCATATCATTTGTTACACAACATTCTACTTCATGCTCATCTTCAATTGTTAAATCCCAATGGGCTCCTAAATCTAGTCCTTCAATCTCTACTAAGCATCATTCCTTTATTACTAATGTTCCTTCTTTGGTCATTCAAGAGTTGTCTAACAAATCCACTCTAACTAAGAAACCTCCCCTAAAAATTATTTCATCTCCTCCTCTCAAGTATTATACTGCATTACCATCTCCCACTAAGAAACGTCCTCTAAAAACCAATCCATCTCCTCCTCTTAAGTCCTCTACAACATTACGGATTCCAAATAAGAAACCACCTTCAAAAATATTTACCCCATATCTCCTCCTGCTAATTCATCTCTAGTGTTATTAATCCCAAATAAGATACCACCATTCAAAATCCCTCCCCACCCTACTCCACTTGTACATACAATTATCTTTGTTAAACAAGCTAATCCTTACATTGAATGCCAAGACACATTTAAACTTTTCCACCATGCTATGATCCTTCTCACATCATCACATAAATCTTCATCATTTGCACATGTGGAGGGCATTGCACTTCACCCCACCCTTCTAGGACTATCAGTTGTCTTTAGCATCTACTATCACACTTAATGCTCCATGTTTCATGACTCATTTTTCTATGCAATTTCAAACCCTTTGATACACACATTGTATCGTCATTACCTTATGACGCACTCTAGTTCCATATTTCATACTTGACTATTGATGATCTAAATCTGAAATGAACCTCACCACATTAACTATTCATGCTCTGTACTTTATGATCTATTTTTCTAGCACACATTATCAAACCATTTCTTGATGACGTGCTCTTTTTCTATGGTTCATTCTTGATTATTGAGGGGTATTTTATAAATGAACCTCATCTCATACTCATCCACATCCACTGGGGGGAACACTACTCCTATCACATTCTCATTACGTGTCATTACATCACATTCAAACGTTGCGTATTGTATATCTTGGTTTCACTTACTTTTTCTTACTTATACTTATATGATGCACTTTACTAACTATGTTAGTCAAATACTTAGTATGTCATTATCTTTATCATATGCATATGCACGTTCACTTGGTCTCTTGTTGTGAATGAAAATCTCTTATAGGTCCTTACACATTGTAATGATGCTTGGTAGTATACCTCTTACCAGTCCAACCAAGGCTCCTGGGGGCATCTACTTTCTCAAACATTATAGGTTCTCTCATTTCATCGTATACTAATTATTTTTACTATCACACTACTTTCTATTGATGCATACATGCTTTGACATACTTTTAATCTTTCTAACATGCTAATGGGTGCTTCATGTGTATCATTTTCTTTGCAGGACTATATCCCACCATGGTTGTCTAATACATTTTTCTTGACATTGTTTTCCATTGTATGCTAATGTTTTTGGGATATGCCCTATGTCTTTATTTGATCACTGTTTATTTTATTATGGCTTCTTCATCCATGATTGTCTTCTGACATTGTGAGTGATGTCCCATGATTGAAACCCGTTGTTTGTGTCTATCTTGTATGTGCATTTTCTTGTTATATTATTTTTCTATTATATTATTGTCACTTTTTCCACTAACACATGTTTCTAGCCACTTTGTTTTCATATACCTTGGTTTATACCATGCACATTCCCTACCCCCTGCTGGTATCAATTTTAGATCATAATCAATTCCTCTCTTTGGGTCGCATTCTCCTACCAATGTCACATGAGCCCCAAATGAGGGGGGCATACATTGGGTGAAAAAATCACCCCATACAACAACTTAGAGATACATCATAGTACAATACAACACAAAATCAACACAGGTTACAATTACGACACTGCCTTAAATTAGACTTAGGTCAGAATCATGGCATATACCCCAATGCCTAGGATCAAACAAGAGCACTTGGGAACCTGTGTCCTCCCCTAGGTGTTAATGTACTAGGGGAAGAAACAATCATCTTCTCAGATAAGAACAATTCACATAAGTCTTTAGATTGGTTTTTGAGTTACAGGCATAGTCCTCTAGCAACAAAATATAGTCTATCTCCTATATTCAGTTTAATCGGTACATTTGGAACAAATTAGGATAGTAGGAAAACATAGGGACACACCATCTGTAGTGTTTTTTATTGGGTAGAGTCATGTGGTGAGCTATTTAAATTCCCTTTATAAAAAAACTCATCTTCTGTATTTTTCTAAGCCCTTGAAGCTATGTGCTTGTATTTACCAGTCATGGAATGAATACTGATTAATATAGTTATAACTAATTACCTTTAGTTTTTGGTATTTTATGTGTGAATTTATCCCATTAGTTTCAATAATTTGTTTGAATGATGATTTGTTTGATGTCATTCTTGTTTACAAGCAACTTGTTATATGCAACAAGGGACTTATATGCAACAACCCTTTGTAGCAAAAGGGACTCATCTAAAGCAAAAGACATGTCCATAGAAACTTTTCTGTAGCCAAAGGAGATCACCTATAGAAAATAAGTAGTGATTATGAATATCTCTTGAAACGTGAATAACAACACCCTAAGTCTATACATGTCGTTGAAGAGGTGGTTAAAAATAAAACATAAAGAACTGGGAGATAACTCAATAATAGATCTGATTACTCATTGCAACTCACTGAAGAACTAATCAATTAGTTAAAACATGATTTAAGCAACTTATTGGTTACTTGAGTTATGTGTTTGATATATGGAAACATATTAATTAGTTCTATTGCATGTGTTTAAAATCTTGTTATTATGTTTAAGATCTTCCACTTGTTCCATCGCAAATCTTTTACTTAGTTTGTTTTAAATCCTATTTGAATTCTTCTTCTCACATTTTTCTGTAATTGAGGAGTATAAGAGAAAGAGATTAATGTTGTAAATATAGATCTAGATGGATAATTAGAGAATAGATGATACACAAATACAAAATTTGTTTTGTTCCTAAATGTAATATTCATGTCAATTCAATAAAGAATCTTAGTTATGTTCTTTAGCTTTTAGTTATAATCCTTAGGAGGGATTAACACCCAAGGCAGGCCCCACTTGTGGTCTACTAAACACCTCCATAATTTTTTTCTCTATTTCATTGCATGATTAGGTTAGGAATCAATTTATCTCTGTATCTGCATTCTAAATTTACAAGCTTTATTTTTATTCATACTATTAGGAGCTATTTGTTTTCAATTCTAAGTTTTGTTTCAAGCATTGTACTTTTAATATTTATTTATTTTAGTATAATAATGACAACTATTTCTTTTCATACCTCCTAAATTATTTGTAACTATGCATATAACACTAACATTATTGAAAGTTTACGTCCCCTGGTTTGATGAATAAATTATTGTGAATTAGTTAACAACATAGTAATTGTTGCGAGTTGATTTGTACCAAAATGTTTGGCACCGTTTCCAAGTATAATGCCAAGTTATAAGGTTTTTGAGAGGTTTTTCATTTCTTAGAAGCAGTTTAGGTTTAGTAAATTTCACCTCCAAACCCCCCCATTAATGTATGTTGATTGAGTTGAGATAGTTGATGCATGCACTATCGAAGAGATTCCCATGGTAGATTCTTACCCAATCCATGAATAGCACAAATCTATTCATATGATTATGAAGATTCTGAAGAATACATACTTTCCTCTGTACAAGGCTTACTATTAGAAGATCCCCCTCCAAGTGATACTTTTGAGGTTATTCCTAATCAGCCCATCATTATAGAAAAACTGAACCAAAATTTTGAATACATGGAAATTACCTTCAAATTCCCACTCTCAAAAAACAACCAACCTGTTGCAGTGAATAACATTTCTCCCTCAACCCTTCCATATTTTTCATGGATCCATAACTGAAGACCTAGACACCTTTTTTTTTTAGTTTGACGTTTGATGAAAGAGATATGACTATACTACATATGCACATAAGTTAAATATATTCCCTGATACACTCAAGGATGCATCCTTGACATGCTTCATGGGTTTAGGAAGAGGTGTTGTGTCAACTTGGATGCAAATGAAGGAAAATTTTCTACTTAAATATCAAAATTATTGTAGGCCAAGTAGTAGAGGAGGTGATGAGATCTTTAGGATGGTGCAAAAGGAATATGATCCATTGGAAGATTACTTGGAAAGATTATTATTCAGTGTCTAGAAGTTAAGACACATGAGATTACCTAATGATTCCCTTAAGATAATTTTCTTAAAAGTACTCGCTGAAGAGGATATGGATGTTTCAGACCTATTAGGAGATGGATATATCTCAAAAGCTACCTTTGAGGAAAATTTTAAAGCCTACTAGAATTAATCCAGAGTAACCTTGAAGAGAATCAAAAGTTCTAGATCAAATGGTGGATCAACTACCAAAGGAATTGGGGACATATACAACTTAGAGATTGTGAACATGTTCAAGAACATGAAATAGGAGATGGTCAATGACATGGCTACTCAACGTGATGCTCTGCATGCCGAGAAGAAAAAATAATATGTTGAGGTAGCACTCAAAGAGTTTTTCCATGCATGCAGGAGGAAGAAAATTGATTGCAGATATAGATGATTAGCTAGCATTGCACAAGAAAAGGAAGTTGAACCAAAATTCAAGGTGATAGAAATAGACGATGGAAAAAAAATTTATGTTTCTCAAATAAATCCATGGATGCCAAGACAAGGAGGTATGTCACAAGATCATATGCCATATTTTCAAATTTTGGCTAGTAATATGTGTGTGTGTGTGTAACCCCCAACTTGGTCTAATACTTAGCAAGGTTTTGCCAATAACCTACCCAATACCAACAACAATGGTAACCTCATTTTCTAGGCTAACACTGGTAACAACCCCCTCAATCATGGTAGCATCCTTGGAGAGGAGGACAACAATGGAATAACCCACATCCTAACTATTAGAAATCTTACCAACAACATCAAACTTTGATGCCAAATCCCCAAGTAGGATGTCAACCAAAATCCACTCAGCTACCATCTCAACCAACACCTAACCCCAAAAATAAATCTTCCCAGTCAACCTATACCACTAAATCAACTCAATACCCTACCTATTCAGTTGATGTTAATAACATCCATCTTCACTCAGGAATATCACTTCCTCGACCAAGTAAACCCACCTTTATAGAGATAGTAGATGAACCACAGTTGCTGTAGACTGATATGTAGCAAAGCCAAAAAACACTGCAAGATGATCCACAACAACCTGAATAGAGTTCCAGCAAGGGTAAACTACAAGCTAGTAAACCATCATTTCTAAAGAGATTACAAGAAAATAATCTTAACCTCAAATCATATTCTAATTCTATTTTTTCCAATCAATTGAAGGATATTTGCGTAAATATTTCACTAATTCAATTCATCAAGGATGTTCCCATTTACAACAAGTTGGTCGAAGATCTATGCATAAAAAACTAGGAAGAAGAAGGAAGGATCCATCTAAACTACATGTTATTGGACAGTTGGTTGATATTATGCTTGGAAATTCATTTTTACGCAAGTACATAGACCCAGGCAGTCCCTTGGTGAACATTACAATTAATGACGCAACAATAAATAATACTCTGATTGACTTAGGGGTAGCCATTAACATCATGACTAATAAAATTATGGATGAATTGAAATTGGAAGGACTAAGGCCAACAACTATAGTTTTACAACTTGAAAATAGATCAACAGTGAGACCTGAAGGAGTCCTTCAGGACATAGTTGTAGTGGTAGACTCTTGGGAATATTCTTATGACTTTTTTATCCTTCAACTAGAAGTAATCTTAAGAGGAGATCCTATCATCCTAGGAAAGCCATGGTTGGCCACTGCTGATGCGTTCATAGGTTGCAGGTCTGGAAACATGATAATTTCCAATGGAAGTGGTACCAAGAAGCTCATGCTCTATACTCCTTCCCAACAATTGAATGATGAAGATCAGGTAATTTGGGTTGAAGAAACAGAATCAGATCAGAAATTTGTACAATAGCTCATGGTGCTGGAGAAATATTATACAATTGAAGGACAATAAGAAGATGTTGTCATCTCTAATTTATCGTAGAATAACTATGGAAGAAATGAAGAATTGGATGACATACAAAGGTGTTTAAACTTCCCCTTGAACCAAGTTATACTGCAACAAAGCACTAAGGATTATATTTTTCAGAAACTTCTTCCCCATGACTGCATATTGAATTCTGTTAGCAACAATGTATATTCAATGATTTATCTCTCCAAACAAGTGGAAATAACACCAGGAAGGCCACTTAACTTAAACAAGATGTTGAGTATGAAGCAAGAGCAGTTGTTGATTACTATTCTACAAAATGATAAAGCAACATTTTTATGGGATTAAGGTGACATGCATGGAATTCATCCTAAGCTTTGCACTCATAAGATTTATATCAAGGAAAATTGTAAACCAATCAAGAAGTCACAAAGGAGAATGAACCATACGATGAGATAGATCATATAAGGAGAATTGAAGAATTTATTGGATGTTGGATTTATATATCCCATATTAGATAGTCAATGGGTGTCACCATTTTCATTGTGCTAAAGAATAATGGAAAATGGTGGATCTACGTAGATTACAAGGACCTAAATGTAGCAACAAAGAAAGATCATTTTCCACTGCCTTTCATTGATCAAGTACTTGATATTTTGGCAAGTAAAAAGTATTTCTCTTTTTTGTATGGATATAGTGGTTATAATAAAATTCAGATTACACCAAAGGATCAAGAAAAAACTACCTTCACATGCACATGGGGAACATTTGCGTATTTAGTTATTCCATTTGGCTTATGTACTAGACCTGCTACATTCCAAAGGGTAGTCTTGAGTATCTTTTTATATCTAAAAAATGACTGCATGGAGGTCTACATGGATGACTTCACTGTACATGGCAAAACTTGTGAAGACGCCATGAAAAATCTAGACAAATTTTTGAAGAGATGTAAAGAGCACAACCTATCCTTAATCAATGAAAAATGCTACATGATGATTCTTGAAGGTATATTCTTGGGACACTATCTTTCTTCTGATGGAATTCAATTTGATCCAGTAAAGGTATCTGTTATAATCAAATTTTCAACACTAAAGAAACAAAAGGATGTTAGGATATTTCTAGAACATGTTGGTTATTACAAGAGGTTCATACAAGATTGTAGCAAGGTTACAGCACCACTTTTTGCATTACTAGGGAAGTATTCTTAGTTTGTATAGACTGAACGTTGTGAATATGTCTTTCAGACCTTAAAGAAAATTTTAACTACCACTTCTGTCTTGAGAGGACCTAATTAGAAATTTCCTTTCCACATCCACACTGATGTGTCAGATCATGCTATTGGAGTTGTTTTGGGAAAAAAATATGGAGTTCTAAATTATGCAATTTATTATGTTAGTAAGAACTTGCAGCAGGTTGAACTAAACTACACAGTAACCAAGAAGAAATTCTTGAATTTTGTGTGTGCTATCAAAAAATTCAAGCACTATATAACAATTTATCCAGTGTTTATTCATATTGATCATGTTGTAATTAAATATTTGATAAACAAACCAGTCGTAAGTAACATAATCACAAGGTGGTTTCTCCTTCTCTAAGAGATTGATGTCACCATATTGGACAAGCCTGGCGAGGACAACATGGTAGAAAATTTCCTCTCAAGGATGGAGACTAATGATGAAGAACAAGTAGTTGATGACTCCTTTCCAAATGAGTAATTATTTGTTATTTCTACAAAACACCTTGGTATGCAAACGTAGCCAACTATTTGGTCTCAGGTAAAACACCTCCACATTACTTATACTCTGAGAAGAAATGTATATTTGAAAAGAGTGTACATTTTTCTTGGATAGCTAGATTTCTATTTCATACATGAAAAGATCAAACAATGAGAAGTTATATAAATGATGAGGATATATTTGATGTCCTCATATCTTGCCACACTAATCCTTGTAGAGGGAATTTTTCTACAAAAAGAACAGTGTAGAAGGTGCTGAAAAATGGTTATTATTGGCCAATATTGCATAAGTATACAACACTACAAACTAGGAGATGTGAAGGTGTCAAAAAATCGGCAAGCCCACCAGATCTAATGAAATTCCATTGTAGCCTCAATTTGTCTTATAGCCTCTTGACAAATGGGGATTATACTTCATTGGCCCTATAGATCCTAAAGATTGGCAGAAAGAATACATCTTTATATGCATAGATTATCTAACTAAGTGGATAGAGGTGAAGGCATTACTAAATCAGAAACGTGAGAAAGTAGCCAAGTTTCTCTATGATCACATCTTCACCAGATATGGAGTTCCAAGGGAGATTGTTACTAATCAAGGTAAACACTTTACTACTGATGTAATTTTTGATCTAGTTAAGGATTATGAAATCAGGCATAGGAATTATATGCCATACCATCCCCAATCTAATGGCTAAGTAGAAATTATTATTGGCCAATATTGCATAAGGATGCAACACTACACACTAGGAGATGTGAAGGTGTCAAAAAACCAGCAAGCCCACTAGATCTGATGAAATTCCATTACAGCCTCAATTGGTCTTATGGCCTCTTGACAAATGGGGCTTATACTTCATTGGCCCTATAGATCCTAAATCTCAACAGAAAGAATACATCTTTATATGCGTAGATTATCTAACCAAGTGGATAGAGGTGAAGGCATTACTAAATCAGAAACGTGATAAAGTAGCCAAGTTTCTCTATGATCACATCTTCACCATATATGGAGTTCTAAGGGATATTGTTACTGATCAAGGTAAACACTTTACTACTGATGTAATTTTTGATCTAGTTAAGGATTATGAAATCGGGCATATGAACTCTACACCATACCATCCCCAATCTAATGGCTAAGTAGAAGTTACAAATATGGAGATAGAGGCCATCTTGACAAAGACCATTTCACTTAACAGAAAATATTGGGTAGACAGACTTCCAAAGGAAGTATGGACATTTAACATAATGTGGAAAACAACAAATGGCTTCACGTAATTTGAACTCTTATATGGAAAGACTTTTTTTGCTAATTGAATTTGAGCACAAAACACTGAGGACTGCACTTTAGCTGGGCATAGATTTATCTGAAGCTCAAAGGAATAGAATTCTCCAACTCAATGAGTTAGATGAATTAAGGAGACAAGCAGTACACAAAAAAGAAGTAGTGTAGAAGTAAAGAATCAAATCACATGACCGGTACATCAAGACAAGACAATTTCAAGAAGGTGACTAGGCACTCTTGTTTGACTCAAAGTACAAGGATCATATGGGAAAACTCAGAACAAGGTGGATAGGCCCCTATGATATTGATAAAATATTCCCTAATGGAGTTATAAATCTCACCATGATAGATCATGTGAGGTTCAATCTATTGGGCAATGGTTATAGGTTGAGATTGTACAAGAAACTAGTTGACAGAAATACATTCATGCAATAGTTCAAAGGAGGTCAAAACAGGATGGAAGTAAGGACATCAGAATTAAAATGAGGATTTGAGACTTTTGGATCTTCTGAGGTTTCGGAGGATTGATAGATTTCAGTAGCCTAGGGATATTCATCTTGCTGACTATTCTAGGGGCAAATAAAAGTGTTGTGATCAGCCCTTTTGGTGATAAGCAACACTCTACTAACATTTTATTTTTTGGATATTTTATTTTACAGGGTTTGATGTAAGGTGATTGCAAAATTGTTTGATCTCCATCATAAGGAGATAATGTAATGATTGAAGGTTCCACTTAAATTAACATACAACAAACCCCTTCTTTGTATTTTGTTTTTGGATGAACTGGTGATTGCATGATTGAAGATAAAGGATATTTACACGTGTCAGAGATGGAAAAGAGACAAATGGAACCCCAATAAACTGTCATTTCCCCCTCCGGGAGTTATCTCATTTTAGTAAGGACCATCCTATATCATTTCAACACACATCTACAGCATCATAGCAATGTCTGCAACATTATTACAAGTTTTCATGTAACCAAGTCATAAATCATGCACAATAATCATTCCAAATGGACATCAAGATAAGTTCACTCGACTATCACTTTATTAAATTATAATTATAATTATAATTATTTAGCATTCATGCCAAATCATCTTGTATTTACTGCATTAAAAAAATTGTCTCCTTTCATCCTATGATGTGTCCCTCCACATAAGCCCAAGTTGTCAAATCAATTTACATGCTTCATATGAACACATCAATCAATGATTTCTCTCGTAACTATGTTGCGTGTCCTTTCAGTCTCAAAGTTAAAAAACACTCAAAAAATTCAACATAACTCAATTGTGCATATTTTCTTAAAGAAAATTTGTGTGATTGTGTGTTGAGTCCATAACAGGTTGGAGATTCACAATGGGAGGATATTTGATACAACATGAACCCATAGATCATTCTCATCTTCTTGGAAACCCTCAAATTTTACAGTATTTTCAAGATAATTGTTGGATGAATTACATAAAATGATTTCAGGGATTCAATGAAGTAATGGTTGAAGATTTTTCCAACACATGTACTAATGGAGAGGAAAAATTGAATAGTTTATCAATCAAGAACAATGATGAAATACTAGCAGAGGTAACTGGACTACCTACCCAGGTTGAACCATTTCCAGAGAAGGTTAACCCAGAGGTGGTAAGGAGAGAATTTTTTGATGATGGTGATTCATTCATGAACGATAGATAAGGTACACATATAACTTCCCTTAAACCTTTATGGGATGAGGTTTCCAATTATGTAATTAATTATTTTACCTGTGAGGGAAGATATTCTAGGTTGAATACAGTTCACTTTAAATTGTTAAATCACATAAAGAACAATAGGAAAGTGATTCTACCCAATTTATTGAATGAGATATTAAAGAGGATGAATAGAGAGGCATGGAATGGAAATTTTGGAATGTCACACCATTGTCTCATCAACTTGATCGTAAAGAACGCCCTACAAAAGGATTATTCTAAGATAAGGTGGGAAGATTTTGCAAGGGCTATGAGTATTGATAAATTGTTGGGAAATAGGAGGAAGAGGAGAATAATTACTAGAATCTCTTCCACACATGTATCTGAGCCCATAGCATCAACCTCCCATCCTAAAGAACCCCTTGTTTATGAGCATTTTCCATATACTGAGAAAAAACTTGAACCAATTTCACCTGAAAGAATTTTAACTGTTGAAACCTTCATAGAATTCTCTACTCATTGGTCATCTACCTCCTAGGGTAATATAAATTCTTCCAAGTCCACTCCTACACCACCAAGGAAATCTCATAGGCTAAATACTAAAAATCCAAAAACCTCCAAGCAAACAAAATCACAGACCATATCACTTAATAATTTTGTGGAAGCTACAGAGGAGAACATTGAGCCAACACCAATGAAAATAGTGCAAGGAGATATTGATGCTACATTTCATGAGAAATAATTCCCTAAATATCCATGGAGGAATAATAAGAGCAAGCTATGAATGTAGAAACAGTGTGTGTAATGGAAGGTCATGTGCAAAATAAGGAAGAAGAAGTTGTAGAAGACACTGGACAGGAATACCCTGAAGTGGATGAGCATGTAGAGGAAGCTCATACGAATGAGATAGTTTTTGAAATTCAATGTTGTGAGGAGAAGATAGAAGAATAAATTGGAAATGAAACTAGCCATCCATTTCATGCAGCATAAGGTCATGAATAAGAAAAAGAAGAAGAAATTGGTGAACAAAATGAGCATAAATACATGCCCCAAGTTGTTGAGGAAGTAATTGAGTACCTGGTACATGGAATTAAGGAAGATGTCTGTATAAGTTGAACAAGTACAAGAACACACTCCTATGGTTGAGGAAGATGTAATTGAGCAAGTGTTGGAGCAAACACCATAATTTTTGGAGAAAAAACCACATGTTAGTGAACAACAGATGGATGTAGCACCAAGTAACCCCAAAATTGTTATTGAGGAGATGGTAAGGAAACTTGTTTACAAGGAAATGCCCACACAAAAAATGTTTCCTGACATTGGTTAACTGATGAATCAATTTAAGACCTTTGTTAATAGGTGAAAGGGAAAGTGGGAAAGAAAAGAAAAAGAAATCATATTCTAGCACAAGTAAGAACTTGAGGAAAAAGATAGAGAAATTAAAAGGCTAAAGAAAAAGCAACAAGATACCCTTTAAGTGGCCCATGAAATATTCATATACAGGCCTCCCTCCAACATTTATGTTATTTTCTTAAAAGAGAATATGTTTCAACTCAAAATCACATACATCAATTCTGAGATACTATATGACATTACTGGAGCTAGAAACTTCTTTACGATATATCTAAACATTCCTCATAAAATTAAGCTCCTATTATGTGAACTCTATAGGCACAACTATGCTCTTGAGTATGATAGGGATTGGATTCCAATCTTATACAATGGAGATGTTAAATTTAAATCCCTATATTCTTAGTTTGAGAATGAGTTGGATAGAGAAAGAAAAATGGAGGAATACTTGCATTTGGAGAAGGTACAACCACTGATGATCAGGGTTGAAGCTCCAAAAACTAGAGAAATTTTAGAACAATATGAAAAGTATATGAAGAAGGAGATCATAAGACTAGTTTGGCAAATAAGGAAAGTATCGCATGAGGAAGCCATGTAAATGGTTAGTGATCATGGAATTCATGTGGTGGAATGAGATGTCTCTCGAACTGCAACAGAAAGACATGCACTCTGTTGGTATGTGGGCCTAATAGGTTTTATCATTGATGAAAAACCACATTAATGAAAAAGTGTATGTTTTAGGATTATGGTATGATGATGTTTGATATGCTAACATACAGGTTCATATGTGTTTGAGCTCCTACATGGAGATTCTATGAGGTATGCTTACTTTAGCAAGCCTATACAAGTGTCTAGAAGGTATAGTTTAAGAGTGAGAGTTTCTTATATGTTTGAGAAGTATGTTTACATTATTCATAGCAGGTTTTGAAGGTGATTAAGCACTCATAATAGTGTTATGGTATAAATACAATTACATCTCTACGTTACAGGTTCTCATTGGGAGCAAGTATGCTTGCTCAGAGGTGTGACAAAGTGGATTGGAGCCATTTGAGCCCATGGAAGCATGAAATAAGGTATATCATGTAATATGAGGTATTTTTGGGTCATTTTCAGAGTTTTTTTTTTAGTTTTTGCATTGTTTCAGTTGGTCCTAATTGTTACAATGAGAATCTAGCATGCAATAATAGGTAAGTCTTAGTGACTGGATATATTGGGCCATGTAATTGACATTATGATTATTTGATATTTATAATCATGAGTTATGATTCTCTCAAAAAAAATTTAGGTCCCCATGATGTTTATTTTTCTAGTTATGACTATTTTGATGAGGCATGGTGAAAAACAATGCAAAATATAGCTCGAAGTACAACCTATTATACTCGTTGTGAATCATGTGATTTACATGGGACTTTTTTGCTTTCAAGAAATGATAATAAGGTCCTTTTAGAAGGTTTCACAAAAATAATGAGGTCAATTCATAGTCATTTTTATGAATGAATGTTAAGAAGGTAAAGAGGTCAAAAACCCTAGTTAAACCCTAGTTAGGAGTAGTTTGAAAAAGATGAAGTATAATGACCTAGTTTAGACTGAAAGTGAAAATGTGATAATTGAATGTTGTATAGGAATTTGATATATTTCTATAAATGTAATTTTTAGGTCATGGTGATAAGTGAGCCCCACATGAAAATAGAACCGTTTATGAAGATTTCAAGTTTAAGGAGAAAGTTGCGAAATGAGGTATGAACTAAATTTCCATTATGTAATGTATGGTAGATTTTCTATATATCCATGGATTTTTTAGATCAATTTAATGTAGATTCATGAGGTTTTGAGGTCCAAACAGGTTGACTAGTCAAAGGGCAGTTTTGGGATCTCAAATAATAGGGTTCAATGTTTTGGCTATAACTTGAGCTATAGGTGGAATTTTGAGATGATTAAAGTTTTTTTGGAAATTATATTCAAATATATTTCCATTGATATATTTATTTCCTTATTATGATCCGATATTAATAGGTTTCTAGGGCATTATTTCAGTAAGAAAGGTTTTTGGAAGTTCAATACAGGATCTATTTTTGTGAAAGTTTGATGTTGTTTGAAGCATGAGATGGATTGGGTGATACTTATTATAACCTAGAATGTGAATATGGATGAATTTTACATCCAATGAATCTACTTTTGAGGTATTTAATGTTTGTAAAAATGGTTTTATGAGCTAACCTTTGGAAACAGAATTTTGGTAGGTTGATTTGGTGAAGGAAAATATTTTTGTGGTTTGAAGAAAAATATGTTTCATGACTTTTAACATGATTATAAGTGTTCTACATGCTATTAAATTTATTTTTAGTGGTCACATGGAATGTTTTGGTTGATTAGAAGTGATTTTGTGGCATTATGAAGTTTCCAGGGTGAAAGGGAAACATCTGTTTTGAAGATTGTAAAGGAAATTACGCCCAGTAAATGAAATAATTTGATTGGTTGATATTAATTGTGACCATTTATGATTTTTTTATGATATTTAAATCATGTATGATGGTTCATGGGTCATGAAAATGTATGGTACTCATGTTAGGACATTTTTAAGATTGTGCCCATCGGGTTTTGAGCCATTTTTGGCACATGAAATGATGTTTTTGGCTAGTATAGCCTAATGGGTCACTTGTAGTTGTTATATTTCAAATTTTAAATGTTTACTTGATATATTTGTCAAACCAAATGGAGGTAAAATTTTGGGGGTAAGTTTGAAAGATGAAATGCATATAAAAATCATGTTTTTGGTGCTTTATGAATGAGGAGTGTGTGCAAGGTGGAGTGACCTAGGTGGAAGTATTATACAAGTATTAGAGCATGAATTGGAGCTAAAACAAGTGTGTTATAGTTCAGGAAAATAATATAACATGAGAGCAAGGGTATGATGAATTTTAGAGTGATTGAAGAGCTTGTTTTCTGAAGATTTGACACCGAGGGTTTGAGTGAAGAAAGTGCGAGCTGGAATTGCTCTCCATCAGTTGTGGCATAGAAAAGATAGAGATATACACATCATAAGGTGGTTTAGTGGGTGTTTGATCATATAAGGGGTTTGTATCCTCCTTGTGGAGTTGGTTTTTCACAAAATTATGGGTTGGTGCTCTTTGTAGGGTTGGTGATCTATTAAACTAGGGATTGGTGCTCCTTGTGGGGTTGGTGCCTCACTAAATTTTGAAACATATCAATATAAGATAGTGTTTTAGTTTTTTTTTATTCCCCTTGAGGGTTTCCCACTTATATCTTATGTTCTTATGGTGTTCTTGTGCTTTCATGATTTCATGTATTGTTGATGGTTTATGGTATGCACACATTAAAAGTTGAATAAGTGATTATTGTGGTTGTTTGAATAAAATTGAATTTGAGTTTCATATCTGAAAGTTTAATTGAAAATTTTATAAGAGATGATTCACCACCCCCCCCCCCCAATCCATTGTGCTTCTAACAATTGATATCAAAGCATGTCCTTTTACGAAATTTTGACAGCTTGAAAGGAGATCCTTGAAGCAAAAAAATGGCAAGTAGAAATGTGATTGGAAATCCACCTATGTTTGATGGAGTAAATTATTGCTTCTAGAAAATTAGAATGAAGAACATCATCACACAAGGTTTTGATGTTTGGGTAGCAGTTGAAAATTTTTATAATCATGTCACTCCTCCAAGAAGTGAAAAAGAGAAGACTGATTATACGAACAACTCAAAGGATTTCAGTACCATTCTAAGTAGACTTGGAGAATTAAAAATGAGAAATATAATGCATTGCAAGAATGCAAAGGAGGCATGGTACAAGCTTGAAGTTCTCTATGAAGGTGACTCAAAGGTAAAAATTACAAAACTTCAAACTTTTAGAAATCAATTTGAAAGTCTAAAAATGAATGATAATGAGGATATTGTTGCATACCTTCTTAGAGTTAACAAAATTGTGAATAGAATGAAAGACTTAGGTGAAGAATTAAAAGAAGAAGTTGTAGTTCAAAATTTTCTAAGATCCTTATCCTCTAATTTTAATTCTAAAGTGTTTGTTATAGAAGAAGCTAAAGATCTAACCACTTTTACATTGGATGAGTTGCATGGTACTCTGACTACTTATGAAATGACGATAGGTGACTCAAAATCATCCAAGAAGGAGATTTATTTCAAATCTGAAATGAAGAAAAAGGATAAGGAGGTAAAGAAGGTTGAAACCACTCTAGAGATTGAAGATGATGAGCTTTTTGTTATGTTAGCGAGAATGAATGAAACAAGGTTTTGGTAAGTATAAAGGTAAACTCCCTTTCAAATGTTTCACTTGTGAAGGAGTAGGTACATTTTGTTGCTAAGTGTCCTCATAGGCATGAGAAACAAAATGATGATGTTGAAGGTCAAGAGGAAGAACTCAAGAATAAGAACTACAAGTCTGGCAAAGGTAAGAAAAGTTTTAAGAAGCCTAATTACAAAAGGGAGAAAAGAAGTTTTTACTCAAATCAAGATGATGATTTTTCATATGCTAGTAGTGGTGTATCAAATTCTGAATCTGAAAATGAGTATGAAAGCCTAGGTAATGAATATTTGTTCATGACTAAAGAATCTATGAGATATTCAGGTGATGGTTATTCTCTTCTAAGTGATTTCATTTTTGGTTATGGTAAATTTTCTGATAATGAGTTTGAAGAGGACATATGTGATCTTGAAAGTATAAAAAGGGAACTTGAGAAAGATGAAAAAGAGAATAAAAAACTGACCTTGCAGATTAAGGAATATGAAATTCAATTTCATAAGATGGATGAGCAATATGTGATTGAGTTTACAAAGATAATTGAGGAAAAAAAGGTGGTAGAGGATAAGTTAAAGTTTCTTGTCTCTAATATGTAGGATAAGGAGAATATGTGCACCGAATATGAGAAAGATATAGATTTTTTTGGGTTGAGCTTTTAGAAATCAGTAAGAAGATTATGTCCTTGAAAATGTTTGAGAATATTACTAAATATATAGATGACATACTTAGAAAACAAAGGGCTACAGATGATAGGACTTGTTTGGGCTTCAAACAAGAGTCTAAGGACAAAGAACTTGAGCAAGAAGCCGGTATTTCAAGCAAGAAATCAGAAAAAATAACTATGAAAGAGGAAAGGAAGATGACTCCTATCAAGAAAAATGAAATATCAAGGTCCATTAGACACCCCCAAGCTTCAAGGTATGAAATAACTTTCAATTATCATTGTTTTACTTGTAATTATTTTGATCATAAATCTAAAGAGTGTAGAAGATATCCTAGAGATGATCATCCTTGAAGAGACAGTAGGAGTGATTTTTCCAAGAGGATAGTATGTTATAATTACAATGAACAAGGAAACATTGTTAGTTACTATTTGTATGATAGACATAGTCAAAATGAAGGGCTAACAAGAAAGAACTCAGTTGTATGCTACTACTGTAATAAGATTGGTCAAGTGGATAGGAATTTTTTTCAAGCTTCTCAAGGATAAATGAGAAGTTATTTGGGTCCTAGAGTGTAAAATTTTTATGTTCAAAGGGCTAGAATGCATGAGTATTCCCCTAGAAGGGTTTGGGAACCTAGAAAATATCTCTGTGCATCTTTAAGTACAGATGTTGGAGGAATAAGGAGTGAATCTCAGAACTCAAAGCAGGGAAGAGAAGATGGAAGTATTTTACAGGTGCCCAAAAAGGCTTAGGACATCTTCAAGACCTTATTTTAGGTCTCATGGATTATGTATACCTTCACTATGCTTCGTTAAGGTATACCATTGCAAATGAAGAATCTAGGTGAAGGAGATATGTTTATGACATGTGTGTCATCTCTACAAAGTCTAGGTATGTTAATATTATGCTCCTCATATTCTTTTAGGTCTTCATGGATCATATATACCTTCAATATGTTTTGTGAAGGTATATTATTACAAATGAAGCATCTCAGTGAGGGAAAGATGTTTTTGACGTGTGTTCCATATCTAAAGAGACTAGGTATAATAATATTATTCTCCTCATATTCTTGTATTGGTCATTATGATTGTTCTTATGTGATTGTCATGACATTTTATCTTGAATTTCTGAGTTGAAGTTGCTAGTAGCTTTAGTGGTTTGTTCTTGAGCTATAATGATGTGTATTTCATCTATGGTGAGTAATATATGGTATATAATCATCCTTACATGTCCCTCTAAGAGTATATAAGTTTTCATTACTACTGGTTTCATAATCATGCCATTTGGATGCATATAAGTCTATCTTGGTTCTATCACTGGTCTGTAATGCATTCTCTACCATTAATGTGTCATAATATGTTTTTAGTAAAGTTGTCAAGAGCCTCAAATTGTAATTGTGGTTGTGTCTTAATATCCTTCATGTGTGATAGGTCACAATTCTTGTAATTTCATAGAAAAAGATGTCTATCATTCAAATCAGGGGTGTTACCAGTCCATAAGGGTCTGTGGTTGAGTATGAGTCTATAAAAGTATCTTGTGCTCCTAATTGGTGTTCCTCAGGTATCCACAACTGGTTGAAGTACTCTCAAAAATTCATTAAATAAATTCTAAGGTGATCAAGTCCTACTTGATCAGTTTGATCTTAAGAAATTTGACTGAGATATTAATACAATCAAGAATGCACAGTTTCAAGGTTTCTCAAGAAAATGAGGGGTTACAGATATGTAACATGGATGTTCATGATTGATAATCATTTAAGAAGGTGCTTAGTAATCTCAAGTATATTATTGCAAGGTGGTAGTACTAGTTTTAAGAAGATAATAGCAAGTTATGACAAAAATACTACCTCACTATCTTTAACTGGGAGTACATAGATCCCCTTGTGTGATGTGCTTGGAAACTCAAGTTTATGAGGTCAAATGATGGAATTTTGGCCTAAATATTTGTATCTATCATCTATACATGTGGGTACAGAGGATGTGAGAATTAAAAAATCCCAAAGTGTGTGTATTTTTCAAGTTATGCTTGACAGTGTTGGGATAATAGCTCTTGTTGCGCACTAAGGAAGGTTTACTTCTCATAACCCTAATAGTAGATATCCTCGAGAATTTGCAAGGATATTTGTCATTGTTAATGATTATAATGATGTCTTAAAAATACTATACAATGTTATTATCATGATTATCATGGTTGAAGAAGTTTGGGCTGTGATCCTCCATGTTTTCATGCAAGATTGAAGTCTCTACAGTACAGTGACAAAGTTGTTGGCTCCTGAGGTAAGTGAAATATTGGTACTCATTTTTATTGTGTTCTTAGCTCTATGGTGTTCTTGATACATTTAAATTTTAATAGAAAGATTTTGGTAATGATCTTCAAGATTATAAGAGATAGTAGGGGTATCTTTTCGCTTCTCAAGAAGGATGAATATCTACAGGCATAAGAAAGAGGCAGAGTTGAAGTATCTCATATATGTGAAAAGTTTTCAAAGGCCTAATATCATTTTGAAAGGTATGCCTTCTTATCCATTTATTATTTACATTGAGAAATTTCTTTGTGAAGTGTCTTGGTACTTGACAGGGTGTGAAAATTGAGCTTTTAAATCAAATTAGCTACCTACATGCTTGTAGGTGTTTGTCTAGCATGGTGACAATGGTATGGAAGTCAAATGGTGATTTCTTATGTTTTATTTGAATTCATTATCAATGTGTATGTATGGAGAATTATGTTTACAGGTTGGAGTGTTGTTATTTAAGTCATTTGGTTGATCCTTGACCTTTAAGCAAGACTGAGAAAGTGTTACATGACTCATAAACAATGAGATAAATGATAAAAAAAAGTTGTATACTTGCTTATAATGTTAAGGGAATCATGGTTCAGCTCTAAGTGCCACATGATTAAAGTGTTTAGGTGCCACAAAGTAATAATTTACTCTTCCCATGGAAGTTATGGTACTGTATTATTGCTTTTTGTCATCTAATTGTGTTGGATTAATGTCATAGCAAGAAAATTTGTTATTATAGGTGCATATTGACTAAGAAAGTGTATAAGAATGATCAAGATAGGGGTAGTACCTTAATGAGTTTGCATAATGATCTCAAAGACCATGTTAGGTGAGAAAATGAGGGTTTTTCTCCTTATTTGAATTCTTTAAAGGTATGTAGTGACTTAACTTGTCATATATGACTTTAAAAGACTGAAATGTTGTATTTAAGACTACTAAAAGATGTAATGATGATTTCAACACATGATTGCATGGCTAGTGGGTCAAGATTGTTCTTGGGTGCTAGAAGTAGAGGCCTTAAGCCTAGGGGGAGTGATTTTTGAAGGAATATATGCTTGGTGATCATGTAAGTGGATGATGAAAGTTGGCCTAAAATCACTAAAATTTCTGTTTAGGGTTATCTCAGTTAAATGGTATGAAGAGATGAATATATGAAGATGCCTTGATTTATGCATGTTTTAGGCCTAGAAATGGATTTTGTCTAGAATGATGAAGTAATGATAAAGTCATGATAAATTTGACATTGTTGGCATGGTAAGGGTGAAATTTACTCATCATTGCTGCTTACAATGCAACATGTGGAGAGGAAAATGATCTTTTTTCATGCTATAGGATGAAAATGAATTTTTTCTCCTAAAATGTGAGATGATTTTTTAATGGCTTAGTGATGATGTTTTCAGTGATGCTCTTTCTAGGGGGAGCTCTATGATTGCATGCTCAATTAAAGGTTAAATTCAAAACTTGGAGAAAATCAAGAAGAAGAGGCTTGATTGAGACCTTTGGTTGATTTTTCTAACCAAATCATGAAGGTATGAAGATAATGTAGGTGAATGAGGTAAGCTACAGGTATTCCTTTGTCATTAATGTAAAAATGGGGAGAAGTTTAGGGTGTTTTCCATCAATGACAAAGGGGGAGATTGTTGGCATGTAGGCCTAATAGGTGTTGTCATTGATGAAAAACCACATTAATGAAAAATTGGATGTTGTAGGATGATGGTATGATGATGTTTTAGATGCTAACATACAGGTTCATATGTGTTTGAGTTGCTACAGGGAGATTCAGTGAGGTTTTCTTGCTCTAACAAGCCTATATAGGTGCTTAGAAGGTATAGTTTGACAGTGAGAGTTTTCTTAGATTTTGAAGAAGAATTTTGACATGATGGATAACAGGTTTTTAGGGTGTTTGAGCACTCACAACAGTGGTATGGTGTAGGTACAGGTGTATCTCTATGTTAGATGTGCTCATTGGGAGTAGGTATGCTTGCTCGGAGGTGTGACAAAGTGGATTGGAAAAATTTGAGCTCATGGAATCATGTAATTAGGTATATAATAGCATATGAGGTATTTTTGGGTCATTTTCAGAGGTTTCTTGTTCAATTATTACATTGTTTCAGTTGGTCCTAGTTGTTATGGGTGAGAATCTAGCATGCAAGGATAGTTAAGTCTTAGTGACTCGAGAGATTGAGCCATGGAATTGGCATTATGATGATTGTATATGTTATAGTGATGATTGATGATTCTATCAACAAACTTTTATGTCCCCATGATGTGTATTTTTCTAGTTATGATAGTTTTGTGAGACAGGGTGAAGAACGTGTGCAAAATCAATCTCAAATTTGAACTTCAGATACTTGTTGTGAATCATGTACTTTTCATGGGATTTTTTGGATTTCAGGGAAACTTATAAGGTAAATTTATAATTTCTTTCAAATAAAAATGAGGTCAGTTCATTGTCATTTTTATGAACAAATGTTAAAAAGGTAAAGAGGTCAAAAACCCTAGTTAAACCCTAGCTAGGAGTAGTTTGCAAAAGATGAAGTATAATGACCCAGTTTTGATTGAAAGTAAAAATGTGATTATTCTATGTTTTAGAGGACTCTGAGATATTTCTATAAATGTAATTTTGAAGTCATGGTGATGAGTGGGCCCCACAGAAAAATAGTAGTTTCTGAAGATTTCAAGTTTGAGGAGAAAGTTGAAAAATGAGGTATGAATTAAATTGCAATTATGTGATGAATGTGAATTTTTACATATTTACATGGAGGTTTCAGATCAATTTCATGTAGGTTCAAAAGGTTTTGAGGTCCAAATAAGTTGACTAGTCAAAGGGTAGTTTTGGGATCTTAAATAGCAGGGTTCAGTGTTTTGGCTATAATTTGAGATATAGGTGGCATTTTGAGATGATTAAAGCGGTGTTAGAAATATATTTAGATATATTTATTTATATATTTCTTTACTCATGATGAGGTAATATGATAGGGGTTTCAGGGAATTCTTTGAGCAAGAAGGTTTTTGGCAGTTAAGGATAGGATCTATTTTTTTGCAAGTTTTATGTTGGTTGAAGCATGATATGGATTGGGTGATGGTTACTATCACCTTGGAATGTGAACAGGGATTCATATTTCATCAATGTGAATCCATTTTGAGGTCTTTAATGTATTTATATTTTATTTTATGAGCTAACCTTTAAACAACTTTTTTGGCAAGTTGATTTGGTGAAGGAAAATCTTACTGTGGTTTGAAGAGAAAGATGTTTCATGACTTATAACATGCTTAGAAGTGTTCTAAAGGTTCTTAAAAAAAATTTAGTGGTCACATGGCATTTTTTGGTTTACTTGAAAAAATATTGTGGCATTATGAAGTTTCCAGGGTGTTGAAGGAGTGAAGGAAATAATTGTTTTGAAGATTGTAAAGGAAACTGGGCCCAATAAATGAAATAATTTGATTGGTTGATATTAATTTAGACCATGTATGAATGTTTTATGATATTTTAATCATGTATAAGGGTTCATAATTCATGAAAATGTATGGTACTCATGTTAGGGAATTTTTAAGATTGTGCCCATGGGGTTTTGAGCCATTTTTGGCACATGTAATGATGTTTTTAGCTAGGATGGCCTATATGGATCATTTGAAGCTGTTATATTTAAAATTTTAAATTTTTCCTTAATGTATTGGTCGAACCAAATGGAGGGAAAATTTTGGGCCTAAGTTTGAAAGATGAAATGCATATAAAAAGCATGTTTTGGGTGCTTTTATGAATGAGTTGAGTGTGCGCAAGGTGGAATGACCTAGGTGGAAGTTTTTTTGTAGGTATTGGAGAATGAATTGGAGATGAAACAAGTTTGTTACAGTTTGGGAAAAATAATATAACATGATGTCAAGGGTTTGATGAATTTTAGAGTGATTGAAGAGCTTATTTTGTGAAGATTGATCATTTAGGGTTTGGGTGAAGGAAAACGAGATGAATATTGGATCTCCATCAGTTTTGGTAGAAAAAATTAGATATCTACACATCATAAGGTGTTTTGTGGGTGATTGATCATATTTGGGGGTTGTATCCTCCTTGTGGATTTTATGCTTCACAAAATTAGGGGTTGGTGCTCCTTGTAGGGTTGGTGCTCTACTAAACTAGGGGTTGGTGCTCCTTGTGGGGTTGGTGTCTCACTAAATTTTGAAACATATCAATATAAGATTGTGTTTCAGTGGGTTTTCTTCCCCTTGAGGTTTTCCCACTTATATCTTGTGTTCTTATGGTGTTCTTGTTCTTTCATGGTTTTATGCATTATTGATGGTTTATGGTATGCACACATCAAAAGTTGAATAAGTGATTATTATGGTTGTTTGAATAAATTTAATTTGATTTTCAGATCTTAAAACTTAATTGAAAATTTTATAAGGAATGATTCACCCTCACCTCTCATTCCATTGTTCTTCTAACACCATATTACCGAATGAATAGATACAAAGAAGATTATACACAGGTTAAGGATAAATGGTGGTTACTTCTTCAGAGAATCAGAAGGGATAAAAACTCCAGTTTATATCATACGTGCATGCAACATCATACAGTAGGGAATTGAACCACTTAAATGATAAAAATTTAATGAATTAAGCCTAGGAGTGTGATGAGCTATTTAAATTACCTTTATAAAACTACTCATCTTCTGTATTTTGTTAATCCATTGAAGCCATGTCCTTGTGTTTCCCAGTTCTACTGCTGAACATTATCATCATAACCTGAACTTATGGCTTGAATACTGATTAATATAGTTATAAATAATTACCTTTATATTTTGGTATTTTGTGTGTGCATTTATTATCTTAGTTTCAATAAGTTTTTTAAATGATGATTTGTTTGATGCCACTCTTGTTTACAAGTAAGTTGTTATATGTACCAACTTGTATGTAATAAGGGGCTTATATGCAATAACTCATTCACGTCCAAAGGGACTCACCTATAGTAAAGGACCTATCTGTAGCAACTCAGCTATAGACAAAGGATATCACCTACAACAAAGAATCCATGATCTTGAAGATTTTTTTTAAACATGAACAATGAAACTCCAAGTCTATACATGTCATTGAAGAGGTAGTTACAACTGGAATATGAAGATTTGGGAGATAACTCAACAATAGATCCAATTACTCATTACAACTCACTAAAGAACTGATCAATTAGTTAACACGTGATTTAAGGAACTTGTTGGTTAATTGATTTATGTGTTTGATATCTGGACACCATTAATTAGTTCTATTCCATGTTTTTTTAAAAATGGTTCTATTTAAGATATTCCACTTGTTCAATCGAAGATATTTTACTTAGTCTGTGTGAACTCCTAGTTGAACTCTTATTCTCATGTTTTTTTGTAATTGAGGAGTATAAGAGAAAGAGATTAATGTTAGAAATCTAGATCTAGATGGATAATTAGAGAATAGAGGATACACATATACAGAAGTTATTTTTTCCTAAATGTAATATTCATGCCAATTCAATAAAGAATCTGATTTCTGTTCAGTAGCTTTTAGTTACAAGCCTTATGAGGGATTAGCACCCAAGGAAGGGCCCACTTGTGGTTTGCTAAACACCTCCATAGTTTTTTTCTCTTTTTCTTTGCATGATTAGGTTAGGAAGAAATTTATCTATTTATTTGCATTCTGAATTTACAAGCTTTGTTTTTAGTCATAGTGTTAGGATCCATTTGTTTTCAGTTCTAAGTTTTGTTTCAAGCATTGTACTTTTAATATTTTTTATTTTTAGTATAGTATTGATAGCTATTTATTTGCATACCTCCTAAATTATTTGTAATTGTGCTTACATCACTAATATTATTAAAATTTTACGTCCCCTGGTTTGATGAATAAATGATTGTGAATTAGTGAACAACATGTTAATTATTATGAGTTAATTTGCACCATCATCATAGAAGGATGGTAACACTAGACCTCTCTGCCTAACACTTTCTCTTTGGCATGAGATCTCCCAAAATACTCACACTTGATATGATATCACCCAAAAAAAATTCTCTTGGCACAAGATAACCAAAAAAAATCTCATATGTGTGAGATCACCAAAAAACTCACTCTTCAAAATATTCCAGAAGATTTTTCTATTCTTTACACATTTAGACTTTAGGTGCACAGTTTCTTTTTACATATTTTTTCATACTTATGCACATTTTTCTCTGATTTATCATATACAAGACTTTGACTTCATTTTTTTCTTATTCAATAAGTCCATCCTTATAAGAAGAGGTAATCGCAAGCTACAACAATAGGTATAATGCAACACATATGCACACACCCCTAGGGTCACTTTCCTTTCCTAGTCTCCATTCTTCACTTTGTATAATTCCACACTTCACTTGTCCTCTTTGCATTTTTTTCACCACACTCTCTATAGGATCATGAGGTACGAATCTCTTATCTACTTTATGTTATCAAGTATTAACTCAACAACATAAAGTGGGGGAAAATGTAGCACAAAATCACACACTTGGGTACATTTGTAGGTCCTAAAGCATACCAGCATTCATATGATTCCTAAGCAAGAAAATTAGTAATTGATAAATATTTTTGGCCTCTTTTATTTCTTTATTGTTTCCTCTTTGTTATTACACACCCTATAGACCAGTCGATATTTTAGTGATTTATCTTTTATGGCTTCAAACACTATTTCCTAGCTAGGAAAAAATCACCCAGGAATCCCTTATCCCCTATGGGTGCCCCTAACCCTTCTTCACTTTATTCACTTCTTTTGAGTCTATTTTAGCTTTTGAACATATTTTTCACTTATGGATCAGCCTTCTAGTTATCAATTATGAAATGCAAATAAGCGAATCATATAAATACATAGTTATGTGTTCAAAATTAAGGACCAAGCACTAAGCAATACTAATATTACTTAATCTTAAATTCAAAAGGCACCAAAAGCACTCCAATGCATTCATCTAGCATCCATTTGAGGGGAAAGGGAATGCATACATAGCATAGGAAGGGGATTCTCATTATTTCATTCACACATTTTACTACATTGCTACATTTTAGCTACAACCCACTATCAAGTGCACTTGCACAAAGGAATCCTAGGGTACAATTTCTACACACACACACTAAAATTACATGGAGTCTGAGATGTAGTGCAACACTCGGTCATAAGTTCACTCTCGGGGTGACCATAGGAGTCATTCTGACTCCCCATATTACTGTTAGGTTAATTATGCATAGTATAATTTTTTATTTAATTTTATTAATTAAATAACTATATTATATGGTTATATTATAAACCATATTATTGTTGTATGTTGTTATATGGTTTTTAAACCCGATTTATCTTTTAGTTTCACAAGGATAATTTTTATAATTATTATAATAATTTATGTGCTTCCCGAGATAATATTTGGAAGCTATTATATTTTAAGTTGGTTGTTGCGTTGTTGCAATTTCTCTGTTGTTTGTATCTCGGCTATGCAATACATATATATTACAGCCTGCTTCTATGTATGTGATTGATTGAGTTTAATACAATATTCAGGCTTTTTCCTCTATTGCTCAATTTACATTTGGTACGAGAGTGAGAATCTAAACATGTGAAGTAGCAAAGGGTTGAAGAGAGGTTATAGTAGGAAGAGAAGAGTCTTGGAGAAGAATTTTGCTTTCTAGGAGATCCTGTGTTACCTCCAGCAACTCTCTAAACATCATTGCATCTCCACAACCCCCTCTTCCATTCTAGGTTTTTGGAACACAATTTTTTTTTGCACTGGTGCACCCAGCACTAGGCAAAATTTGCTATAGGAATAGAAAAAAAAAATTTTAAAAAAATTTATTATTATTTTTCCCCATTAGAGGTTTTGTCACTAAAATTGGTGAACTAATGTTAGTTGTAAAACTGGACACTAGTTGTAGCACCAAATAATGGAGGACTCTGCCCCTAGCCAATCTTGTTGAAAAATCACTTGACCTGAGTTATGCATTGTGCATTTGCATTGATAGAAAGGGAGCATCAATTCCAAACGGTAAGCCCAATACTATATCCATGCCATACGTTGACAACATTGTATTTGTTTGGATCATGCCTACCTATTCACTTTGATTCCCTCCTGCAATGAAATAAAATGGTGGAGACATCCAAAGAAGTATTTGATAGCTAGGGTAGTTTAATCCAAGCGGTGTGACCTGCATCCAATAGTTGTGGGAAAACAATTGGATACATAGATCAATAAAATCAGAGATCAATAAAAAAATCAAAGAAATCATTCATTTGATGCTCTACCGCTGGGCCAACTATCAACGGGATAAAGAAAATCAGAAGTGGATTTGGTAATATCAAACAAATGAACCTACACGAATAAAAACAACAAAGGAGAGATATATAATATACAAAGCGTGTTTCACAAAGAAATAGACTGTGAGTGAGCATATATACAAAAGCGGCACGTGAAATATTACATGAAGAAACATAAAGAGTTAAGGAAATAAGGAAAGATAAAACAGTGGCTCAAAAGAAAGAAATAAGGATTTTGGCATTTGAAAGAGCTTTCTAGGAAAATGTGAGAAAAACCCCTAAATCCACCTCATGTTACAGTCCACGTGGAACTCTATCCTTTGCCAAGTCGTCATTTTTCAAGAGGTTAGTAGTTTATGCAGTTCAGTATTTAAATATGATTTCCTTCATTCTCATATTACAAGTGCACTCATAAGAGCCAAGGTTAATAGACTAAATGCCTTACAAATGGGAGGTCAATGGTTCAAATCCCACCCCCAAATTGACATTTTGAATTTGGCAGAACTACTAAATTTAGCAGGAAATTCAAATTTAGTTATAACTAACTAAATTTAGCAGAGAAATCCCTAATTTAGGGTAAAACTTTTTTTTTTCCCATTCCGCCTATTTTTTCATTCCGGACTTTTTTTTTTCTAAAGGAGGCCTATAACAAAATTACATCTTCCGCTATATTTTTGCAATTTTTCGGCGTACTGGGTCATTCTAGGCTCCGGAGGCCACCAAGGCCCGTAAAAACAAAAAAATATTTTTACAATGCCGTTAAATTTTTCCATATTTTTTTGATGTAATTTGTATACTTCATTATACTGTACTAATTTTTAGGTTACCATAGTCAACTGTAAAATTTGTAACTGCTCATAAACTGGTAGAATATTGTAATCACAAAAAGCAAAAAAAATTGGTTTTGTAACACTCACGAGAACCTAGATGTCATTCGCAGCGTTCGGTATATACGGTGCCTCTGGGAAGCACTTACGAGTAAAGCCATCATGACTACTACTAAACTTAACACCTAATATAGCTGCAACAACGTCATCTGGGCATCATCCCTTTAAATTGATAGGGAGTAATAAGGTCATAGTGCACACACTATGAGCCATCACATCCATCTATGAATGATTACACGACATAAATCCAGACTGAGAAATTATCCAAGTATATAGCAAATTTAAAGGTGTGTATGAGAGTATTTCTTTGATACGGTATCAATAATTGCATAGACCCCATTAGTACTATCTTGGTACCATGTATTGAATTCTTTGACAGGTACGTTAACACCTCTTTCACGTAATTACCATCGGGTATATAGAAAGGGGGAGCTTCTTCCACATACCACTGGGTATATTAAAATGGTGCATATATAGAAATTTTTAGTATATCAAATTGATGGTATATAGATTAGGAAACCTAATACTTGGAGTGATAAGAGCCAATCCTTGTCAATGATCTCTGCAAAATGGGCACCAATGCCCCTAAATTTTTTCTTCCAGATTCACAACAACTCAAAGGAAACAACTATGCTATATGGAAGAAAAAAATCAAGACACAACTTGAGTTTGAAGAAATATAGCCTGCTGTGAATGGTACTCTGACCAGATCAACTACTAATACAACACAACAACAGCAGTTTGATAAAGTAGATCAGAAGACCAATTTCATCATCTTGTTTAGAGTGTCCGATGATGTGCAACCCTACATTCAAGATGCCAAAAAAGTAAAAGTAGTGTGGAATAAATTGAGCATAGTATATGAGGCCAAAAATAATAATGTTATACTGAATTTGTAGAGTCAGTTACACACATTAAAATTCAAGCAGAATGAAAAAATAGAAGCTTTCTTAAGAAGAATTATAGAATTGAGGGCATCACTTCTAGCACCTAAGAGAAGTGGTTAAAGATGATGATGTCATGTTCCCATAGTTCTGAGAGTCACTCCCCCTCTTCATACCATATTTTTGTAACAACACTAAACTTGTTAGATACGACAGTTAGTTTTGACAAATTGGTAAACCTATTGCAAAAAGAGGAAGTAATGCACAATAAGGATGATGAAGAGGAGCAGGCACTGTCTTCACATCAGAAATGGAAAGGAAAAGGTAAAGGAAAACCTAATTCCTATAGAAAAATCCCAAACTCAAAATTAGTATCAAAGGGACAGACAATAGAAGAAGCAATGTCGAATTTGTAAAAGAGGACATAACCTACAAGTTTTTTGGTATAATAACTACAAGAAATGTTCATCCAGCAACTGTGGACCTCAATAATAACAATCTTATAAGGGACATTCTAACAACAATCATGGGAAGAGAAAAGGGAACTGGAAAAGATGACCCCACCAACAAGGTAACATTGCTAAGCAACAAGAATAGTCAGACAATGAAGACTTCTTCTTCACTGCTATATCAAGTAAACCATCCACATCATCTAGTGATGTTTGGAATGTTGATACGGGGGCCACTCGACACATGACCGGCCACAGAGACTGGTTTATTTCAATGATGGACATGTCATCGAAAAATCATGTTTCATTGGGAGATGATTCTTCATATACAGTTCAGGGGATTGAGAACATTTCTCTACCCCTTTTTTCACACAAATGTCAACTATCAGATGTCCTATATGTCCCTGGGTTGACTAAGAATCTTCTTTTAGTTATTCAACTCCTAGATCACAACCTAAAATTTGACTTTGATAGTCGATTCGATAAGAAAACATGTTTGATTCGAGATAAATCAAGAGGCTAAAAAATAATTGCAAAATCCTCCAATGTGGGACGCATGTTCCAACTTGATTTTTTTCACAGAGATGATCAAGCACTTGTGGCTAAGAACAACACCTCAACACAGTTGTGGCATCGAGATACTTTGTCATGTTAGTTTCAAATATCTTGAAACACTTTGCAAGCGTAATATGGTACATGGGCTACCATCTCTTCAGAAGGTTATAGACAAGTGTCCTCACTGCCTAGCAGGAAAACAACACAGATCTTCATTCTAGAGGAGTAAATTTCGAGCTCATGGTAAACTTGACTTGGTTCATACCGATCTTTACGGTCTGATGTAGCCAAGTCATTCTGGGTTCTAGTACTTCATGTTTTGTGTTGACAACTATTCGAGAAAAATGTGGATTTTCTATCTTTGTAAGAAAAGTGAAGCATTTGAAACACTTCAAAAATTTCAAAGTCATAGTTGAGAAATGAAACTGGTCATCACATCAGAACTCTCTGTTTAGATTGAGGGGGGAATTCACTAGTGATGAGTTCAGAGACTACCTACAACTCACGGTATTTTTCGACAAATGCCTCCTCCACACACACCACAACAAAATGGTGTTGTTGAGAGAAGAAATTTTTACTATCAAAGAAATGGTGTGATGCATGATTGATGATTCTGGACTTGTAAAGACATTCTGGGCAGAAGCAACAAAGACAATAATGTATTTGTTGAACAGAGCACCCAAAACTGCTCTTGATGGAATAACACCATAAGAAGCATGGTCAAAACGGAAACCATCTATTGCACACCTCAGAGCATTCAGCTGCAAAGAAAGTATGCAGATACCCAAATAAAATATAAATAAATTAGACATGAATTCAAAAAAACTAGTCTTCATTAGGTACAATGAAGATACTCTTCAGTATAGATTAATGTATCTTAAGACCAAAAAAGTATACACTAGCAGAGATGTTTAGTTTTTTGAGAATAAGGAAGAAGAGACTCATCCTCCAGACTCAAAAGATGTAGATTTTTCACCTATTGTAAAAATTGAAACTGATGTTCCCTTAGAAGATAAAAGTGATGATGGGGATGATCATGGTGATCAGATAGAACCACAACCCACGAGAACAGTTCAGCATATACCTAAATGGTGTACAAGTACATTATGAGATGCAAGAATGGATGCTCCACCAGATACATCCACCCCTAGACCATGGACTCGCAGTAAAGCAAGAGAAGAACTTAACTTTTCTTTAATGAGTAGAGTTATTGAATCAGATGAGCCCTTTACAGTCCAGGAAGCCCTACAGTCAAAATCTTGGAAAGATGCCATGGATTCTAAATATCAATTATTAATGAAGAATAACACTTGCAAGCTTGTCGATCTTCCACTAGGGAAGAAACCCATTGGATGCAGATGGATATTTAAAACAAAGTAAAAAGTAGATGGGATAGTGGACAAGTATAAAGCAAGACTTGTAGCAAAGAGTTACACACAAAAATAAGGCATTGACTATGAGGATACATTTTCTCCTAGAGCTAAGATCAAAATGATCAGGATGATCTTTACTCTAGCTGCTCAGTTTGGATGGAAAGTCCACCAAATGGACCTAAAAAGTGCCTTCCTAAATGGAGATTTACAAGAAGAAGTCTACATGACTCAACCTGAGGGATATGTAGTCCCTGGTCAAGAAGTAAAGGTATGCAGACTCAAGAAATCTCTGTATGGCCTCAAACAGGGACCTCAGGCATGGTACATCAAGATTGATGAGCATATCATACAACATGGATTTGTTAGAAATACATACGATCCCAATCTTTACCTCAAAAAGCAAGGGGGGAAGATTGTGATTTTCATTGTCTATGTCGACGATCTAGTCATCACTGGCAGTTCAGTGAGGATGATTGATGTAATGAAGAAAGATCTTAATTGATCGTTCGACATGACCAATCTCAGGATGATGTACTATTGTCTTGGATTGGAAGTATGGAAGAAAGAGAATCATATTTTTGTTTCTCAGATGAAATATACCAAGACTACACTCAATAAATTCATGACAGTGGATTGCACACTAATTGCACACCCATGGAGAATATATTGCAGTTATCTGGTTCAGATCCATCTCCTGAGGTAAGTTCCACTCTCTATCAGCAGTTGATTGGGAGTCTCATTTACCTAACCTACACTAGACCAGATATCAGCTTTGTTGTAAGCTATCTATCCAGGTTCATGTAGGAACCCAAAGTTTGTCATTGGAAAGCAGCAAGGTGCATTTTGAGATATCTCAAAGGATCAATGGATCTTGGTCTAGAATACAAGAAGAACGACAACTTCTTCTTGACTGGATATTTGGATTAATATCATGCAGGTAACATTGATGATAGAAAATCCACTTCTGGATTTGTATTCTTTATGGGATCTGGAACAATATCATGGGGAAGCAAGAAACAACACTCCGTTTCTTTCTCTTCCACAGAAGTCAAGTATCGTTCTACAGGAGAAGCTGTCTGTGAAGTGATTTGGCTGTGTCACATACTAGAAGGACTTGGAATATTATAGGAAAAACTGACCACCATGTATGTTGACGATGAAGGTGTTCTCAAACTTGTTCACAATCCATTGTTTCATGAAAGAACAAAGCACATTGAGGTACAAGTTCATTTCATACACGAGCATGTGTTGAAGCACAATATCCAGCTTCAATTTTGTCCAACAACTAAACAACGGGCTGATATCTTCACAAAGTCACTTACACGTGACAAGTTCAAGTTGTTCAAAGAGTTCCTCTCCTCATCCCTTGAGATAATGCACAATTAAGGGGGGGAATGTTAGGTTAATTATGCATAGTATAATTATTTATTTAATTTTATTAATTATATAATTATATTATATGGTTATATCATAAACCATATTATTGTTGTATGTTGTTATATGGTTTTTTAAACCATATTTGTCTTTTAGTTTCACAGGGATAATTGTTATAATTATTATAACAATTTATGTGCTTCCCGGGATAATATTTGGAAGCTAATATATTTTAAGTTGGTTGTTGCATTGTTGCAACTTCTCGGTTGTTTGTATCCCGGTAGTGTAATACATACATACATACATACATACATATATAGATATATATATATATATATATATATATATATATATATTGCATCCTGCTTCTATGAATGTGATTGATTGAGTTTAATACAATATTCAAGCTTCCACCCCTATTGCTCAATTTACAATTACATCGTTCTTTTTAGGTTTGATGTTGTTTTGTAAGGTTGTGTGGGTGAACTTCTATTTTGCAGGTTACATGTACCTTCGGCATTCATTTTGCGACTACCAGGTGATCAACATAGAGTAATTACAACATACTTGTGACACATTATAGTTCCGGACCTTCTGCACAATCCCAAGTGCTCAGTTCCAGTCACCACTTCCCTAAGTGTCTATGTCTTGCCATGGGTGCCCATTTCCGGTCTCATTCCTGCTTCTCAAAATTTACTATGATCGTTTATGACACTCCACCCATTTTTTAAATCAATTTTCTCATTTCAGATCAATCCTGGATCAAGTGTAAATTAGGTAAGTCCTCTTTCTCTACATCTTTCTTAAGGTTTCAAATATTATATTTTGGTTTTCTAGTGTCATTTCTATATTTCATCATTTATACATCATTTGGTTCAGTAGTGACTCAATAATATTAGATTAATTCAAATTAAATCAAATTTGGATCTATAGTAGAGTGTAAGAGCTATGTTCTTAATGTTTAGTGATTGTAATGGATGATCTATTGTAGATTTCTAAGGTTAGGAGAGATGAATGAGGTTTCATAGACATACAGATCTTGATATTTATTATATATGTTATGAATGAATTATCAAATATCCTTATTGTTATTATTTTCCTAATTTCAAAATTTGTTATTTTCTATTATATGTTGTGCAATGGTTCATGTTAAATACACATATTTCATGATCTAACAAAGAGGGACTTGGTAGGTTGCACATGTTTTGGGTAAGCAAATGGACATCATTTTGAGTGATGTACCAGCATGCCCACCTAAGTGGTGTTGATAAATAAATACTACAATTTACAAGCTCAAATTCATGAATTGCAATAGGCCTCCTCTTCTTCTTCATAGTCCTCTTGCACTTGAAATTTCTTCTTATCCACTTCTCACAAATTTTCCTCACCTAAGTTTCCCCTCTTAGATGGCCATGGAAATCCCAAAACAACACCTTCACTCCTTTCATGTTGTATGTTTGGTTTATGCTTATGATGACACACTCTTGACTAAGGTGTTTCCTAAGAGCTTACAAGACTATGTCTTATAATGGTTTTATAGTTTTCCTTTGCATTCCATTCAATATTTTACTCCTCTTACAAACATATTTCTATCTCACTTTTCCATGAATATTGGCACAAAGATATCATATGCACAAAAGGAAAAAATAAGGAAAGGAAATAACAAGCATCTTATTGACTATGTGTTGCATTATAAGACTAATCTTTCTAAATGAACAATGTCTTGGTTGAATATGAGTTCCAAGATATTTTCATCCAAATCTTATTACCCCCTTTATAAGAGTATTTACTCTTTGATTATTTTCACTCTTTTGATCAGTTATGTCATAATTTGAAAATTAGAGGAATTAAGTTACTTTATTTGGAAAAATTTAAGTATGGTGCTAATTTTTTTGATGCTTCTGCTAATAAGTTCTGAAGAAAATATTCCTTTAAGGAAAATCCTAGTGATTCCAACCCTATTTTCAATGTTATATATCAACCTACAAAGCTATAATTGTGACTTACATGCCACACGTTTACTCCATTTCCATACCCACCACATATGTTGTTACCTCAACTCCTTGAAAGAAAACTGATTTATCTTCCACCTCCTCTTGAGCTAGATCCTAATAGGACTCGTGAAAAAAAATTTATGAACATAAACATTGGATTATCATAGATGAAATGGTCATTCTATTGATAAGTGTTTAAAGCTTAGACATATCATTCAAGATCTGATAGACAATAATGACATTTATTTTCCTGAATCTATTGTTTCTATTCCAAAATCTACTGATGACAATGGAAATATTAAAATATTCAATGATCCACTACCTAAGAATGAAAAATCAGCTCATGAATCCTCCTCGAATCATGCTTGTCATGTTTTGCCTCCTCCTTCATCTATAAATAATCCTCTTGGATTTCTTGTTGGTACTGGTAACCTGCCTTTACCTATCATTTCTTTCAAAAATATTGATTTTCATACTTCTTTTTAATCACACAGATTGCACATTGACAATTTTATTGGTTCTCATACTATCAACAATGTAATGGTGCATCCTACTTATAAGCACAATGCTTTTTTATTATCTTTCTTTTATGATGTCATTTCCCCATTATCTCATATGACCCATAGGACTTCTACTTCTCATGGGCATTCATTCTTCCCATCAATGTTGATCCTCTCACTCTCTCTATGCATTTTATTTTTGTCTCTACCATTGCACATTGTGTTAAAATGTTAGGAATCCCTTGGCTTAGGGATTCCAAATTTGTTTCATCCATAATTAACTAATGCCTTAATTTTGTACATGAAATTCACCTTATTACTATTTGATGCATCCCACCACGTACTCCTTTGTATTTTCCTCCTCTTAGTATGAGATTTTCAAATCCTTCTATCACTAGTGCACCTACATCTACATATTCTCATGATGGCCACATGGATTTAGCAGATACTCCTATGGAATATATAGCTCATACAATTCCTACTACTATTGCTATATATACACCTAGATCTCCTCTACATGTATCTTCTACTCCTCATTTATGACGGATACATTGACCTCATATTCCACCTCATATGGATACGTCTCATCATAGAACACATGTTACCCATGTTACATATAGGCCCATTTCATTTTATCTTTATCCATGTGTATTCACCCATGGCCATAAAGTCTTTGATCATGATCACATGCATAATTCCTTCACACTAGTAGAAAGTAATCCCTCACCCCCTATCCTCATTGGATAGATCACCATGGCATACACACTATGGTAATATTCTCCCTCCATACTACCTGATACACACTATGGTAATATAGGTCCAAACACGACTGTTGAGGGTGCATTTACTTACATGGAACTCACTTTGCACACATAGACTGGGGAAAACCTTTCTTCCCTCTTCTAGTTGTTAATTAAAATGTTCACATAATTACAAAAAATTCAAAAAATTCTAGCTTAGATCTTAATTGGATGTATCCTTGCTTGTTCGCTTTATTCTATGTTACACGCTACTTATTAGATTACTTGGGTTCATAGTGTGCTTTATCATTTTTCCATACACACATGTGCGTTCACATGGCACTTTTTGATGTGAATATAAATCACTTAAATTTTTCTACATGACGTAGGATGTTCGGTATTATACCATACTAGTCCCACTGAGGCTCCTAGGGGCATCTACCTTCCCTATTTTCCTATATGTAGGTTCTCTCATTGTAATATATAAAAATTTCATTCATGTTTCCCATTGTATAAATTGTGGCATACTATCAATATTTCTAACATGCTAACAAGTTCTTCATGTGTAGCATTTGTATTGTAGGCCTACTTCCGATCATGGTTCATTGATTTGTTTATATTGTGTCTTCCTTACTTGTGTCTTGATTTCCATTGTTTGTGGGATTATATCTATGTTAATTTCTTGTATTTTTGTATTTCCTTGAAGGATTTGATTGTATTATGAAATCCTGAGTGGTTTCCCATGTATTCAACCAACTACACGATGTGTCTTTTACAATGTTACTCCATGTTTTGACTTATTTCTATTACATCATGTATACTTGTTTGTGACTAACACTTTTTGATAGAATTTTTCCCATTGTTACCATGTGTTTTCCATATTCCCTATATATGAGTTCCATTTCATATGTACACATCAGTTTTATCTTTCCTTGTTTGGGTCACGCTTTCCTTTGTCCATCTCACGCATCCAAAACGAGTGGGGGAAATAATCTAGTGACTATGTCACTATCCCAATAGTTCACATATGAGATACAAAATGATACATAAAAAATTAGGGCACACAAAAGCTAAGAAACATGTTTAGAATCAAAATTGCACCTAAAAGTAGTCTAGGACAAAATTTCCCAACATAGACAAGACTTGTGGGTGTTAGTTTCCTACCTGGGTGTTTGTGTTGTAGGGGAAGAAATAGTTACAATATAGGATTAGAAGGTTCTCAGTGATAGTATTTTCCAATTTCTAGAAACACAAGATCAGTTATAAGTTATTATCAAGAACAATAAGAATAAAATCAGTGGCACATTACACACTTTGTGAAATAAGAGTAATTACCTCCTATGGCTCAGTGACCAATTTCTTTTAGGTTTTTGACCATCTGCAGTGGTACTTATCTGTGGGGAATCGTTAAGGGTTGAAGAGGAAATTTGGCCACCCTCCCAATACTCTTTCCTTAGCAAAAGGATGCCCAAATCTAAATTTTAGCGATATGACACCCAAATCCAAATTTTAGTGACATGATGCTTAAGTCCAAATTTTAGCGACATGACAATCAAATCTAAATTTTAGTGGTAGGACGCTCAAATACAAAGTTTGGTAATAGGACACCCAAATCCTTAGTATTATTCCAACCATCTATAAGTGAGAAAACATATGGGAACAATTATATATCTATTGTCATGAAACACATGTGTATTACCTTCATTCACTTGTTTTTCAATACACATTTTTCTATTTTGATATGTACTAAGTTAAAGTTTAATTTCATTTATCATGAGAATTGACTACACTTATTTTCTTTTGCAGGTCTAACTTTACTTTGAAAAAAAGGGAAACACTGATTTAACAAAAATAAACTTTTGTAAAACCCTAATATTACATAGTAACAAATGTAAACTATGGTAAATAGTTTTTATATACAAGATGAAACAAGCAATAAGCTAGGTAAAACCCTAAGTGTAAAAGAGAGAAAGAGTTACTTAGTTGATTTCATGTTATCCTTGGAACTGATCTAGATCAAAAAACTGATGAAAAAGAAGGGGAGACTGTCACAATTGTGTAAATAAAATCTAGAGCTTCTGTATAAGCCTAGACCATGACACCTGGACTAGGTTAAGGGCACCTGGGCACTAGAGTTTTCTATTAGGTGCCCGTGACTGCTAAAATGGTTGGAACTTGAATTTTTTGGTGTCACAAGGTTTTCATTGATAATCGTTGTTGGTCACCTGTATGTCACTAGATGATTGTTGAATGTGCCTATAATCTGCAAAGAGATTTCCACCCACAAAACCCTCAAACTACATCAAATCCCAAAAATAAAAGATGTAATATGGGGATTTAGACTGACCCCAATGGTCACCCGATTGAGTCAACCTGTATGACCAAGCACTACACTACCTCTCAAAATCCATATAATTCTTGTGCATGTGTAATAGAATCGTGCCCTAGGATTCCCTTGTGAAAGTGCACTTGATAGCGGGTAGTAGCTAGATGTAGTGATGTAAATAAATGTGTGGATGACAAAATGAACTTCCCTTCCTATGAAGTGTATGTAGAAAATCTAGCCCTTGTCCCTTGAATGAAATATAGATGGATTCCTTTGATGATCTTTAGATGCCTTTGGATGCAACCTTAGGTGATGATAGTAATAGATGTTATTCCTTATATACATTTTGTCCTTAGGTTTATAGATTGGTCACATATAGCTTTGTATTTCTATGATTCTCTTGGTTGAATTTCGTAATTGACAACTAGAAGGACGACCCATAAGAAAATAAGATGCCCAAAAGATAAAAGATACGAAAAAGAAGTGAGTTAGATAGAAAGAGGTCAGGGGTGCCTAGAGGGGACAAGGGCATTCTGGGTGTTAGTGTTCTAAAGTCATAAAAGATAAATCAATGTGAAAGTTCTCAACTAGGCTGTAGGGTGTAAAAGACCAAAAAGAAGACCAAGAAACAAAGTAAAGAGGCCAAAGGTAGTTATCAATTACTAGTTTTCTCTACTTAGGAATCATATGAATGCAAGTATGCTTTTAGGACCTAGAAATGTACCCAAGTGTGTGATTTTGTGTCTACATTTTCCCCCACTTTATGTTGTTGAGTGAATAATCGATAACATAAAGTAGATAAGAGATGTGTACCTGATAACCATGTAGAGTGTGATGGCGATAATGTGTCAAGGAGACAAGTGAAAGCATGAAGTGATAAAAATGAAGCGTGGAAGCTAAGAAAGAGAAAGTGACCCTAGGGGTGAAGTGTATTGTGTTGTACCATATTTTACCTATTGTTTTGATTGTGCTTATGTATTTATGGGCTTCTTTCTTGTTGTGTATTAAGGACATGGACCTACAAAATAAGAGAAAAAGAGTAGTCAAAGTCATGTATTATGAAAACTCTTGTAAAAGTATGTAAATGTGTGTAAAAGTAGTAAAAGGAAAGTGTGCACCTGAACTGTGAAGACTTAAAAGGATAGAAAATGTCCTGAACTAATGTAGAAGAGTGAGTTTTTTGGGCTGATCTCATGCTAATACCTGAGTTTTTTTTTGGGATCTCATGCCAAGAATGAATTTTTTGGGGCGATCTCAAGGACAGAGGAGTTTTAGGGAGATAGTTCTAGTCTTACTCTCCTTCCATGACTATGCTTCTCAAATTATACACCACTGTAGATGGTGTAATCTTTAGTTTTGTATTCCAAGTTTTACCAGTATTGTTCCAAATGTATTGATTATCCCAATTGAAGGAGAGATAGAATGCATTCTGTATTGCTAGAGGACTATGTGCCTGTACTGTGAAAACTACTTTGTAGACTACTGATGAACTTTGTGTTGATATGAGAAATTAACTATAACTTCCCCCTAGTCATACGTACCCAAGAAAGGTCAAGAGTGCCCAAGCGCTAGTATTTGTATAGCTGGGAGCTAGTGTTTCTGTTGAACTAAGGATCCAAGTCAAATTTTAGGCCATTTCTATAATTTTGGTATGTTTTTTCTTGTGTTGAACTATGTTGTACTTTTATATGGGGTGACTGATTCACCCAATGTATGCCCCCTCATTTGGGGTGCATATGATGTCGCTCGATAGGAGTGTGTGGCCCAAAGAGAGGACCTGATGCTGAACTTGAAACTGTATACCTTAAGAGGGAGGGAATGTGCATGGTAGAAACCAAGGAACATGTAAATAAATCTGGCTAGATATATGTGTTAGTAGTAAAAGAAGAAAGACATGTCATATAAAAGTAGTGTAATAAGTAAATGTGCATACACGAGATATACTATGAAAAATGTGTTTCATACATGGAACATTGGTCACAATGTCACAAAAAAATCAGGGCCAAAGAGGCGAAAAAATACATTGTGCATATAAGACAAAGGGCATAGCCCACAAACAATAACATACAATGGAAAATAATGTCAAACAAAGTATCAAACAACCATGGTGGAAAATAGTTCCTGTGAAACAAATGTTACACATGAAGCACCCGTTAGCATGTTAGAAAGATAAAAATTATGTCAAAGCATGTATGTATTAACGTAAATTAGTGTGCTAGTAATAATAGAGTTAGTATAAAATTACACAATAGCAGGTCTATGATGTGTAAGAGTAGAAATATAGATGCCTCTAGGAGCCTCAGTGGGACTAGTAAGAGGTACAGTGCCAAGCATTATTTTTGCATGTAAATATCTATAGAAAGTACACATTCACAACTAAAGAACAAGTGAATGTGCATGTGTTTATATAAAGATAACTACATACTCAATATTAGTCTAACATAGTAAGCAAAGTGTACATATAAGTATAATCAAGCAAGAATAAGTGCAACCAAGATATGCAATATGTTGTATGATGAGTGAGATGGAATGCAATGTAATGTGAATGTGATAGGAGAATCATTCCCCCCAATTAATATGTATGAATGTATATGAGATGAGGTTTATCCATAAAATACTACTCGATAGTCAATAATTAACGATAAAATAAGAGTGTGTCATCGAGAAATGGTTTGAACATGTGCACTAGAAAAATAGAACATGAAGCATAGATCATGAAGAGTGAATGTGGTGAGGTTCATTTCAGATTTAGACCCTTGGAATTTGAGTATGAACTGTGGAACTAGATTGCATCATAGGGTAGTATGATGTGTGATAATCGAATTTTGTAAAGATGTGTCATGAAGCATGGAGCATAAAAATGTGTAGTGTGTAAGGTTCATGGATGTAGTATCCCCTCAACAATCAAGTGTGAACCTAAGCACAACAGTGTGTCATATGGTAATGAAGATGCAAAGTGTATCAAGTTGTGTCATGATGCATAGAGATATGAAGTATGAAGCACAAAGCATATGAGTAGAAACGTTAGACACCTGATGATTCTAGGAGGGGGAAAAAATTAAGCACCGTACCCCCCAAGTGTATGATGATGATCGAGATATCCAACAAAAGTGAAAGGAAAGGGTCCTCGATCTGATGTTTGAGGAGATAAAGGTTTGTGACCATGCTCATAGATCAAATATGTATGAGAGTGACAACTTATCGATGAATGAGACCTATGAGGTGAACACCTATGTGTAGGAGACCTGAGAAGTGAAGGAGGTGGTAAACTCCTATGTGAAGGAGACCTAAGAGGTGATGAACACCTATGTGAAGTAGACCTAGGAGGTGATGAACACCTATGTGAAGGAGACCTAGGAGGTGATTAATGCCTATGTGAATAGGTTGTTCGAGTAGGGGACTTAGGCTGACAAGATGGACTAGTGGATTGATGAGAACAAGTAGGTCATGTGTGAATGGGAGAACTAGGTGTGAAATGTTCTTTAGATTTGAAAGGCCCAAGGGGTCTAGATGTTGCAGCTAGTAAAAGGAAGCCCTCAAGAGGAGGCTGAGGAAATGGAGTAGATGGTGTAACACCTTTAAGAGTGAAAACTTGCTTATTATAAATGAATTTGAGACACAAGTGATTCATAGAAATGATATCTTAAGTAGCACGGAGCCAAGGAAGACCTAATAATATTTCACATCCTTCGAATGAAGGTGCCATAACGAATGACACAAACATGGTGAGAGACCCAAGTGTAACTCAAAGCTTAATGAAGCCATAATATTCTAGAAATGGATATGAAATTTGAGATAGTGGATAGTTGATAGAAACAAGGAGTGCAATAGAGCACACACCAATAGGAGTCCATGGATTGATCATGGTGTTATTGACAATATGAGATCCGATAGAAGCATCAATTGATGTGTAGTGTATTAGAAGATAATGTAGCATGATAATCATGATCAGAGAATGTGATGAGTGGTGGAGATGAATCAATATGAGAAAATAAAAAATCAAGAGCCCTTGATGAAGGAGGAGGCATAGCATGATATGTATGATTAGATGAAGAATCGACATCTTGCTTGTCATGCTTGGGAAATGGATCATTAAATATTTTTATATTTTGTGTTGTAATTGACTGGCTTGGATGCCAAAGGCTCAAGGATTTCAATTACATCATTTTCGATAAGATCTTGAATGAGATGCCTAAGTGTGGAACATCGATCAATACAATTCCCAACACATTAATGATAGTCACATCTATCATTTTCATTATAGTTTCAGCCTTTAGGGTGAGATGGATCAAGATTCAGTGGTGTTGGAAGCATAATAAGATTGATCTCTAAAGAATTTTTGAAAATAGAAATCACAGGAACATAAGGAAATTTTGTAAATTTATGCTTTCGAGGTTTCCATTGAATCTTTTCAGGAGTAGAAACAACATTAACAGTAGCTTTTTCTTCAATGGGCTTAGGAGATGGCTTGAAAATAGATTTTCTTTCAAACTGATTTGAAGATGGAGTCTGATCATGATATTTGAGCTTTCCCATAGATAATAGTTTGTTTTTGCATAACTTAAGAGTATGGCATAGATGATCAAATGATGGAGAGGTCTCAAAGATGACACTCTCTTACAATGGAGATAAAACACTTTGCACAAAAATATCTTACAATTCATAGTTCACGAGTACATTAGACATCTTAGCTAAGTTGTTCTTATATCGTAATACATAGTCCACTAGATGCTCATTAGATCCTTGTTTTATTTATCCAAGTTGAGCATAGGATATCTTAGAAGTGACATTGATTGAAAATGAGCTAGAAAAGCATCAGATAAATATGTAAATGATGCTACCAAATGGACAAGTCGATCGTAGAACCAATGCATAGCATAGTCTTAAAGGCTTCTAAGAAATAAATTTGCTAGTAAAGTATGATCATCCACATAATCTAGACATGCCAACATGAAAATATTAGAGATGCTCTTGAGGGTCACCATGGCCATTGAAGGTGGGTATCTTAGGAGTGACAAATTTTGGAGGAAGTGCATAAGTGGAAATGGTGGGTGCAAAAGGAGTGTGAAGGAGTAAGGTGGAATCAAGAGATGGAGATGTAAAAGAAGTAGCCTGTTGGAGTTAACATATTTTAACTTAGAGATCATAATAGAGAGAGGCTAGGTCTTGAGTGCCAGCGGAAGAGATTTACCACATGTGATAAATAAGAGGCAAATTGAAGTGGTTGGTGGGAGTATAAACAGATACAATAATAGTAGAAGTAGGTGGAAGGGTGGAATCAAGGGGTTGATTAGCAATAGGCATAGAAGTGGTGGAAGATGTAAAAACATTAAGCTCAGCAAGATTGGTGGCCTCCTTGTGAGCAGAAAATAAGAGTAGATCTAGATCTTGAGGATGTTCACCAAGATGAGTATGGATCTCTTGAAGGTGGTCTTCAGTAAAGGGATCATAAGATTGAGCCATGATAAGAATATTGTAAACATTTATAGAAGCAATTTTGGGTCCAAACATTCGAGTTCACTAAATGATTTAACAAAAATAAACTTTTATAAAACCTTAATAGTACATAGTAACACATGTAAACTATGAAAAATAGTTTTTATATACAATATGACACAAGCAATAAGCTAGATAAATGTAAAACCATAAGCGTAATAGATAGAGAGAGTGACTTAGCTAATTTACGCATCCAGGAGAGGTGTAAAGGACTGGAAAAATGATGAACAGAATGGGAGAACTGTCACAAATGTGCACGAGTAAAATCTGGACTACTCTCGTTGGATGAGGTTGGACTAGGGCACCTGGGAACTAGGAAGTGGGCACCTGGAGTCTGCTATTGGGTTCCCATGACTGTGAAAATGGTCAAAACCTAAATTTTATGGTGTCGTAAGGTTATCGTTGATATTCTTCATTGGTCATATGTATGTCATTGGATGATCATAGAATTCTCTTATAACTTGCAAAGAGATAATGATCTGCAAAACCCTCAAACTACATCAAATCCCAAAAATAAAAAATTCAATATGGGGATGAGAAATAACCCCAGAGGTCACTTGACTGAGTGAACTAGTGATCGAGTGTTCACACTACATCTCAAACTCCATGTAGTTCTTGTGCATGTTTGTGTGAGAATCATGACCTAAGAATCCCTTGTGTAAGTGTAGTTGATAGTGGGTGATAGCTAGATGTACCAATGTAAATAGATGTGTGGATGGAAAAATGAACTTCCCCTTCCTATGAAGTGTATGCAGAAAATGCAATCCCTTGTCTCTTGAATGAAAGCTAGATGGATGCCTTTGATGCTCTTAGATGCCTTTGGATGCAACCTTAGGTGATGATAATAGATGCTTAGAGCTTGGTCCTTTATTTTGGTCACATAGCTTTGTATTTATATGATTCCCTTGGTTGAATTTCATAATTGAAAACTGGAAGGCCAACCCATAAGAAAATAAGATGCCCAAAAGATAAAAGAATCCCAAAAGAGGTGAGTAAGACAGAAAGAGGTCAGTGGTGGCTTACCCAGTGGAGCGAGGGGAGTGTCTGGGTGCTGACATCCTAGCTAGGTGCAGTGGTTTCTAAAGTCATAAAAGATGATCAAGAAAGTAAATTATCGACTGGGTTGTAGGGTGTAAAAGACTAGAAAGAAGACAAGAAACAAAGTAAAGAGGCGAAAGATAACTGTCAATTACCAGTTTTCTCACTTAGGAATCATATTAATGCAAGTATGTGTTTTAGAACCTAGAAATATGCCCAATTGTGTGATAATGTTCTGGAAACATACAAAATGGTCATCAAGGAACAATATCAAACACAATTAAATCTCTAGTATATTAAGAGATATCCAAGTGAACTTCTAGGTATACGCCACATTATACTACATGTTTGCAATCTTATGGGCGGTAGGATTTTTATCCTCTTCAAGATTAAATTATACATATTTTGACGCTAGTGGCATTCGGCATAGGTACTTCCACAATATTTCTCATTTTGAAACATTATGGGTTAGCTATATTCCCTTAACAAGTTCCCTAAAGATACGATATTCTTATCTAGCTTAATGCTGACTAGGTATTCATGTCACAACATATTAGTTAGAGCTTAGCGGTCACTAGGATTTAAAAAATTACACACTTATGATAGTATGAAATTAGCACCTACTAAGTACTCTTCCAAAAAATGCATGATTCCTGAGAAAGACGTGTCGACATGAATTAACACTTATTAAACTCTAATCATTCCTTTTGAGCTTTTTCACTCTTATTATGCTAGGTTATGCCAGTGATCACTTTACTATTTGGACACATAGTGGTACATGTGACCCAGATTTAACTTGACCTTTCTATCTTCTAAGATATCCCATAAGCTTAGCGGCCACTAGGTTATGGAGCAAAACTGGCACTAATATCCCCTCTGAGAGCTTATGACGGTAGGCCTCCTTTTCTTGATTTCAAATTGCCATGTCATTTGAGCTTAACAACCGCTAGAGTCTCTTGTATCACAATCAGGTAATATTTCGAGCTTATGGGTCGTTAATGACAAAATTCAAACAATTGACTATATATATATATATATATATGAGCCATAGCGCCCACTATATATATATATATATATATACATGAATTAATCAAAATTATTAGGGGTGGGATAATTTGGGGTTAATCCCTACTATCTACTACTTGGGAAAATAGAAACATTGAAATACTGCATTTAGGTTACATCATTCACTCCATAGGAAGGTACATTTCTAAATTCCATATCACACATTCATCTTGGGGGGAAATTATTTGTATCCCATTATCTTGGTGTTAATGGCACAAGGGAAACCTAGCTTCAAGGGACATGATTCCAATCACACACACACACATAAAAAAAATACATAGATTCTAAAATGTAGTGCAAAATTAAGTGAAAATCACATTGGGGTGATCCCTGAGGTCAGCCCAACTCAATCACATGCATTATTTATTTCATCTAATGTTTTCTTAGCTTTGTGTATGTGTTTAGGATTTTTTTTACAGTTACAGATGTGAGACGAGAACCCTAGAGTGAAGTGGATGTGAAAAATAGTGAAAGTAAGAAGCTAAGTTCAAAACCTAAAAAAGATGATAATCATGGTTGTTATAGGGACACTATCACCAAGATTAGACACTAGCACCTGGGGCAATCTTGTCCTACTATGGAACCTCATGTCTGAAGAAATCCTAGATCTCAGTTTTCCATTTATAGCTCACACATGCCAGATCCATCCTATTCTAGTCAATTTCCATCCAATAATCAATTCAAATCTCTGAATACAAGCTAAGTCACTCTTATCTCCTATCTTGCATACTTATTTTTACCTTGCATGTTAGATTTTTTTTTCATTATTATATTTATTTGATCTCAGTCCTCTGATAAAGATTTAAATTTCTTTAAATCAAAAAGAAAAAATTTCAAGTATGATTGTGCTACGATGGATATCAAATGCTAAGAGAATGAAGTCCGGTTTGAACCCTCTTCGGAGTAGTGGTGACATCGGTGGTACACAAGGGTTGACATAACCCATCTAATGTTTTTTTACATGTACTCTTTATTGTACTACATGGGTTTTATGGTTTAAGAAGATTTTACATAACCATTATGAAGGTGAGAGAAGAAGACTGACACACAATGACACACATTTCCAAGATAGTAAAACACTCATGAAGTTATACACCCATATTCCAAGTAGGAGAAAAACCATACAAAATTTTTAGGACCATACAAACACTTTGGATTGAGTTCATGGTTTTGGCCAGGTTCAATTTTATGTTACAGTTTGAAAAACGAAGCATTCTAGTTCTATATTTGCGTGTTCTTATACTCAAACCACCTAGACACTTCTAGATCCACATAAAATCAGTTAAGGGAATTCTTTCGCTTTTTTGATAATTTTTAGATCAATCATCACTTTGGAAAGTGTTATTCTGATTTTTGCAATTAATGTTTGAAGTGAATTAAATCAAAATATCCAACCGTAAAATCATTTCACCCTTTTTATGCATGTTAGTTTAAAACATTCTAAAACTTAAAAAGGAATGAAAGATTCACTTCCCAAAAAAGTGAAATCACTCGGTCCAAGACCATAAAGAAGGGTTAGGACCTGATATAAATTCTTTACCAAACTTTACATCCCTCACCGGGAGTAGAAATCATGCAAAATGAAGTTTAGATCTTGTCAACTAATTTTTGCATATGGATTTTGTACATTGTATTCTTATAGTTTGTTAATATGCTAGTGTGTGAGGATAAACAAGTTGTATAATGGACCTGAGAAAGTGCTAAGTGGAAATGGATATGTTTAACCCTAAATTAAATATATTTTTTGGTTTAACTAGGTCTATAAGAGATTAGGGTTGATTACTAATTTAATAACAATATAACAATATAAGAACTAAACATATTTACAATTCAGATAAGATGAGATAGATTACAACACACCACTTAACCTAACATGAAATTTGTAATAAAAAAAGAGGTATAGAGGTAACTAGTTTGCCATAACTTATTTCTAACAGATATGAAAGTGTATAACATAGAAAACAGGAGAGATAAACCTAAGGAAACCTCACAAATCGAACTGGAAGTGAAAAAATACCTATGTCATGATGGTACAATATATTCTAGACAGTATTGTATAGTTTAGGAATTATTGTGTTTCCTTGGACCTTCTCTGATATAGCTCCTATAAATTCCTATATTTCTCACCTTCCTATATTTATTTTCGTAGTCAAACCCTAGTTATCACACATGCAATGAATCTCTTTGTACCACTTCAAACCCTAGTCATGGATGAGCAGACCTATAAAACAAACATTATAAGCCTTTTGGGAACTATTTTGCACCACAGATGTTGGAAATACTCCTAAGAGGCCTTAAACCACGCATCATTCTTCACCTAGCATGTGAATATCTAAATGGATCGATATGATTTGGCAACGGCATTGACCGTGTTTTATTTGACTTGGATTTTTCTATAACACTTGGAGTGAGGATGTTTGGAAGATTTTGGAAGAGAGAGATGACTACCTTGACCTGGTTTTAAAATTCATATCTGATGTGATTACTTCCCCAATGACTATAGATATGTAATTTCAATATTTAAAGAGTGTAAATTGCCTTTTGCAAGTGTAGGAAGTGAGTGTTTTATTTCATTTCCTTATGAATTCTAGGTTAGAAAATGAAGTAGTGTTTAATTTCTTATATAAGGTGTTGTATATGATTTATCTAATAAATTTTGGCCCAGATGAAGTATAAGACCCAAATAAATTGTTAATTTTTAAAGTTTCATTGGAATACATGTCACTCCAATGATGTACAAAAGGGTCAATACCATATAGTACAGTCCTGAATAGACTTTACGGTATTGGATAAGAGTAGGAACATGTTGAATGAGATTTGGAGTTGGTTAGTTGATGTTTCTCCATAAATTTTATACGTTTTGTTCTTAGAGTTTTTTAACATGTCAATGTTCAAGGATAAACAAGTTAAAAATTAGACCTCATGAAGTGTTAAGTAGGAAAGGGGAATTTTTGTTTGTCATGTAGCAAGAGCGCATTGTCAAGTCAAAGTTTTCCAAAGTTAAAATTACCAAATTTTTTGTCTACAAGAGATTTTTGATTTATCATAACAAGATTGCATAGTCAAATCAATGTTTTACAAAGTGAAAATCACCAAATTTGAGTATCTACACATGGAAGAAATGACTCTAGTATATGCACACAATTATTTTTGGTATGATGATTTAAATGTTTTTTAAGAAATTCCTTATAAAGATGTTCTCTCACGGACCACACTCATTTCTAGATATAAAAAAAATTGGGCTCACTGAAAAGTCCTTAGATGTTTAATAAAATGAAATTAGAAGGTATAAATCCAAACTTGACAATTGTTTCAAGCATCCTCACATCTTGTGCCAAATGTGATCTTTAGAACACATCATAGAGATCCATCACAAAATAAATGAAACTATATTATTATGAGATGTTCTAGTTGCAAATGTTATAATAAACATGCAAAATTTGCAGTTTACCTTCATGGTTATGTTGACTATCTTAAGTAATATCTAAAATTAATGATTAAAATGTTAATAAAACACAATGTGGTTGTGTGGGTTTTTGTTCTAATATATTTTAGATCACACATAGATATATGCTTAGGATAATTTGTTGCAACAATTCTATTTAAGTTAGATTCTAAAATTACTAAACTTTGTGTTCTTCTCTTTAAAAATTATGTAGTAGTGGGTAGGTGAGGTGATGTTCAAAAGGTAATAATGTTAATGGAATATATTTAAAGAGTTAAACATTATATCTGGATGTAATCACATCGAATTCTAAAATATATTATATGATTTTTTTGTAACATATGAATCACACATACAAACACATAACATCTATATAAATTTGAATGAATTTTCTTGGGAGATAAATGGAGTGGCATAGATTCCACATAGAATATATAAATTGAATGAGGTGGAGGATGAGGAGAAAAAAGTATTTTGGTTACAAAATAGTGAGAATTTGGTGATTTTGTTTGGGTTATTAAACACATCCCTTTGAATAAGTATTAAATTTGTCAAAAAACTTCAAGTATGTGGTGATTTTTAATGTCATTGCAAGATATATTTATGTAAGGGATAGAAAATGTGCACTTGTAGATATTATTGGAAATATTTAGTGAAGCAATAAACAAAGACTATAAAAAGATACACTATGTATACACCTCATTTTTCTATAACTAGAATAGTCCATTTGTTATAGATGGATGTGTGAGAAAACAATTATATGGAAAGGGAAAGCATTTTGATACAAGGATCATTTATACAACTTATGAAATAACTCTACCCTTAAAATTTAGGTTCTCACATAGCTACATGCTTCTCCAATGTGTGGCCATTCTAGGTTCCTGAAAACTTATCACATAATTATGTAGGATTTCTTTTGGGAAGTTTTGAAAAGGAGTGTTTAGAAATTTGTGGTAGAATGTTTGTGTTTCAATATAAAAATGTAGAAACTATTAAGATTATTTTACTTTTACAACCTCTATCTATCCATGGTAGGATATGGGAAAAGGTTTCCATGGATTTCATCACAAGATTGCTGAAATTTTAGGAGAAAAGTGTAATTATCGTGTTTATGGATAGACTTATCAAATATTTGTGTTCCTTTTCTCATACCTTCATAAAAATTAAAATCATCATATCTTATATAGATATAATTCAGAAGCTACATGGTACACCCAAGATTATAGTAAAAGTCATCGTTACCCTATATTTACTAGTAATTTTTGAAAAAATTAATTCTGATGTTTGGGTAATCAAATGGTTCAGGGTTCATCATATCATCCCTAATCTAATGGATATTGATGTATTACACAAATGTTTGAAGGGGTATATTTGATGATTTTCTTCAGATATGTAGGAGAGATGGACTAAGTGGATACTAGTTGTAGAATGGTGGTAAATAAATGCATCTCATACCTCCTAAAATATCTTCATTATTGGTTGTATGTTATCATCCAATATCCATCACCTTCAACTTGAGGATCCATCCTAAAGTGAGATAAGTTTAAGACAACATTCAACTCTAATAGAAGGTGCTCTCTAACCTGAAAGAGAATTTGGTAATGACATAAAACCACATAAAGCAATAAGATAATAAACATAATAATGAGAAAAACTTTAAAGTTGGAGAGTTTTTTTTGTGATTAGAACCATAAGAAACTATCTTTGAAACAACAAAAAAAAGATAACATAATTTCACCTAAATAGTGTATCTCTTACCAAGTTTTTTCAAAAAAAATGGTAAAGTGGAAAATAAACTAGAGTTTCCTCAATCAACTAAAATGCATCTAGTTTTCCATGTTTCTTTGCTTTAAGAATGTCATTTAGTATATGGTTCCTTCCTAATCAGATTTTCACAAGCTTGATAAGGAGGGACACATAATTTTGGAACCTTAAGAAATCCTAAAAACATGCACTTAGAAGTTGAGGACAAGGGCCATCACCAAGTATCTAAAAAATGGAAGAATTTGGACATTGAAGATGCAATGTGGGAAGATGAAGCATTTTTGCAAAAACATCCATAGATTACCAACATTGGGGACAATGTTTCTTTGAAGAGGAGGGTCATATTACACCCTTAACCCTAGGTCATATATCAGGATATGGATGGTTGACTTGTGACTAACATAATCTCTTCTCATGTTATATCACATTCATTTATGCTTTTATATTCTTAATATGTTGACCTTGGTACTTTGCATAGCATATTATGGTATATATAGAATTTAGTAGCTAGTACATGAGAATTAGATTGAGCACTTGATTTTTGCTGTATGTTTTAGAGGTTGCCCAATCAAAATGGATAAGTCAGTCTACTTGCATATTGTGATCTTTTCGGTATATGTTGGTGTTAGTTGGTGTTCTATTACTGCTGATATTCAAATCTATCTTAGTAATTTTATCACATTCCCACACCTATTCACATCTAGTTGTCATATATGGGTTTTCGAGCTTTCCTTTTTGTATTTGGGTCACCATAGTGAGCTGGGACTAGAGGTCTTAGTCTTGAGCTTTCTCTTCTCCACCATAGTGATTCTCTCTCGATGATATTATCTATGGGGAAGATTAATGCATCAACATTCACACCATAGGGATGTATCTTTGGTTACCCTTCTTTTTCTTTTGTTTCATTTTTAATGTTGTGTGGATGGTTGATCACTCATTATTGTAGACTAGGGTAAATGTATGTTTGATTTAGTCTAATGCTTTGTCTTATTTATGTTATTCCTCTTGGCTTTATTCATCTTTGGACCTACCTTTACTCTAAATCCTAGTAAGATGCATTTATTTACCCTAGGTATAAACCTTGGAAACATAGATCTTAGGGTTAAGAATGTTATGCTCTATAATTGTAACCCTTGCATACCCTAAGTATATTTGGTATCTACATCTTGTGTGAAGACCTAGATTTAAACCATGTATAGTAGAGAATAGTTAGGGATACATCTTATATCGTCATACACACAGTGTCAGAGTAATAGTGGTAAGAAGGAATGACCTTGTACACATATTCTAAAAAATATTGTTTGAAAGTGTTTGTAAAGCTAGACCATCTTGTTGACTTGATGTGTTCAAGTTGTATATTATGCATCACTGCCTTGATATGTTGATGGTATATTTTTTATCCATGTTTAATAACTACATAGATGAGTGATAACATTGAACTATACATCTATTGAGTGAAAATATGAAGTGGGATGAAAAGGAAAAGGAAATGCAAAAGGAGAAGAATGTGCTTGAAGGAAATGGAAAGTTGTATAGTGGGAAATGTGAGAGAGAAAATCCAAAATTAATAATTGACATGTTCCTATTAAGGGATTATTAACAAGGAAAAATTTAAGGAACTCACCTAAAAAAATTATAGAAATCGTGGCGAATATGGTTGGAACTAGATTTGTTAGGTTGGCAAATTATCTAAAACTATCGTTCATAGCATTAGCAAAATAGAATATATTTTTTCAAGGAAATTTTGGATGGAGTAGTGAATGAAGGATAATTCATTGGCATGAAGGATATTTATGATTTTTTATTGAGATTTCCTTTTCCATGTTTTCCCCCGACTACCACTCTGCCTCATCTCACCATGGACCCAAAAATTTATTGAATTGGTTCATTCCGTAGAATGGCTTTTCCTTGAAAAGGTCCGGAATCCAACCTTATGTCTTCATGATATTCGATTTTGGGCATCAAGGCTCCTTTTGCATACCTGTATGCTCAGGTACCTAGAATGGGTGACACTTGGCTGCTCCTCATTTGATGTAGATTATCAAAAGTTTTAGCAGATTTCTAGGTAGTTAACGGCTTATATATATATATATATATATATATATATATATATATATATATATATATATATATATATATATATATATATATATGGTGAATTTAATCATTTTTTAAAAATCCCAAACATGACAATGAATGAGACGAAATGACCAGGAAGGTTTCATATATTTCTTGGCGATCCAAGAATGTTTTAAAATCCCAGCCCGTCGATCACATGGCGATTCAATAAAAAATATATGTTGGGATCGGCTATTTTCATGGGACACGTTATTGTTTGTGGAATTTTTGGGAAAAATGTGGTCATTGCCATGGTTGTAAAATAACCAAATTCATATTCCAAAATTCCTATTATTCACCTAATTATGAATATTTTCCGCTAAAATTTCCCCTAATTATTAAATGTTGTTTTGTAATTTATATGCAATTGATAATTATGCCGAAGGCGTATACAGTTAGAATGTATATGGTTGGAGGCTAGCCAAGACTGAAAAATTTGAGAAAATCAATGGTGCATATATGGGTTTGTACATGTGTTGAAATATGAAGGTGGAAACTGTTGCACATTGTTATCTTGGCTTCTGACACACCATAGTGCGTAGGAATCCTTGCATTGTTAAATTGCACATATTTGAAACAAATTCTATAATTGAATATTTGATCAAATATGACCCATCTGTGCCTTCCAAAAAAATCAGATATCTTCCCTCTGAGTCACTGGAATACACTTGGTCGATATGCATAACTCTATTTGATCTTATTAGGGCATGCTTATTATTAATACCATCAAATAAAATTTCTCTTAAGCCATTTCAACTTCCTCTAAAATTGTGTATTCTTGATGTATTGTCAAAGAGATTTCAGCGAGGGACCCTATATCCACTGCCACACATTTCCTTAGGATAGAGGAACTCAAGAGGATTTTTTTTGAATGAAATTGGTCTTTACTATATATTTGGCCTTTCTCTATCATTGTAAAGGCTAAGATGGCGGATTTTTTCTTATGCCTGCGACATAAGCTAGGTGATTTAGTGACAAGTGCATCGCCAGTAGCATTTTTTTCAATCCCAGAGCTATCATAGCAGAGGATTTCAAAGGAAATATTTCTTTGCAACATCATGGACTCATAACAAATTCATTCATTCGTCCTATCTTTTTGCTTTTTTGAGATATCATGGTGGAAAAAATCCTCAACAAAGTAAAAATGTGACACCTCAATTCTTAGGTTTCGTATAATTGAATTTTTGGTATCACCTCCCATTCCAATTCAAGTTTCTTTACATTTCAAATTCTAATTCTTTTCTTGATATCCATTTTAAGCCGAAGGTATGCACAATCAGATTGTTAGTGGATGTAGGCTAGTCAAGACTAACACATTTCATAAAATCAATGGCACAGATATAGGTTTCATACATGCTTTGACATCTGATGGTGGAAACTGCTCTGCGTGAATGCATTATCTCCGCTTCTAACACACTGTATCATAGAGGAATCCTTGTACCACCGTTAATTCATCGTCGAAATGTCAACATAGTCTTCTTCATGGATTTTTTTACCATGTTGATGCTCACGACATAAAACTCAAATTTATTTTGGTGAATGTGTCTTTACCGTATCAGGGGCTCTAACTTATTGCATAACTATGACTTATTGCATTTATGTATCAGTCAAAAAAAATAACTTGTATTAATGTGGAAATATATACTTGGATCAATGTTCTTTTATTCGTTTTATGTGGTCTTGTTGAATTATATATATATTATATATATATATATATATATATATATATATATATATTATGATTTAAAATAATTATTTAATTATCAAGATAATACTTTTTAAAATATAATTTTTTAATTATATTTATGTTGATATATTTATACATTTTCAATATTTTTATCACTTAATAGTATATATTATTAAATTAAATATTTTGGTTATTTAAAAAAAAACAATTTCTACTACATTATATCATACATTGTGATCAAATGTATTAATTAATTTCAACCATTCGCATTGTAGACACAAAGTTATGCACTTTAGACATTATTTAGCCTAGTCTTATACTACTATTTAGAAGGTTCTCAAGTGAATAAAGTACTAATTAATCCCACCTTTTGGTTATCTTTATTTTATATTTTATTTCGTCATTCCCACATATTTTCTTGCACTTATCCGTCCATTTTGTAACTGCCCCATCATTCTAGCCAGAAATGAGGGTACCCCAGCCTGTATTGGGGCACCCCAGGGCACCTTGGTCCCACCCTGGGTGCCCTCATCTATGTTTTTTTCAAGCTTCTTTTTGGAACCTTTCTAGTTGTTTTGCATCCTTATCCTTTTCCCAGTCGGCCTTTTTCAGGATTAATTACGAAATTAAGCTTGAGAGCCCTATAAATATAAAGTTATAGGACAATAATGAGGGTCCTAGCGTCTCATACAACTATCACTCCATCTAGAGTTGCATCCATTGCATCATTTACATCCACATAGTGTCATTCATCAAGGATAGGAGATCTGCATCACACACACACACACACACACACACACACACACACACACACACACAGCATCGGGGGAGGGATTTTCACTCCATCTAGAGTTGCATCCATTCATCACTTACATCTACATAGTGTCATCCATCAAGGCTAGGAGATATGCATCTCTCTCTCTCTCTCTCTCTCTCTCTCTCTCTCTCTCTCTCTCTCTCTCTCTCTCTCTCTCTCTCTCTCTCTCTCTCTCTCTCTCTCTCTCTCTCTCTCTCTCACACACACACACACAACATAGGGGGGATTCTATTTTAATCCATGCACACATACTATTTACATTTTCTATAACTACTATTGCTCACTACTTCACAAAGTGTGACTGACATAAGAGCACATAGGGCATGACATGCACACACTCACTAGAACTACATCCGGGTCTAAAATTTAGTGTAGTGCTTAGCAATAAGTCCACTAGTTTGGCGGTTCAGGTCAGTCTGACCCATTCATTTTGAATTTTTATTTTTCCTAGGGTTTGATACTTCCTCTTGTATTGCAGGTCATTATTCAAATCACCCAATGAATCCAATGCAACAGATAGGCAGAGTTTTAGATTAACTTGTGACCATACAAAACTCAAATTTAGAGCTTTTATAGAGATCAGGGCACCTAATCTATAGACTAGGGCACCCTGGGGTGCACCAATACCTTCCCATACACCCCAACAAGTTCAAATATTCCAAATCTAGTCTTCGCAGAGTTTCTGAGTGATCGTCTGCACTTCCAGATTTTTTTTCTAGTCCTGCCACAACCTGCGATAGTCTCTTCGAATCAGCTAAGCCACTTCTCTCCCTTCTCTTGCACATTTAGGGATTCATTTCACTTAGGGTAATGATTTATAATTATTCCTTCTTTTTTTAGTCTGCTTTACATAGAATTTTATTCCTCCTAATTAGATTAACATTAATACCATATACTCATTAGTTTAGGCTACCTCTCTATATTTTTGTTAATCATTTTGGTGAACTCGGCCATTTCTTTATACGCTTAGGATCCTTCTTCTTATTTTATCATGGGTCAAGCTTCTTTATCTGAAAATCTTATTTACATAAACATCCCACTTGTTGGACTATTTTTTGTGCCAAAAATCCCTAGACACCACAGTAATTTGATGACAATACATCATCCACACTGAACTACTGTTTTGCCTCCTTCATTAGTTTCTTTAATCGAACTCCTAGTTATTGATGAGCCCGTATCTAATCAACCCATTGTTAGACTCAATTAAGGACAATTTAAAGTATGAAAGGTTATAGTGAGATCAGTGTGGGTAATATAATTTGTCACAATTCTTAGATCTTAAGCACAATTTAGAGTTGCAGTATTCTAAAGGGTTGTCTTTCAATCGTATGAATTGTAGTTATGATAGATTTAAATAATGACTATCACATCCCTTAGATCATCTAAATTCAACAACTTAAGGATGAATTCTTAATCACATACACCCTATATACAATCTATGGAATCAATTGATCACATCTCTTTCATTATGAAATTCAAGTAGAAGTTAGATGGATGCTTCACAATCATGTTTTTTATCCTTCTCCATCTTATTTGCAATCTATGACCACTACATGTCATTTAGTCTGAACCTCAAGAGTATGTCATTTCCCAAACTTATCATATTTTAGCATAATACTTAAAGAAACATGACATTCTTAATCAGTTCTCCTTAGTCATAGAATTAATAACCTCACCACCTAATCATTTTGGAATTCTTCTCTTGATCAGATAAGGCAAAATATCATGGTCTGCCATACTGAAATTACAATCAGCATCAATGGACATAACGAAAATGATTGTCTATGCTTTGCATCAAATAATCAAAATCTTGAGCGTGTCAAGGCTTTATCATTCATTAAATACGAAAATATCCTATTACCCACATACAACTTACTGTCCACTATGGACTCCAGAAAGACTGCTATTCTACATGGCAGATGGTTCATCACAATACAAGCCTAATCGCAGATCAACGTGATGGTTAGTCACTGGGCACTCAACAAAAATCTACTGGGCAAGTTAATTCCACCTACCTCCTACATACCCACGTCATCTACAATTATTACCAAATGAAATGCAAGGCGCATCAATTTACACACTAGGTTTTCTCTAGATCACATCCAACTTTGCTAAGATCATTTAGGTTGTATTACCAAGCCAGTCTCAATCACTGTACTCTATATGTAAGATCTAACTTCTTCTCCATTAAAGATATCAGACACATCACCAAGTCATATACAAAGAATTTAAATGCACTTAAAGTTAATCTTGTAATTCCAACATATCGATATAGATCTTACATAGTGGTTGATGATTGTGACTCAGATTCTCACACTTTACTATGATGACAGAACCATGTGATAGTTCATTTCTTCTCCTTCACATCTCATCAATTTTGTTAAGGAAAATAATCCATACTTGATCCACTTAGTGTCTTTTGATTATACCTTCATCATGTATATACACTAGGGGGCATATCACATATACATCACATCCCCTCTTAGGGATCTAACTAGATACTTGCATACTAAACTAGTAGATCACATTTTCTACATCTATACGAATTAATTAGCATAATCGTATCGAGGCATACCATGTCACACATCAATAGCATTGTCATTACCTAAGAACACACTCTTGTGCTTCGGTTCACACTGAGATTGTTAAGGGATTACCATTACATAAGAACCCCACACAAGAAACTATAGGTTCAAACACATGATTATTCATTCTTTCACATACAGTCACATTTACTACCATCATTTCATTTTGCATACTCTACTCTACATCCTAAAGGAGGTGTGATGTGATATATCCATAAGGCTATTACATTTATACATAGTTGCATACATGCTATCAGTTGTCGTCATATCCATGTGCAACTAATTTTGCATTTCATTGCAATAACAACCCCTATGTGTCATGCGGGTAGTTAGAGCCCACACAATTTATGAGGTCTAGATTTGCTTGCGCATCAGCCGCGGGAAATTGTATCTTCATGGGGACATGTCACTGGGACATCTTACATCCCATGTTACACACCGATGCATTTATTACAATTATATAATCCCAAATGACACAAGTCATACATCCTAAATGTTCTACACGCTACACTAGATTCCATGGGTATGTGCATGGAAATGGGGGACCAAATCAGGGGGTCAAAAGAAATTCCACTTTTTATTAGAAATACAGTCAAATATAAACTATTGACGAGTATTTTGACATGCATATGCTCAAAATTTGAAAAGTTGATAAGAAAAATAATCATAGTGCTCAAAACCTAGTTTCTAAACTACTATTGGTCATTTAAACTACATTAGAGATTAAGAGGGTCAAATATGGTCCACTCACCACCCTAGTGACACACTTTAGTTCCTCGTGTCAAAAATATGACTGATGAGTGTTTACGAGTGAAATGGACCTTACACAAATCCCATAGGTAATATTCCCTCCTAACAATATATTTATCACAAGATCATATATCCAGCATTAATCGACATACACCTTAGGTTAAATTATCACCTATTTTATTATCATTGAAGTGGTGTTACGCTTTAGGCTAAATCAGCACCCCCATTTTCATCTTATAGTGGCACACATCTTAGGGTAAATGACCACTAACTATGTGTACCCAATCCCAGATTTGAGAAAAAAATATTAGGCTAAATTATTACCCATCTTCATCATTGAACCTTGTAGTGATAGACGCTTAGGAGATAAATCAACACTCATCAATGTCAACAAGTTATGGTATATGCTTAGGATGTATGGTAGATCACACATCTTACCATATGAAAAAATCCCATCCATGTCATTCTTTAGTGAAAAAAAAATGAATATGAGTAATTAAGGATCGTCACTCCTAAACCACTCAACAATTCATTAAAAAGAAATACGCCTCGACTATAAAGGTAAGGTGGACATCTTGACATCGTAGTTACCGTTTCACATGGATTATTGTCTTAAACACATGTGGGTCACAACGGATTAAATATAACTCATAGATAATCATACCATTTATTGATGATGCACTCACATTTATGGTTCATTCACGATTGCTGAGGGGATAATCAAAATGAACCTCTCCGGCTTAGACTTCCAATCCAAAAGGTGGGCACGTTTCTAAGCCATAATAAAAGAAAATGAACTCACGTTCCATTCACCTCACATGAATAACATAGTTTTCTAAATGGTAAAATTTACATTTTCGCATTACTAATAGTAACATGTTCATGGTTTGGAATTACCAATCTATCACATGTTTGACTGCTTATATGCTCGATCATCAGTATAACACGATCGAGACATAACATGAGCATTTGTTTAGTGTGATCACAGATATAAGACTCTACACGTGGCTATGGAAAAAATTTAGCTTCTGACCCTATCCTATAATTTTTTGAATAGGAGAGATTTCTAAAATACTATCTTGGATCCGGGTGTATACCTCTTTCCAGCTTCTCCAAAAAATATCACAACTACTTATTCATTTCCCACTCGCATTTTGCCAAATGATTTGTAGTCTAGATGAGGTTTTTTATGCTATCACAGTGTTCACATGTGACAATCACATGATTGTAAATAATTACATGTTTGCATTGTAGCATACTTATATGGGCCCTTGGATCACAATTCTTGACATTGGATGAGGGAAAATTTCAAATTTATTATGAATGCACACATGTATATATATTGCGGCCACTTGGCAACCTCAAGTGTCTTGCAACATCTTGAGTGATTTATCATGTTTACGAATTTCAAATTGTGTGAGTCTGAATTATTGATCTAAATAGAAAAGTTTATCACTACAATAGTTTGGTCGTTGCTTAGATTGCTTACGTATTTTAGACCTATCTTCTTACATGCATCTGCTTGTAGACTATCATGTTCAAGTGTATAGCGTAGTCCAGCCTACATTTTGTGTTTTCCTTGTAAGTCAATTGATCAATGATTTTCCATTCCCCCCTAAATGGAAGAGTTATACAAGTCAGAGTATAGTTGATCATGCAATTGGGATCTCATTCCCCTTTTAGCGATGTCTTTTGTGACCCCCATTGATGGGGGCATCAAAATTTGAAGATGTTTATACAAACATAGTCTATTTATTGATTTGCGGTACCCACCATCATAACGTGTGACATTACCATTTTAATTTTTAATCTATTGCTCTTTATACACACATGGCCTCTATACTTCATTTTTTCCATGTTGCGTAATTCTACTAGAATGCCTTAGTCAAGCTTGGGGGTTGCAATGGGTGTAACTCTCTACACCAAATCTATCCTCAGTGGTATCCATGTCACCGTAAAAAATAGGACAATACGAGTATCTCTTTGCATCACATTTCAGCTTAACCATAGTATGAAGGCTTGGAGGATATAGTGCATTTCCTCCCTATACTTCTTCAGCTAGGGTGGCATGAGATCACCCAAAAAACTCACGATAGTACAAGATATCCTTCTACACCCTTGTTCTCATAATGGATTAGGTGCACATGTTCCATTTATGCTTTACTCTAGCCCATATTTTACATTTTTGTATTTTACACATTTCCCCTATACATGCCCCATATTTTACACAACATTTTTTACATACATACATATTTGACTACTTAATTGTTTTCTCCTTCTACATTTCCAGCTGTATGAGAAACAACAAGTAAAATTGGGGGCAACAACAACAATCACGTGAGAACGACAAACGATGAACACACCATACTACAAGATGACACTTGTCTTTACTAACCATACAAGTATAATACACATAGTCAACAGTAGCTACACATGCATGTTCCACCCTAGGTTCACTCTCATCACTTTTTATGCACATTTTTCAATCTTTACAACATCCAATTTATCCTCCACATTTTTTACCTTTTTTTCATTCCGACGCTTGAGTCCAGTGTCATCACACACATCTTCTTCTACACTCTACATGTATATCAGGTACACATCTCTATCTACTTAAATATTACTGAGCGTTTCTCTCACCAACATAAAATGGGGGGAAATGTAGACACAAAATTATGCACTTTAGACATTATTTAGCCCATGTCTTATACTACTATTTAGAAGGTTCTCAAGTGAATAAAGTATTAATTAATCCCACCTTTTGGTCGTCTTTAGTTTTTACTTTATTTTTTCATTCCTGCATATTTTCTTGCACTTATCCATCCATTTCGCAACTGCCCCGTCATTCTATCCCGAAATCAGGGTGCTCAGGCCTATACTGGGGCTCCCCGGGGCACCCTGGTCCCACCCTGGGTGTCCCGATCTATGTTTATACTTTTCTCACTTCTTTTTTAGGCCTTTCTAGCCATTTTTCATCCTTATCCTTTTCCCAGTCAACCATATCGGGGTTAATTACGAAAATAAGATTGTGAACCCAATAAATACAAAGTTATAAGACCATAATGAGGGTCCTAGCGTCACATACAACTATCACTCTGTCTATAGTTGCATCTATTACATCACTTGCATCCATATAGTGTCATGCATCAAGGCTAGGAAATCTGCATCACACACACACACACACACACACACACACACACACACACACACACACACACACACACACACACACACACACACACACACACACACACACACACACACATGTTACATAGGGAGAGGGATTCTATTCTATTCCATGCACACGTTCTATTTACATTTTCTATAGCTACTATTGCTTAGTACTTCACAAAGTGTGACTAGCACAAGATCACCCAAGGCATGACCTGCAAAAACTCACTAGAACTACATCTGGGTCTGAAATGTAGTGCAATGCTTAATAATTATTCCACTAGTTTGGCGGCTGAGATCAGTCTGACCCATTCATTTTACATTTTTATTTTTCCTAGGGTTTGATACTTCCTCTTATATTGCAGATCATTATTCAACTCATCCGGTGAATCCAATGTGACAGATAGACAGAGTTTTAGATCAACTTGCGACCAAACAAAACTCGGATCTGAAGCTTTTACAGAGATTAGGGAGGCACCCCAATCAGTTCAAATATTCCAGATCTAGTCTTCGCATGGTTTCTAAGTGATCATCTACACTTCGCATGGTTTCCAGACCTGCGACAATCTCTGCAAATCAGCTAAGTCACTTCTCTCCCTTCTCTTGCACATTTAGGGTTTCATTTCACTTGGGGTAATTAGCTATAATTATTCCTTACTCTTTTAGTTTACTTTACACAGCATTTTAGTCCTCATAATTAGATTAACATTAATACCCTATACTCATTAATCTAGGCTACCTCTCTATATTTGTGTTAATCACACACTTCAAAGGCTATGCATCTCCCTTGAAACATTGAAAGTGACATGTATTCTAATTTAATTTATTAAAATGATTATTTTAAATTGTAATGCATATATTGTTTATTGAGATTTATATTTTCCCCTCTTTATGAGATCCTTTGAATATAAAAATAGGGTAGATTGTTATTTGTATCAAAAAATTATTATTAATTAGAAATAGTTTTTTTTTAAATTGAATATATAAAAATGTTATAGCCAATTCTTTATATATTGTTATTTGTATAATTTTTCTTTTCATAAAGTTTTTCTAAAAAATTTCCTTACTTTAAATTATATAAGGGGAGAGGGATGTCCTGGTTTTGACATGTTGTACCAACATTAAAATCGTCACATATTTTTCAGAATACCAAACTTGGCAGCGGCGGACAATTCGGAAAAAGGCTTTTTAACTTGTCGTGAAAGGATGACTTAAGGTCGTTGAGTGTCGTCTTCAAAATTCCTTCCATTTCAATGGGGACAATTGCAATGCTTTTTTGTGCCTACTGGGAACCCCTCCAACATCAATAATGACATCTCCACCAGTTCAATCAGGTACAATCAACAAGAGGACACCATCTACAATCCCAACACCTCTTTCACTTGAAAATACATCTCCTAACAAGGAAACGAAGGTGGTAGAGTCTATGAATTCGAGTATAAATATGGATTATGGAACATTTAGTCTCATAAGCTAGGAACCTTCATCGAGGTCGTGGGTGCCCTTATTAGTGCTGAAGGGATCCAATTTGGATACAGCCACAAGTAGGATGGCGATTTTGATGGCGTATACAGTATTGTCTAGCTCGGAAGAGGCTAACTTTCATTGGTTTCTCGGTTGGGTGACACCATTAACAACAAAGTATCTTATTGCTTACAATCTGTAAAAGTCGATTCCTCAAGAAAGAAGACCCCTTTACTATTTGGAGATGATGTTTTGCATGACTTTGCGTCCAAATTCAGTTCTGCTCATTTTACCAAATTCAATTATCAAAGTTATTACCTTCTTCTGTTTCAAGGAATCCATGTCGCGTGCAGGGTAGTAATCTTTCCACATTCTGTATTCACAATTGGAATATCACCGAATCATTGAGGATTCAAGAATATTTTTCGATGCACTATCACACCCAACTATATAGTTATGTATCTATTTTTTATTTTTTCCCGATATTGTAATCCATAATAAAAATTATATATTTCAAATGATTACAAGTATGTTACAAATTTAAGATAAGGTGCTTTGACATTATTTTAACATTTTTATAAAAATGATTTATATAGTTTCGCATTCCTTCATAGTTATGTTGAACGTGCATTCCCAGGAACATAAGCTCGATCTTTGAGTCTTTAAAAATTGTAGGCCCAAATAATCTTGGTATGACCACCTAACGTTCAAATAAAACCAAATTCTTCTCGTAGCATAATAACTCTAGAGTCAAAGAAAAATGATAAAAAAAATTGAGGGCGAAAATCGCATAGGAACCCTTAGTGCCACGATACGAAATAATGACAAGCTTGATTGACAAATAAAATATATCTTTCGTTATTTGAAACCTTGATGCCATTAAATAAAAATATACTATAGCTTGATTACAAGATAAAATTAACTTCCTACTTGTGCTTTGACATATTTGTTGTGTTCTTTTTGGATGGTACAGTTTCAAATTGTTTCCTCTTTCCATTTTTGTCACCCTCTCACTTCTCCACCTTCTAACCCCTTCTTCTTCACCCCTCTTCCTCTGATATTGTTGCTCTCCCTTAAATTTGATTCCTTCAAAAGATTCCCTTCAATGTTCACGTACGATTGCTAGTTATTATAGATATGATTTTGTCTATTTTCACTTCACAACTTGGAATACTCAGCTAACCTCGATTTCCTTCAATTAACCCCCCCGCCCCCAAGTCTGCTATAATTTGTCCAAGAAAAATCCCAGTTTTTACCATACCATGGTCTATTGTCCAAAATAAAAAAAAGTCCACCATTAGAGGCCTTTACCTACTCACTTTCCTACGTGTAAACAGGGATAATCACTCGTCATTCTTGCGACCTTTTAGGATTCCTTATGAGTATAAAGTCATTCCACTTGTCCAAAAGTATTCCAGGTGTCAACATGCCAACTTATTAAAACCTTATCCAAATGCTCCATAACTACCCTATATACTTATCCTCGCTCTTCCAAATTCCCACATCACACATTTATCCACACTTCCAAATCCCAAGGCCTTATCCTCTAAGCAACTTGTCTAATTTTGAATATACATCCAAAAGTGCGAGTCAAATAAATCTAGAGATTATCCCTGCGCAGTCTTAATATAGACATTTCAGTTGAACAACTTTGGATAAGATTAGGCAGTTATTTGCCGTCACCAAAGAACAAATCCTACAAAAATACCCCTTTCAAGACTGTTTTCTAAGATCATTCCGTTGTTGCAGAGCTTGAAGTAAAGGTAGAGCCATCATATTATCTGGTTTCAAGATGTTGCAGGGTGGCAGAGTCTCTATGAGGATTCATCAGCAGCAAAATCATCACCACCAGATTGATGGCCTGTTTAGAAATTTGGGTTCTCTGTTTTTTTCAGTTTTTGAATGCCCGTCTCTGTCAAAAGTATCCACAGGCAGGACCAAGTTGACCCCTGTGGGATTTGCTTCATTGCTGTTTGGGATTGCTTCTGCTCTCATATTGATTGGCTCTGTTGCATTCTTCATTGGGTTTATGATGATGCCTCTTGTGGCCATGGTGGCCATCTGTTTTTCTGTCATTGGGATTCTTGATACCTTCCTTCCATTCAATCCCTGGCAACTTCTAATAAGCAAGAGGAAGATCATGTACCCACAATAAAATAACTGAGAATTTAGGATTCTTTCTTTTTCGTGCATTGATCCTCACAGAGGAAGTGAGCGATTTCGTCATTGAGATTCTTCTTGTAATCACATATTTAAGATCTATTCGAGTCTATGTTTGGTTGATTATTTCTATTGTTAATGAATGGCAATGATTTTGTTTATATAAGTCTCGAATCTCCTATTTGTGATTAGGGGCATAAGTGCAAACTTTGTGGGAATGCAATTAACATGGGTTTTTTTAGGTTTTCATGGTGCCTAAATTTTTCTGTCTGTAATGAATCAAGGAAAAAAATCCAGAATAAAATAAATTTATCATGCTATAGATAACTGCAGTGGGACAACATGACCATTGGCTATCAGATCTTTGGATTAGGGACTGGGATTGGAGCAGTTGTAACGAAATTTTTATTTTACATTTCTTTCAGATTCTCTTTTAACAGTGAATTGGTTTGTAGGACTCGTCATATTCATAGTTTTTAGGCAGTATGCAACCATCTAAGGCAGTACTACAATTGGGGTCCCATTAGTCCAATATTCCATTCAACCGTGACAAGCATCAGTATGCTATTCAACTACCACAACCATAAATATGTCATTTAACTACCGCAACTATCTGTACTACAATCGTTTTGGATACAATTGGGGTCCCATTAGTCCAATATGTCATTTCACTCGGACAACCATGAATATGCTATTTAACTACCACAACCATCAATATGCCACATCTATTTGGTATACAATTGGAGTCCCACTAATATCTTATTATATAATCGTTAATATTCTCTATACAAATTGTATAATAGAACTCATCTATAATTTGCACTATACATTTCATCATAACTATCAAACTTGCAGGATATGTCCCATCATAACTTGCATCATCCCATTATAATTTATACATCATCCCATTATAACTTACATGATACATCATATAATTTGTATCATTACATCATAACTATCATCCCATCATATATTGTATGATACATTATAGATCTTGTATTGTCCCATCATAACTTGTACGATACATCATAAATCTTGTATCATCCCATCATAACTTGTACAATACATTATAGATCTTGGATCATCCCATCATAACTCGTACGATACATCATAGAACTTGTATCATTCCATCATAACTATCATCCCATCATAACTTCTACAAAACATTATAAATCTTGTATCGTCCCATTATAACTTGCATCATCCCATCATACATACATGCATAACATGTAACAGGGTAAAAAAATGACCAACCAAAATGATAATTAAATAAAAACAATGTGTTTTTAAAAAGCATTTTCTAAATGTCTATACAAACATGTAGTAAGTGTCTGGATGAACATGTATGCATCCATAATGGGCATAAATACATTTTGTATAGAGCCTCGCTACTTTTGCAAGGTACCTGAATGTGAACCAAAGTTACTCTTGTAAAGATGTATTCATTTAAGCAGTTACACTAGGGAAATATGAATATTCAACCATGTTCAACTATTCTGATATAAAGATTTTTATTTCATTGTGATAGTATATACCCGCATAGTTTTGCATAGCATAATCAGGGAGATATCATTATCTAACACCTGTATATTAAATCAATTGTCAAGAATTATCTTTGTTAAATGTGTTTTTAGGTGTTTCTATGGATGTATCGCCGAGCTTTTGCACTCTTAATATTATTCTTTTCACTCTTAGTTAAATGACCTCCTCTGTGCTCTTACATTTAGTTGGCTCAACATGAATTGGGTGAAATTGGACCTTATTATAGGCTCAACAAGTGCTAATTGTGAATGCTTATTTTGGAAGGGACGAATCGCTGGTATGATTTATCCAGAACTTAACAGGGTTTGCCGATATGAATTTTGGATTTATCCAAAATTTAGTAGGTATGAGGAAACTACTTTTTTAGAGGTTGCAAACCTTGCATTCAAGAATATATTTTAAGGTTTGAAATCTAATCTATAACTACTCTACTAGCCATCACATGCAGGCCTTGCTTGCTATGAATCTAGGTGCAGAGATTATAAACTCTCTATTATGTAGAAGGAAACTATCATAAATGTGTAATAAGAATTTTTTTTAAAAAAATTAAATTAAATTCATGGTGGACGTAAAGGTGAATCTTGTTTTATTTTTATAATTTGATTTTCAATGATCTTTGGTGGACTTCATAATAAAAGTTGTAAAAAATGAGTGTAAAATTCAAATGGTTGTTACCCTATTGTGCTCATTCAAACTTATTAACTAAAATAAAGAAGGTTAAAGGAAATGCCTCGACGATAGATTCACATAACTATGTTAGTTACCACCATATGAGAGATGTGACATTATGGTACTACAATGGGACTACTAGTTACCATCATATGACAGATGTGACATTATGGTACTACAATAGGACTACAAACAACATTGTGTGTCTACACCGACAAAATGCATTACAATATTAGAGCACGTAAAATTATAGCACCACTGGAATACTATAAACATCGTCAGACTACATACAACAAGTATACTTTTTTTAGAGCTTCACATTGTTAGATAATTGTCGTAGTAATAGAAAAATCACCACAAACTAAAGACAACATGCATCACATTATCAAATCTTCTTTTAATTATGGTACTGTAGTCCAAAATAATCCCCTGGTTATTCTGACCACTTGCAATTCCATTTCTAGCTCTAGCATCAAGTTTTTAGGTTACACGTGCCATTGGTTTTCTTCCTTGGTGTATATCCTTGGTTACAGTTCTTCGCATGAGCCCTCATGCACTATCCCTGCCTCTTCCTTTCTCTTCCCCTTTCCTTTGCTTTCTTCTGCACATCTTTCATGTGCTCTCACTTTCCTCCCTTGAATTTTTTTATCTCCCTCTATTTTCCCATCACAAGCACTCCTTGCAGATTCGCTTTCATTTACCGGTCGTTTCACATTCCACCGGCGCACCCAAGGGCTTGCCTTCTATTTTTGCAACTCCCTAGCATGCCTTTCAAGCGCATGCCTTTCTTTCCCAGGTCTCATGCATCACTGTATACTCACTCATTCTCCTTTGCATTCTTCCCACTCACATTGACCTTGCGCAATTTCTTGTTGCACGCACTTGCTTTGCATGCTTCTCTTTTCCCTTGGCATGCCTCGTGCATGCCACCTTCCTCCAATATTCCATACCTACTTGCATACTTTCATTCCTGAGAAAAATATGCACCTTTCCTCCTCCCCTCGCACACCCTCATGCACACGCCGATGGACTTCGATATTCTTGCTCCTTGCCTCCTGCTCCTGCACATGCACCCAAGGCTGTAACCTTCACGTCAATCATAGCGCATGACGTGTCTAGTCGGATAACTTGTCAGATAAAGTGCACCTCACACGAAAAATGGAAAAGCACCAGTTGTGTGCCAAATCTTTATGGCGAATGAACATGCGACATAGGACAAAGACAAACCAACAAAAAATCAGTCAACTCCCATGACCAATCAAGTCGTATCAAGTTTCTTGTGTGTTCCTCTTGCACTGTAAAACTTCAAACCACCATAACTTCCTCCACAGAGCTCGAATTCATGTGCGCCTAATCTCATTGGAAAGTTGTTGATGTAGGCTACATTCTAGGCTCTTCAAAATCAGATTTTGGCTAGATTTGGTAGGTGAAAATGGGAAATTTTGGTTTTGGTCATTAATGCACACTTCCAATCAACTCAACCACTCGTATTTCATGGGATTCGGCTTCTTTCCCTATTCCACAAGAAAATCAACATGGGTAGGTGGATTTAACATAGCTACATGTGGATTTGTATGCATTTATTGCATGTTTTTAGTGGTTGTCATTGGAAATCTAAATTTTTCCTCTCTTTTCCCTCCTCTTATCTCTTATTCTTCTATATATTGTTGAATAATGCTCATTTGTAAAGGTTGGACTCTCTTGGATTGCAAGAGCATTATTCAAAGTGGTGCTCCATTGCATTTTTGAGTTACAAGCCTTAGATTTGGGTCGCTATGTTTGGATTCTTGCCTCCTTCCACCATTGTAATCGATTATGCACTCAGTGGAAGCAATCAAAGTTGTGTTTTGTGGCTAGCTTCTGCCCTGGCTCATGTTTTATTACATCTTCTTGCCTTTCTTTCACACTATCGGTATGGTTTTCATGTTTTATATATCTTGCAAGGTTTCTTTTCTGTTGTTCTCCATAAAATGAGCATTTAAATGTTGTTTTGTATTGTGGCATGCATGTCTTCCCTTCCTTTCTCCATTTTCACTCATGTGATAATGTCCATCCCCTTCTTTCTATTCCTATCACCTCCCTTTAGCTTAGGATTTCATTTTATGCATCTCCTTCTCACCCTAATGTATTGTCCCCAATAGGACTTTTTTTACCTTACTTGGATTTTGAGCGAATCCTAAACTCTCCAAGACAGGTTATAGAGTTATTTTATTTGCAGATCTGATTTATTCCTACTAAAAGTGATTAGGGATGCTTGCAAAACCCTCTCCAAACTACAAAAATATTGTAATCTTTCCACTCCCAAACGTTATACATATTGAATGAAGTCAAATCCATGCAAAAACATATTATTAAGTGTCGTAAATAATCTCAGAAATGGCGTCCAATGTATGAGCATAAAACTCATACAAGTGGTACTCAAACAAAGATATTCTCTGTCAAAACTGAACTTTGTTTATATAACAAGCCATACAAAGGAAAGATCTTATTTTTAAGAGTATAAATGGACTGAAAAATAATTGCAGAAGGTTGCAGATGAGAGAGGAGTGTAACAGTTATATAACCCTTCCAAAAGTAACAAAAAAAGATTTATTTAGATCCACAAAATCAATGCAATAGATAGCAACGAATTTCAGACCTAGGAATGCATATATTCTACTCAAATCATCCACTAGATGAGTCACTCCATCTAATGTGGAGAAGATACAACTGCTGCACATTAATTATTCAACCTTCCTTTGCAAAATTCACCAAATATTGTTAGAAGTATTAACAAAATTTTGTGATAGCTCTATAGAATTTCCTAGGTGGAAATTCTTCTCATTCACTCAGAGGGTTTTCGTTGTCTAGAGTATTTTTGCAAAGCACAATGCTTAGAAAAAATTCAGATTTGATAAAAGGAAAATGAAATGCCTTAGAAATTCAACCTCTTCCCTTTATAAAGGAATTGGCCCAAAAAATACCTCCAACACACCCCAAGCAGGAGTTGGTGTGATTTCTATGCAAGAAGCACCCCAGAACTTCTCCTACCCAAGTCACCATTCTCCTAGAGAGAGTACATAAATTAAAATTTGATTTTATTCTTTCTAAACCCCCCATGTACCCTCTAAGGCAAGTCGCCAATGTCCCTAGGATGAATAAAAAATACATTGGCCAAGTTATGATATTTTATTAAGTCATATAAATCATTATAAGTGCTAGAGACGTATTTTATTTTATAATCACACTTTATAATAATTTATAGATGACTTAAGTCTACCCTGTTGATGTCCCTTAGCCGTTGGTAGACAAAATAGGCCAAGGGTCTTTGATCCTATTATTTGAGAAAGAGGGACATTTCAGTCCTCCCTTCCCCAAATTGCTTGCCCACAAGCAATTTTGTACTCCTTTGTCTAAGTGCCATGCACAATTGACAAAATATGTTGAATTGTTTCATAAGTCTAGCGCCTATACCTGTAAGATGAAACAAATTTCTCCACCAATTTTCCTTGATCAAGTGCTCATAGACACATGAAATTATCCAAGGTATTTCATTATATATATATTACATATTTCATCATCAAGATCAACACTCTTATCCAAAGGCATCTGAAAATGTTGCACATATGAGGTTAAATCATACCTTAGGATGTCTCCATGGTCCACAAAAAACTGATTTTTGTAAAAAAATTGTTGTTGCCCTTATATTTATCTTTCCATTTCGGCCTATTCATGTGAAATCATCCCCTCATTTAATTTTTCAATCATGTTATGGGCTATCATTCTTGGAGGAACTTCCTTCCTCATGCCTTGCAAAACAATTTCCTTGTCTTGCACCTTGAATTTTAGCTCCATGGTTTGATAATTTTGATGAAATTCACGTAAGGATTGGAGTCATTGAACACCAAGAACTAATTCTAATTCACCAATGTCAACAATATAAAATTCATCACTTACCTCATGTCCTCCCATGGTGAATTGGAGTTCGGAAATCCTTTTGGTGTATGTGATTATATAACCATCCACCATAATCACATGCCGGTCTTAAACAATAAGATTCAAATGCTAATGTCTCGTGCTAGTGTCAAGGACTTTCTCCTAAACAAAGATCTAAACGAGAAGAGGGTAGGTTGGATCACTCGGGTAATGGAATACGATATTGAAATCAAAATGACCAAGCTGGTTCGTGGAAAAGGTTTGTGTGAACAGTTATCTTCCGAACAACATGACAAGTCAAAAGGTGAAGAGGAGGTTGTTCTAGCACTACAAAATGATCAAGAACAATCAGTTAATAATGCACCCATTCCATGTTGGAATTAAGAAATGGTGTGTTATCTCTAAACAGGTTTTTTCCCTCCAAAATGGGACAAAGCTAAGAGGAGACATTTCATATTACAATCAATTCCATATGTGCTCATTGATGGCATCATATTCAAGAAAGATGTGAATGGGGTGTTTTTGAGGTGTGTCCTAACAAGTCAGGTTGAGAGATATTTTGCATGAGTTTCATGACAAGGAATCAAGAGGCCACTTTGCTCCACGATTAACAGCTCTCAGGATCATGAAAGTTGGTTACTATTGCCCTACGATGTTTAGTGATTGCTACTCATGGATTAAAAAGTGCAAAAAGTGTGCACTCTTCACACGAAAAGAAATACTAGAAGTGTTGTCCCTTCATCCAATATCAGTAGATCAACCATTCATGTAATAGGAATTAGACTTCATTGGAGTTATAAATCCAAACTCAAGTCAAGGCCACAAGTGGTACTTATGGCAACAGACTATTTCACCAAGTGAACTGAAGTAGTGGCACTTAAGGAGGAAAATGAATCTAGCATCTTGGATTTCTATGAAGGGATAGTCACAAGGTTTAAATTCCCCACTACTATCATATCAGATAATGCATTGGCATTCCTTGGAACCAAAATCACTGAATGGGCTGTCAAGAATGGTGTATACATCAACATTTCATCAAACTATTACCCTCAGGGTAATGGCCAAGCATAGTCTACAAATAAAAACCTACTAATAATCATCAGAAGAACTCTTGATGAGAATCAGAGAACCTGGAACATAAAGCTCAAATCAGCTCTATGGGCTAATAGAATCACACCCAAAAGGTCTACAGGAAGTTATCCATATAAGCTTGTATACGGAAAGGAAGCAGTGCTTCCTAGATCACTTGAGTTTTCGGCATTGGAACTCATGAAGCAGCTGGAACTAGCTTAATTTGAACCCGTAGAAATTGGGTATGCATAACTAATGGAATTAGAAGAAACAAGAGAACATGTAATGCAAACCATGGAAAACAATCAAGCATTGATCAAGAGGAGCTTCGATAAGAAAGCTAAATCCAAGACATTCCAAGAAGGAGACTTGGTACCAAAGTGGGATGCTGATCATGCAAAGCCAGGAAAACATTCCAATTTTGATGCCATGTGGAGTGGTCCATATATAATCACTGAATGCAAAAGTATCAATACCTTCCAACTGGCCAAGTTAGACGGTGAAGAGCTGTAGATTCTAGTCAATGGAATCTATCTCAAACATTTCTACTAAAAGGATAATTTCTCAACCTTGTACATATTAGTATAGGTCTTTTCAATTCCTCCAAGTGTTGTACACACCGTTGTTGTGGTTAGAATAGGTGTTAATTTCCCTAAGTGTTGGTGCACGTGTTCTATTACTTCTAGTGTATGCTTTGTAGACAGTTCATCATGCTTCAGGAAAGAGAAAAATGCTACAGGGGGAAGCTCCTAGTTGTTTGCATTAGTTGTGAATTTCAAATTCAAACAAATGTAGAGAAACTAAAATCAGGGTTGATACTGCAACATATGGTAGTCCCCAATTTTCACTCAGACTTCAGTCGGTGTATGAACAATAGATATAAACCACAGTGCTCTCATAAGGTTTGATGACAATCCTTAAAAGGATAGCCCAAGTCTAAAGTATGATCTAGTTGAAGCAGCATTGGACATTCAGAAGAAGAAATAAAATCAGAACTTAATAGAGTTCCATGATGTCCAAGCTAATAGGTTTCACTCCAATTCTGCAGTATACTTCACCCAGCCAAAAGATCGGTCTCATCTATCCGCACTTGGTGAAGAATCAGATGTTGAGGCAACATTCATAGGTACTCATCATTCAACCTTGTGGATCACAGTTGCAAGAATGGGTGAAATCTAGGTTTCAAGCAATTTTATACTCTCACAAACCTTGACTTCAATATTTTCTTTAAAAAATTGAGATGCGTGAGCTGCAGGGAGCATCTCTGGAAGCAGGTGACATCATCTCAAGCATTTCACGATCAATTTCTAGAGTTCAAATCAGTTCCTAATGATAATGCAAACTCCATTCCCAATGGATAGCTTCAAATAACTGGTCACACTCCATTTAATAGGAAAATGACCTCGTTGAGTCACCAAACTGTTATCCAAAATTTACCCCAAGGTGATTTCAATAACTTGCACAATTTCTTTATATTCGGATAGAAAGAAATGGTGAAAGAAAGAAAATTGGATTTTGGGGCACGCCTATGCTTTTCTCTAACTTCCTCATTCAAGGAAAATCTCAAGAGTTAGTGAAAATTTGCTAAAATTTTGAAAAAAGTGAAAAATGACCTATTTTAATGTATTGTGGGTCTAGGGGTTGTGGATGGAATGACTGTGGATTGAACAAAGGTTCCTCATCCTTGACTTGGGTCCGAAATTCTAAAGAAGCAATGGTTTGCAAGTAAATCGAGTCTCAGTGGCCCATGCGGTCCAAGTTCCGTTGGGCCGCGAGTTCCCCAAAAAGCCAATTTACCTGATTTACAAAAGGGTTGAAGTGGATTCTTTGTAATGTGGAAAAGGTGGAAGTTTGTGGCCTAGGCGGTCCAAGTTCCATCGGACCACAAGTTCCCCGAAATCTTGACTTGCCTCATTTGCAAAGGCATTAAAATGGGTCCAGTCAATTGCAGATAAGGTGGATTTGGATGGCCCAAAATTCCCAAGCAAGTAAGGACATGAGTACATGGGAAGGCCGAAATTTCCGCAAGTCTATATGGTGCAGCGATGGCGGGGTCGAGAGATCCAAGTGGCCCAAGTGTAGACTGAGCGTCATGGGCCCGTAAAAGCTGAAAATTCTTCAGTAAACCGGATGTAGGTATGGCAGAGATAATTATCCTGAATAGCCCATAGGCCTAACATGCATGAAATGGGTGAAATGCGAACAATGTAAAGGGAAATGTGGATTATGAGAGCCCTCATGGAACACCTCGACCCTGATCTTAAAATAGTCATAACTTTTAAACCGGAACTCTAATTTTTACAAAATTGGACTTTTCGGAAAGCTCTTGACATCCTCTATGCCAAAAAAGCTAGATTTATTGTTTTTATTAAGGGTAGGTGGGTTAAAATAAAATAAACATATCCAGCTCTAATAAATTAAATGCTCAGTCCCGTAAAATGCAAAAAATCCCTAGCAAACTCAAAACAGCTGCTCACACTCAGAAGGCCATAACTTTTGCAATTCTCAACATATTTTCAAAAAAATGATCTCTTTGGAACCGTGACTATGAGCACGACACACAACAATCAATAAATTCAAAAAATGATGAATTTTTGATGAATATTTTAAGGAAAATGTTCCATGTTTTTAATAGTGATTTTATCAGTGGTTGAAGAGGCATTTAACGAGTATGGGCTAACATTCCTTCTCTGCTGTAGGATATGGGACACCTTGAAATTACTTTTTCAAGTCCAAAATCACCAACTAAACTCATTTATTATGACTTGCAATTGGTTAAAAAGTGGATTTCATGATTTACATCCCTTCTCTCTCTCTCTCTCTCTCTCTCTCTCTCTCTCTCTCTCTCTCTCTCTCTCTCTCTCTCTCTCTCTCTCTCTCTCTCTCTCTCTCTCTCTCTCTCCCAAAACTCTATAAATTGGAATATTAGGCTCATTATAACATAAAGATAGTTTGAGTAGCATAACTCTATCATTTTGGTTTTGTGAAGCCAATGTGCTACAGGCCTTTATAGTGGACTCATTGCATGGTGATCTAGGCATTTCCTCTGTAATAGTTTGGACTATGCGTATTAATGAAGAAATAGATTCAAGTTTGTGGATGTATCTTCCTTGTTGAGTTTGTTGCATTCTCCCTGCCTCTCTAGTGTTTTTTAAAATATTTGTGTCTACTCTATACTCTTGTATGTACCTATTATTATTATGTATGTATGGAAATGTGTTGTGAATGTTGTTATTAGACTATGGAGAACTTTCATCACCCTCTCTTATCTACATTTTGCTTCCATTTTCACACATTGGAAATTGTTCTCATTCCCTTCTTTTGGTGCATCGCCTCTGTAGTGTAGTTTTCCTTCATTTACATGTTATTTCTCTCTCCTTGTTCCCTTGGAAACTATAGGATAGAGATAGTTATTTTCTTCATCTCAGTAGATTTATTTTGCACTAGGATTAGGAAGAAGAACTAGCTTTCTTTGGAGGTCTATCTCAAATAGCAAATCCCACAACTTGGAGATAGTACCCATATTACCCAATCACACTATGAGCTCAAGCACACACACTTGTAAAAATCAGAGAGTGTTGTGATTTGACAATAACACATTTCACACACACATCCCGAGTCTTGAAACCCATTAAAATCATGGTGCATCAACGAAATCTTTCATTTTTCAGCTTCAATAGTGGTAATCCTTTATCCCTTGGCACGCAACATGATATACAAGTGAATACACTCAAAATTATTCCATTTTTCGCTAATGATAATCAAACTACTCTTATTTATCACATTCAAGACATTGTAAATGTCTGTTTAGTTCATCTAGTCATAAAATATGATGTTGTAGTTAGGTTGTTAACTTCTTCACTCAAAGGTAAAGTAATTTAATGGTATAGAAGTTTGAGATCTTCCTCTATTCACAACTGGAATGAGTTTGGCACTACCCTTTGTAATTAGTTTGAGGAGAAGGTAGGAAACATCTCCTTGTTACAACAAATCACAACAATCAAGAGAGCTCCCAATGAGTTCATGGCTGATTTCAACTTTAGATTTTAGAAAACATGGTACAAAATTCCTTTTCTCTTGAGACCAAATCCACAAGGTGATTTTCTTTATTTCTTAAGAGAATTAAATTTTGATATTGTTGTTATGATACAATCTATGTTGTGTTGCACAACTTCCTGATGCTTATCCTATAGACATTAGGGTTAAAATTTTCCTAATACAAGTTGGTTAAATAGCCACTATATTGTTTATGCCTTTATTTCCTAAATTACCTTAAGTTTCATAGCCTTCCATTGCTCTCATTCCTGGGCAAAGTTCCCATACATAACCTCCATATCCTATTCTCCCCAAAAGAAAAAAGAAGATGAAGAGATAAAAGCCATGATTAGAAATTTGTCCAATAAAGTCATATCTTTAGAAAAACGGAAAGTGCAAGCCTTTAGAAATAAATCTAATCAAGGATTTAATCAAATCCATCATCCCTTTAGAAATCAATATGCAAATAAAAAATATGGGAAAAATCAACCAAATGATAGATGACAAGTTCATGATGCATACCTCCCTCTTCAGATAGTTATTCCTACACAACCCCTTCTTATGCCCAGCTCAAGTAAATCATTAGGTCGAGTATAGAACAATATGGTGTAAGAGACATAATGGTGCTTTCCTTGTAATTTTCCATACAATCAGCACAACTACATCAATGCCCTACATGTGCAAGCCTTCATGATTCAGAATGCTTCAAATCATGAGCCATCTATGAGCACGTTTGAACCTGGTAATGAAGAAGTGTCAAAAGTAATTCTGAGGCCAACCTTATGTTCTTTGGTTTTGAATACTTCTATGCGATGAACCAATCCATGGATAACTCAACCAGATCGTGTGCGTAAGTTATTGATAACATAAGGTCAAGGAAGATAATATTTGAAGCCAACATGTAGCCTTCAACTTCTACTAGTCAAAGTGACTCGCTTAACAAGCATAAGGATGCAGATGTAAATCCACCCAACATTTTTGGTGCGCATGCTAACACACACGAGGTTCTACGCATGGTTGAAAAAATAAGTTACACGCACACTTCTTACCTCTACAATTCAAGTTATCACACAACCCAAGGCACCTCCTCTAGTGCCTAAAAAATCAAGAAAGGAGAATGTTGCACCTAAAATGCAAAATTCCATGGGTCTTCCATTTAAAAATTTTTATCAGATGAAGAAGTCATGTAAATTTCACAGTGTGGGATGTATTGGCCATTCCATTACAACGCAATGTTCTACTGAACATCTTGCGTAACTCCCTCAATTTGATCCAACTATTCAAAGAACTCAAGTTGTTGTGAACTTATGATGAGAAAAGGAGAAGAAAATAATCAAATTTTTAAAAACCCCACCCTTTTACATGTCCTTGATAGTAGGAAAACATCTTGTTCATAAATGTATGATTGACTGAGGGGCTAGTACTTATGTCATGCATAAGACAATTTTTAATATCCTAGGTCTTAAGTACAACCCTGTCTTTAAAGGAGTCTTACAAATTCATGGCTCAACTATTAACATCCTAGGAATCATCAAGGATCTTGAGTTAACCCTTCATGCTTGTCCAAGTCTAACCATAACTCAAAAAATTTCAATCATTCACTTTCCTCCTTTGTTTTCCATTTTTCTATCAAGAGATTTCAAAGCCAAAGTGGGTGGTTATTTGTCATCACATTGGTCTCACATGCTTCTAAGAACTAGGTATGGTATCAAATTTACTATACAAGTTGAGCCTATATCTTCCTATCATGTTGAGCTATATGATCTTTCTCCTCTCCACTCAAATTGCCTAATCCAAAAATACTGAGAACAAGAATCAGTTTCAAAAGAGAAGTCTATTCCTCCTTCAATACTGGATCTTTTATTAGATGAATGGGCTAAAGAGAACTATGAATTTGACCCTTATGATATAGCTGTTGAAATTGGATGTAGTCTTATTATTTCACTAATAGCCCAAGGCACATTGGCACATCACTCAGCTAGAACTGAGCACTCACCTGAAGTGCACAAGGGTACCTGAATCCTCTTTTATGGCATATTGTTCAAAGATTTATCATGATTATACAAAGATTCAATATCCATGATATACATTCAAGAATAAAGCATAACATGAATTAGATATAGATCTCAACTATTATGCATGAGTAATCAAACAAGAACCATAATCATATTTACCATACAAGTTCCATGCCCAGTTATGTCAACAACCAATATCCAACCACAAAGATCCATTATATTAATTGATGTAAAACACAGGAGCTTCATAAATACATAACAATGTCTCATAGGTTACATGCACTCATAAACCAGCAACATAACTCTACAAAACGTGCATTACTAAACTATACAAATCTATATATATAGGGGAGGGTACTTTCCCTTCACCACCTATGCATTCTTAAAATAGGCTACATGCTAAGAATAGTCATGCGTCATTACAAGATAATTACAAAAGCATGCAAGCTTGTTATTAATACATCATCTAATAATAACTATAGTTCAAATCCTATTAATAGCTCAAATCTATATATGGATTTTAATCTTCCTCTTGTCTAAAATAGCCTTTGTGTGCTCTTCAAGTCTTCATACTGTTGTGTGTTTTGTACTCCATGTTTATATTTAGCCTCATACTAAAAATGGCTAAATCCTAATTCCTTGCTTCCCCACACACACCCTGTTCCACTATCCTTTTGTACACATTGACGTGCCCTGGGTCCATGCACCCAATCCTCATGTGCCTTCAGTACTTAGGCTACATTTCATCAGCGTAACATTACCCTACACTTGCTTCATTGTCATCCCCAGAAATGGGTAATCATAACTTATCTCTCCATGAACAAAGAATAACTATACAAAATAATGAAAGAATACTTGGGTTCCCTACACTTCTACATATAGTATTAACTATGGATATTCAGCATTAACCTCTACTTCTAACTCATTCCACTCACTCAATGCTTTATTAGTTTTTTTGGATGTCTGTAAGCACCCCATCCATCTCATCTAAGGTCATGTTCTCACCTTCATTCTATATCACTTTGAGAACATTTTCCAAGCTCGATATCATCCCTTCCGTAACATCCATCCACCGCGCGATGAGTTTTCCAATCTCTTTGATCCTTTCCTTGTGAGGGTCATAGGCTACTGCAAGCGTATCGCGCTTCTCTTCTACCAAAGTGAGCCTCTCCTCACGCTCAATTGTTTCATTCTTTACTACCTTAAGGAATTCGTTTTCATCTTCCATAGTCCTTGTCTTTATAATTACGTCAGGGACCACACACATATTTAATGCAAAATCTTCCTTTTTCAATTCATCCTTCAAGGTTTGTAGTATATATTCGTAGCTATTAATTTTGCATGTAATTGTTGCCTTGGTCTTATCTTCCATTTCAGCATCATCCTTTTCTTTTTGTATGTGCATTGGACCTTCATCCATCAACATGTGAACAAGTGTGCGCAAATAGTGCATTACGAAGTCGAACGTTTCCAGAAATTTATCCTCCAAATCTGGCCTTTCCTTCAAGATCTTGTCTCCAACCTTTTCTTCCATACTCACTAATGCGCGTACCTTTGCCTCAACTTTATCCTTTTCCTTGGTTAGGCATTTGATTTCAGTATCTTTTTCCTTCTTATCATCTAAAAATTCCTAAATAGTTACCGCTTTATCTATGTTTCTACATGCAACCTATGCAGATACCTTTGTTAGTGTATTTCTCACCTGCTCATCTGACATCAAATGGTGCTTGACAGTGACATGACGCAAGTGTGGTGCTTTCTTCATTATCCTCAAGACGCACAACTTGTCGCACACATAAAAATAAGGCTCATCCATGTGATTCTTCATGGTCCTTGATAGTTGTTTCGATATGCGTGTAGTTGTCATCCCAACATCCATGAGCTCCCATTCATATAAATCCATAATTTCAAAAGTAATTTGGAACCTCGTGCGTATAATATTTTTCAGGTCATTAACATACCCAGTTGTAGGGGTCTAATATGTGTTGTCATCTTTTTCCTTCCTAGAGTGCCTGCCTTTTAGAACATGAACGCTTGAATCCAGCACCATCACACCATCATTTGGCTCACCAGATGGTTTTCCCTTATCTTCACCTATTTCTGTGCTAATGGCTCCACTATCCATCTCTTGGTACTTTAACTCTTTGGTATCATGTTACAATTCCTCTTCATGAGGCTCTTGTAAAAACATGAACTAAAGACTTCTGTGCATTATCCTTTGATTTTTCACCCTCATCATCCTTAGTGGGAATGTATCTATGCCTTTTCTTCACTGGTTCTACCTTCACAAGAGAAGTCGTAGGTGACCTCCTCAATGGATGTGAAGGTCTCGTGCCTTGATTTTTGGTTCTTCTCAACACCCTTTTGTACCGCGGGTTCTTAATGCCATCTCCTATCTCACCTGTTCTTATCTCCATTCCCACATCTTCATCTACCTTTTGTAATGGAGGGGTTTCCTCATACGCTCTTTTCTCTCCTACAGTGGGTTACCTCCTTCTATACTCCAAGCCACCACTATCTTATTTCTCTTGTTCCTCCTCTTCTTCTTCTTCACCAAGGGGAAAAGTGTCTTCTTCATCTTGCAGCGTTCTCATAGTATGCTTTCCCTTGGGCACCTTAGGTAGCTTGAACTCATTCTCTACATATTTTCCATTCTCTAATTTGGGCTTAAAACAAGTTCTTTAAGCTTAGTATGCTAAAATAAACAATTTTTCAAATATATTGGATTTAACATCTTCTCTTCTTATTCTAATTTATTTGTAAATTTTGAAAATAATCATATTATTAGAATTTTGTTCTCTATGTGGAAGATTTTCTTATTACAAGTAATTAAACTAATTTAATCCTTAGAATTAAATCTAAGCTAAAACAATTCTTTGAAATGGTTGATTTAAGTTTTCTTCATCATTTTTTAGTGTTGTAAATATCTCCCCCCGGGTCGATATTGACGAACAGGAGAATATAGAAATCAAAGAAGCTCAAATCCCTGACACGAAAAAGGCGCATGAAAATGGGTGTCAACACGAAAATGTATGCGCCAAGGCGCAGGAAAGTGGCACACAGAAGAGGTGCATGACAATGGATGTCGATAGGGTAAAGGATGTGCCCTTGGTGCACAGAAGAGGTGCATGAAAATGGATGTCGACAGGGTAAAGGATGCGCCCTTGGCGCACAGAAGAGGTACATGACAATGAGTGTCGACAGGGTAAAGGATGCGCCCTTGGCGCACGGAAGTGGCGCACAACAATGAGTGTCAACAGGAAAAAGTTGCACCTTGGAACACGTAAGAGGATGTCAACACACACATGGATGTGCCTATGGCGCACCTTCAGGAGGCACAACATTTTGAGTGCTGACAGGAAGCAGCCCCTGGCGCAGATATTCAGATGGCCATAACTTTTGACTGGGAGCTCAGATTCATGCAAGGTTGGACTTTTTGGAAAGCTTACGAGGTCCTCTGTCCAACTACGATTGGATATATTTAATTAGGTGAGAAGAAATTCTTAAAAATGAAAAATACAGTTCGCCACTTTTGGGTTCGCTGGGGTTCTCACCTACCATCATTATGAGATGAGTTAAGTGCATTCTGGAGGTGGTTGGGGCAGATTCTGAATTCCTCTCTTCTCCCTCTCTTTTTTCTCCTATAAATTGTAAGGAGGGTCTTCTTTCTAGAGGTTGGACATTCTTGTTTTTCCCCTCCCTTCTTCTCTTTGGCAGGTAAACTTGTGGAGTTCAAACCTCCCATTTGAAACTGTAATGCAACTTTGCCTCTTGGCATTTTGCAGTGTGTTGTATCAATCTTTGGAGCAAATTAATTCATGTCTGTGGAGGATTCTCAACCCTCTCTGTGTTCATTTGCATCCTCTTGATCTTTCACTGTGAATCTGGTTATCTGTGCATGATCTTGCATTGCGTTTTTTATGGTTTGTGTTTATTGGCAAGACAGGTGTTCTTCATTCCTCGGTGCATCACCTTTGTAGTTTAGGTTTTATTTTATGCATCTTCTTACCCTGTCTCCTTGGCAAGTTAGATTAGGTTTTTTAGTAAACCCTTTGCATTTTTACGTATGCATCTGAACAGAGGAATAGGAACCGGCCTTCATCCGAAGAGCTTTTCCGATTTCGCAAGGTCCCACACTTGAGAAAAGCTCCATGTTATGCAATCGCACTGAGAGTCTCAACCCATCGTGTTGCAGACACTCAGGGGTGTTGCGATTCGACATCAACATTTAGGGATGGCTAGCTTTTATGATCATAACTCTAATGTTGTTTCTCAATCTCAATATGCTTCTAATTTACTTAAATTATTTAACATGAATGATTATAAACATGTATCCATCCTTCTTGAAGTCGGTATAGAACTTGATCCCAAACCTACATGTGTTAAGGCTAACCCCACTAATACAGGAAATTAGTTGGCAATTTAATCGACCAAACTATCACTAGATCTATTATTTCTTATGTATTAAGTATTGTTTCTATATTTATGTGGGATCCATATGAGCATCATTGTAAATTCGGTGAGAGAATCGTAAAATATATTAAAGGTACAATCAATTATGCTTATATTATTATTGTACTCATGATGCTCCTTTATATGGTTATTATGGTTATGACTATATTGGTGATGTGTTAGACATAAAATATACAATTGGATATGTCTTCAAGTTTGGTACAGGTATCATCACTTGGAGTAGCAAGATACAACCAATAATATCTACTTCCTCTATTGATGTTGAGTATAAAAGTTTTGTGGAAGCCATTAAAGAGGCCATGTGGCTAAAAATATTGTTGGAAGAACTCCATATGAATGTCCAAGGAAGTACTCCAATCCTTTGTGGCTATCAGAGTTGTATTGCTTGTGCACACAATCTAGTTGAACATCAACAAACAAATAATATTGAGATAAATATGCATTTTATTAAAAAAAAATCCTCAATGGTGATATTGATCTCCAGTTGTGTCATATCAAAGATCAATTTCTGGATATATTCACAAATCATTTGTGTGTTGTGAAGTTTTGAAAGTTTCACACAATGTTAGGCCTTACATAGTTTCCATTGAGGGGGAATGCATCAAAAAAAATTCCTGACAACTTTACTTATCTTTGCCTCTTTACTTATTATCTATTGTAAAATTCATTGTAAATCACTCCTTGTGAATGTATGTAAACATCGTCCTATGTGATTTTACAAAAGAATGTAGTTATGCATTGTGTAATAGAGGTTCCATTTATTATTAAAGGTTCTAGAAACTCATGTACGACTTTGTGTATACACTTGTCCTGATAAACTTAGGGATATTATTTGGATCCCTTTGTCATGATTACCTCATATCATCATATATGATGTAATTCATGTAATTCCTTTTATAGAAAGCTGATAACTATAAAATACTTCCAATTGAAGGTGTGGTTGTAATTCATTATCATAAAAAGGTGGTGATAGCATGGATCCCTTTGTATCCTTTTAAGAAGGTGATTATAATTCCTTCAGTGATAAAAATTATAAGGCTTACATCCCCGCCAAACATTAAGGGGGGTGTTGGAGTAAGTAATGGTTAATTGGTACACACTTATTGTGGCTTCATTTAAATAATACATGCTCATATCCTAAAGTTTAAAATATTGGATAGATGATTTTATATAACTTTGGTTTATTAATAGAAAGGTTATTCAAAACTAGTTAATAGTTTTGAAATTGGATGAACCATTATACATGTTCATAGGTGTAATAGATATTCAACCTTATAAACAGGTTGGTTTGACCAAATTTAAACACCTGATAAAATAATAGGAAAATTCATTCTTGTTTTACAGATAAGATTGTAGTGTAAACTTGAGAAGAAGAAGTTGTGTAAATGTGTGTTCTATTGTTCATCTTGATTAATAAAGGAAAATGTTTTTATTTTCTATTGGATTTTTTTTTTCTGAAAGGTTTTTCCCCATGTAAAATTATTGTTGTGTGATGTTCATTGATTTAGTTATTTACTTCTACAATTTATTAAATCATGTTACAAGCATTAAGATTTTGTGTTCCTGGTTGAAGTTGCATTCCCTGACTTCATGTTGTGATAAACATTTCACAATAAGACGAGCCTTGTACTTTTCCAAATTACTATCATATTTAATTTTGACTTTGTACCCCATTTTCATCTAATGGGATGTTTATTTTTAGGTAATTCAACCAAATTCCACATATGGTTCTTCATCAAGGCATCCTATCCCACTTGCATGGATATTTCCCATCCAATTTTTCCTTTTGCTTTGAAATTTTGATGTGGTTCATATACCATAAAAAAATCAGAAAAGAGATAAAAATGAACATTCTCAAGTGAACCAACCTCTTTCCTAGTCCTTTGAGCTCATACGTGTGACTAAGGAATTTCATCCTCTGTCACATCTTATACAATGGAGTAAAACCACTTACACATTTGTTTTAATATGATGGTTTAAGCTTAGCATGATTGTTAATCAATGCATGTTGGTATCATTGATAGTCTATTGGAGTAGAAATATTATCCATGGGTTGATATATTGGTGTCTGTGCTAGATTAGTAGAAGAACTAGATTCCTTTTCTTTCAAAGGAACCACAATAGTATATTCAAATACCTGAGTGATTTTTTTCTAGTTACAAAAAAATAAATATTTTGGCTCCTTCACATCGACATCTTTACTAAAAATTATTTTATTAGTAGATATATCAATAATCATATACGACTATAAGAATTCTCCTATGATAGCAACCAAAGATAATCCCACATTGGTTAGTTGGCTTGGTTTGTGGACATACAAGTCCCTAATCTTATATTATCATCCTTATGCTAATATTGGTGAGCACCACAATGGGAGTGGACCTCTTATTAATATAAAGGTTTTTACCTTGGGTTTGATTCGTATGGATATAGCTTCCTCAAGGATGAACAACCTAATTAGCATATGCCTCTTCAATGAATCTTGGAATATTGCTTCTATGAATTCACAATAGAAGTGAACATATTCACTAATATAATGGTTGAGGTATGCAAATATTGTTCTTACTCATCATGGTCATCTCCTCCTTTGTGAGCTTCATAATGTATAAAAGATTTTTACATTATTAATCTAATTAGAACAGAACTTACTCATATTCTTTTAGACTAAAATATGGGGTACTCTAAATTTCATTGAAGACCTGAAGCATGTAAAGTAGAAGAAAACCATTGAACATCGATTAATAATACGAAATGAAACCTCCCTTGTGATGTCTCAGTGTTTTGATGCATCTTCACATTTATGGATGTCTGTGAACAATCTTGTGTAAGATTTTTTACATCATGGTTGCAAGGAGGGATTGAAGATGAAGACATGTATTTCCAATTTGTAAATTATACACCAGCTTTTTTTAGACAACCTCTTCCACTTCGACAAGGAGTTTTGACCTTAAGCCTGGACAATATTGTGATGGTTAATAAGTTCATTCCTCCATATGAGAATTTCATGTATTTTTGGGAATAGTTGGGGGTTTCTTATTTAGATTATAGGACCTTGGGATGATAAACGATCTTGATAAATCCTGGGATTATGCGAGATGTAGAATTATAAGATCAACTAATTTAGGATTAGGAGTAATTCAAAAATATTAAATTCATAGTTCGAGTTCTCATTCTCACAGACTGTGATGGGAATATATCATGTGAATTTATATAGGGGGATTATATCCTAATCAATCTATGAATGTGATTAATAAGTAGTTCTATTATATTGATAGAAGCAATTTAAGTATGGAATCCATACAATACCCAATAGTGAGTTCTGATAAAGGAGACTATTTATCTTTAACGAAGGGTCATTGTCTTAATAAATGAAGCAGGAATTTAATTAATTCCGCAGATAAATTTATCATTTCACACATTAATAAATGTTTAGTGGAATTCCCAGTATGATCTATGAGCTTTCCTTTAGATTAAATCTAGTGCGATGGATTTGGGGGTGTCAGATTTTTACCCGGTCCATTTGGAGGGTGTCAACGACAAGTGGTGCCATTTCAAAGAAAATAAAAATAGATAATTATATTTCTCAAGCCTTTACAACATCTATAATGTAGTTTCTCACTTGGTGATGCCCCCTTGAGAGGACTCATAAATGGTGATATTACAGAACTTAGAGGCGTTCTCCTGAAATGTAGAAAAGTGGTCATGTGATAGTAGATCAAAAATTATCAGATTCTTCCTCCTTAAATAGTTGCATCACAATAGTCTTTTCCCACCAACATAGTGGGGGCTCATTTGAATTGGCCTTTGGAAGGGCTGAAAACATTGCATACAATTCTATATGTCACAATTAAAAATCAGAGAGTTCTGGTTTGTGAGAGAGAGTTAGAGGAGATTTTATGGTTTGATCTATTATAGCCTCTATTATGTCATCTGCATATGAGTGAGCCTGTGGGTATCTTTCGAACCGTTTCGAGGTCCTGGAATATTAGCATCAGGTTATGCATTACTTTTTTGAGTCACTTCTATCAACTTAACATATTTTTTAGTTCATTCATGTTAGGGGAAAATTCGGTTCAACATGTGACCAACCACTATCTTTGCATTTTAAATTGTAGCAACCACACTTACAAATTTAGATCCTACACTACCCTTAGAGATTGTTAGGGTGTATGTCCAAAGACATTTAGCACATGCATGTATCCATAGCCTTAGTTATCACACAATCTTTTCATCTTCACATTGGTGCACCTACGCACAAATTATGTCTAGCAAGTGTGTTTATTTAACGCAAATACTTCTCTATATTGCCAGTAGATTTAGATGAAACAAAATATATCTTTGCTCTCCCAAAATATTGCATGCATCACCATAGTTTATTTCTTCACACTATATTTCCTCCACAAACCTTTTGCACACTACTTGCACTCTTTCTTCCTTTGCGTACTCTCTGATAACTATTGTGCAAATCACCTTCCTATCTCCATGAAATTGCCACTTGATTTCCTTTGCACTTTCTCCTTCCTTTCCTACACACTCTTTTTTCTTGGTGCAACCATCCTTCACCAAAATTGTGTAGGATTACATTGGATCTTTGATGCTCCTACATAAAACACCCAAAGTACTTAAAGCTTGAGGTACTCCTCAAGTAGACTGAGTGAGTGGTAGAACTACCCTTTGCTTTATTGAGGAAAATAGTTTCGGTTCCTTCATCCTTTGAATCTGTTCCTAGCCTCAGCACTTCTGCCAACATCTCTTCTAGTCTATCGTCATCTTCTTGTGAATTTTATGCACTATCACACAAACTTGGTGAGTATTTACTCACTGTAAACTATCACCCTCCTCTAAATGGATATCTTTGAATTTTTTTACTTGTTCTTCTTCTATGCAATTCTTCGCTTTCCTTGAATCATCTACCTCCACCAAAAGACTCTAGGACTTTTATTCATCCTTGTATGTATCATCTCTAGGATTCCTCTTTTTTGTGTTTCTTATATGTGCACTTCTCTCCTTATCTTCTTCTCTTCTTCACATGTTCTCCTATTGCCTTCTCACTGTGACTTTTCTTCTCTTTGGTTCTTCGCTCTACATGCTTCTTCGGCCCCTATTTCCTTGTCGGTCCCTTTCCTTAACCTTTTCACTTTGTGCCGATTTTATCTCCATCAGATTCTCTTATGCAATTGATCCTTTCGCACTCCTTGTTATGTTCTCTTATCACCTTCTTGTTTTGAACTCTTCTTCCTACACATTCTCCCTTCATACATTCCCACTTTACGATATTGTTCACATAATTGTTTGATCATGGAAAATTACTGAGTCCTGGAACAAAGAATGAGAACACATGGAAGGCACTATAAGATGATGTCATGGGAGTAAGTGCGTGTGAGGACAAAAAGATTTTGTGCTCAGGAGCATAAAATGGTTGGGACTTAGCCACATTATGGGTTAATGATGGTGATGCATGAGAAAAACGTGAAGAGGCAGATAGGTGTAAAAGTGGATAAGGTTGGTACATGGAGACTTACTGCCTAAGGAAATAATATTCTAGGATATAATTACAATTATCATGTTAGATTAAGAGTTTTAAATCAGAGTTAGTTGGGGATTAGCTGGCATTTGCATGGTTGAGATACTCAAGTATAGCAGGGTATGATGACATTTGGCATACTATTTTGCTAAATAATGATGTGGAGGTGATGGAGGAGGACTCCCACTCTATTTAAGATGGCATTTGGATCTAGAACAGGGGGATTAAGAATATGATGCAAAGAAAGAGAGAAAGCATGACTAGAACCCTTTTGAGTAGAGTTATTTTGTAGGGTTAGAATGTTATTTCTTTTTTTTATTGGTCTGATATGACCCTTTTTTATGTAATTTAGATACTATAAACATTTGTGAATCGATATATATGATGTCATTTTTTGAATATTTATGTTTATGGGTTCAAACCCTAATGTTATTCATATTTCTTATGGTTCAAATATGATTCCTCTATGTTGATATAATATTTTCATTCATATTATGGTGCATCTATGTTTGGATCTAGCTCCTTTATTTCTACTATAAAATGTTTGTATGTATGTTTTTTCATTATTCCTCCATTAATAATGATCGTTCTTAGAAAAGAAAAAATAAAGGTGGGACTCGGTGCTTGTGCATGCCTTGTGTGAGCACCCAGTTCAAGCTGGGTGATGTGTTAAAGCACCCGGGAAGTTAAAGGGTTAGGAAGAGTGACTAGATCTTGGTTCCATTATCAGGACCTATTTTGAAGTTGTTGCAAGATTGATGTGTGATGGCAGAGCACTTGACCTTAGACAACGTAGAAACTTGGCTTAAGAACATGGAGGATGAGTTTAAATATAGATTTAACATTAGACTTGAGTTTGATGTACGTACATGGGTAGAGGAGCATTTGTATCATAAGCTCTATGAGACATTATTTTTCTATTTTCTAGTAGAACTATATGAGTGGTTATCAAGGTATGCATCGAAGAGGAGTTGGTATTATAGATCTCACGTTTGGACTCAAGAATATTATCAACAGATGCATGATGTTTATCTAATCTAGACTCATGTTTTTGATCATTGGTGGAGTGGTGTATTGGCTAGCTACACATTGGAATACATATTTTCTATGTATTTTTCCCAAAAGTTGTTGACTTCGAGCTCTTAAAAGAACCGAGGGGATATTTCTTGCATGTTATATTATTAGCTATTAAGATATTGATCATCATCACCCTGAGTTTAGAAGCGTTTCATATGGCTCACTAAACTCCTACTAGGTGTGAGGCACAGAATCTGGTGTAGTGAGAGATTGAAAATCCTACGACAAAAGTGGAAAGAGAGGAGATATGGATCAAGTACAATGAAGTGTAGGAGAGGGAATTGGTGAGACAACGTGGGATTGTAGGAGTGATGGATGTATGGAGGTAATGTTGCAGGAAGGATTTGAGGTTCATGTGGAGGACATGGAACCTAAGTAGTCTATGTTACCCCATCTTGGAAAGCATGGGAGAAGAACCCCCTTAGCTTCTGATGAGAGCTTGTCAGATGAAGAAAGGACAAGGACCATAGGCATGCATCTAAACCCACCTAACTACCTAGCCCTTACACTTAGTTTTAAAACTTCTGAGACAAGTATTCCTAGTCTGGTTGGTGTTGGTGAGTGAGTAGCATTAGGTACATATCATTTTTCATTGAATTCATTTATGGCTACATAGACATTTCTTGTGTTTGGTGGAATTATGTCAGGCACGTTGTTTAGACAAGGTGTGAGCGCTCATAGTGTGGGAATCACATTTAGAAGTAGTTCAACTTCATAGACTGTTGGATTTTAGTTTAGCAAAATGGTGGGAATGTACATTAGCACCACTTCATGCCCAATATCTACTACAGGAGGAGGATTTGGTAGATTTGGAAGATCTGGTGGAACGGTAATTAGTGGAACTAGTGGATTTGGTGGTGGAGGAAATTTAGGAGGGAATCAAGGTTTTGGATCTGGTGGAAAAGGACCACAACCCCATCAGTAGGTATTTCATGAGATGTATCATCATTTTCTAGATTATAAATGTGTTGAGGATGTTGCAAAGCATGTGCACAAGTTTGAATTGCTATGGCACTCAAAGAGGATCACTGCCCTAGAGCGGAAGGAAAGCCAATTTATAACTATGTTGTAGGGGCAAATGCATATCTGGTTGAAAGTATGACCCACATCAAGTAGCAATGGACTATATAGGATTGCATGATTCTTTCTTGGTAGATTTTAATATTCCTGAATTCGAGAAAAAGAGCATCAACATACTCAAGGATATTCAACAGGGTATGGTAGAAAATGTGTAGGAGTATTATGCATGCTTCAAGACTCTTCTGTCAAAGTTATCTTATGATATCCACCTCTCTCATCATGCTCAGCAGTTCATTAGAGGATTGATAACATATTCATATTAGCGCTTTCACATAAGACTTTCACGGATCTGCACAAGGCATAGGAGACTTCTTTGTCCATTGAGGCTCTGGGAAGTGTTGATACTAGGATAAGTCCCTTTTTCGAGGAACAGATTGCTTCTATGGTAAAGAAACTTGAGAAATTATCTACGAATTCAACACATAAGACTCACATCATACTTTGGTGTATAGATTTTGAAATAGAGGGAAACACCGAGGATAGTTGCCATAGAAAGTCAGTACGCGCCATGTCATTAGATTGTGAAATCTATCATAGGGATCACAATCCAAGTAGATGCCCTTTGTTACAACACAAGCTCTGTAAGAATGTGTCCTGTTATTGTAAGATTTGTACCTCTACTACTCATGATACCAAGGATTTTCGGTTGATAGATCAGATTCATGATGTAATTGATACTAGTGTGCACCAAACCAGCATTGCAAATGGTTCTAAAAATGAAGGGCGTCAGCATGAATGGCGTGAAGATGGTAAAGGAAGAGGAAGAATATTTTTTGGAGGATTTAGAGTCTGTGGTGGTCATGGAAGAGGAAGGATTGAATTTACCCATGGAACTTGTTTCAATTGTGGATATACAGAACACTACAAGTGTGAATTCCTAGATTTGTTGTAATGCTCATGGTGTGGAAAGAAACATAAGTATGAAGAGTGTCATGACTTGTATGATCACATGATCCAAAATCATAAAAAGGACAAGGTCACAGGAATGGTTAGTGTGAAGTGCATTGATCCCTTATTTGTACCTAAGGTAGTGTCTAATCCTGAGTTGGAACCTATATTAGTAACTACATGCACTAAAGTTACACACACTAGAGAAATACCAAAGAAGAGACCTCTCATTACAAGGGAAGAGGTGTTGCATGGAAAGTATCATGATCTGACTTATCAGAAAGAGGTTTACAGGAGAATATAGAGGTGATTATAAGTTTGCAAGGAGAGATCCAGTGCTTGAAGGAGAGGGTGCAAAAGTTAGAACAGGAAAATAATGTTGAGATCCCTTAGAAGGACGTTGATGATATCAAGGAGGTGTGTAAGAATTTTGTGCCAAGAAAATATCATTCCCCTATTAAGAGAGTGGTTGAGAGGGAAGATACTGCGTGCTAGAAATTAATGTGAGAGGAAGATCTTGCATTCTCATTTCCCCCCTCATAGTATTGATTATGACAAGGAGATCACGTTGAATTTTGTTGTTGATGATTGGCTTTTGAGAAACATACTAATTGATATAGGAGTATAGGTTAATGTTATTACTTTGGATGCATGGAATCAAATGGGGAGGCAACCATTGCAGTCATCTTCCAATGTGTTGTACATGGCAAATAGAACTAAGGCTACACCCATCAGAGTCTTAAAGGATTCCTCCATAATCATTCAAGGGGAAAATCTCACTGAAGATTTTTAAGGCTTAGCACTTTTCGAGGAAGATATCTTTCTAGCCCTACTTGGATTCCATTTGTGTTACACAAATAATACTAATTTAGGCTTCAACAAGGGATATATCAACTTTGAGAACAAGAAGGAGTGCATGATTATTCCACTAACAGATGGTAGGTCTTTGCCTTATGTAGAACCTTTGGGAGAAGAGAGCTTAAATAAAATTTATGTGTACACCATTAGAGACCTAGATTTTATTCAACCAAAAAGAGGAGTTATTCAATGGGATAATTCTTAGTCTATAAGTGATACAACTAGAATTGCATTTGATAATTAGGCACATGGGACTGATGAGTTGATTAGGAGAGAATTAAGGGACACTATGACTCATGTTTTCAAGGTGCATTTGGTTAGGTACCTGGGAGAAAGATAGTTACCAAGTTACATGGGAGAAGGTAACCCTGATGTCTTTTTGCACGCTATGGAAGTCTAGTGGGCCTGGGAAGTAGAACGAATGAATATGCTTGTCTATACCTTACATGGGACATCAGCACATTAGTGGATAACACATCGAGATAATATTATAGAGTGACACTAGGTTAAAAAAAATTCTCCGTTAGATTTATTTGGAGAAATGCACCTTCAAATATATACAACTATCATGGGCAAGAATCTTCCTCATTCCACATTCAAGAATGTGAGAAAGCTTGGATGGAATTCCAAGAGGATTTACATCATTTCCTTTGGGTTCATAAGTTATATTCCACCTTATAGGGTTATGCACGTGCATGGTATATATACTCAGAGTTACGTTGTCAGACAGGAAATTGGAAAAATTTGACAGTAGGTATTATTCAGACCTTTGAGTATCTATCTTCTAAGCCATTAGTGAATGAAGCTTTGTAGGTAATCAAGTGCATTATGCTGGGAGATAGTGCTAAAGTTGAGGACCTTATCCTAGATTTTCTAAGGGATCCTAAGTTGGAGGCGTGCTTCAAGGAAAAAGAATAAATGGATGAAGTACAGTTTGACCGTGCCTTCATACAAAAGGAGAAAGGAAAAATGGTGTACCTAATAGATGATGAGGAAGTATAGAACCTATATGTTGATCATACAGAAGGTGCACATGAATTATTGGATAGTGTGTATGAGAAGGTGAACACTTACCATAAGCCTTTAAAAACAAATAAGGTCAACATTGGTACAAAAGTAGAACCAAAAGAAGCTATCATTAGAGATTATTAGACGGAACAAGAGGTTTCAAAGATAATTGAGTTGTTACACAACTTCCAAAGAAAATTTTTCCCATGTGGATACCATGAATTAAAAGGAGTTCATCCCTTGCTAGGAGAGATGTAGATTAATTTGAAGGAAGGTGCGTGCCTGATTAGGAAGAGGCCTTATAATATGAATCCTAATTTGTGCGTGAAGGTGAAAGAAGAGATTGATAAAATGTTGGAATCTAGGATCATTGGGGTTATTAAAGAATCTGAATGAGCTAGCCCAATGGTGATTGGTATTGAGAAGGATGGGAGGATAAGGATCTTTGTAGAATACAAAGATTTTAATTTCACGTGTGTATAGATCCTTTCCAATGACCTTTTACGAAGAAAATTTTGGAAGGTGTAGCAGGGTGCGAGATCTACTCTTTCACAGATGGATTCTCAGTATATCACTAGGTGAGGATTTCAAAAAAAGACCAAGAGAAAACCACTTTCACCACTAAATGGGGAATTTTTCCTTATACGGTTATGCCCTTTAAACTTAAGAATGTGCACATGTTGTTTTTTTACGCATAGTAACTTGAGGATGTGGTGCAAGCATTTGAGGACTTTATTCATAACTTTTTGTAAGTCTACCTGGATGATTGGACAATTTATGGATTGGTGAAAGATCATTGTGAAAATTTGAGGTTGATGTTTGAGAGGTGCAAAAAGTTAATTATCTCTCTTAATATTAAGAAATGTGTCTTTGATACTCCTTTTCACACATTGCTAAGTCATATTATTTGCAAGGAAGGCTTATTAGTGGATCCTGCCAAATTTGTTGTTATTTTGGGTTTAGAGGATCCTACCATTCAAAGTGACAATGTGTGGATTCTTAGGGCATATGGGTTAATACCAAAATTCATCAAACCAGGATTGCACACCTTTGGAATATTGTTGAATAAGAAGATTCCAGTTGGATGAGGCTAGCTTTTGTGGAGAAGCTTACTACTGCACCCATTTTGTGCTTTCCCTCTTGGGACAGGCCCTTTCACGTAAATGTAGATGTGTCGGGTATGGAAATTGGAGTAGTTCTAGAAAATTTTGGAGAAGGAATTATTGATCTACCTTTTATGTTTTGTAAGTAGAAAGTTAACTCTAGTTGAGCATAATTACACAAAAAAAGAGTGTGAAGCAGTTATCTATTATTTATGCGTTGCACAAGTTTTGGTAGGACTTTTTAGTTACTCCTTTATATTATACACTAATCACATGATACTTAAGTATTTAGTAAACACACCTATTTTACAAGGGCACATATGTCATTGTATCTTGTTATTTTAGGAATTTGACTTTTCAGTCATAGTGAAATCAGGAAAGTACAATTCAAGAACTGACCATATTTCAAGAACTGATTCAGGTGAGGATTTGTAAAGAACTGAAGAAACTATGTTAGATGCACAATTGTTCAAATTATAGTGTGTGCCCTCTAATTTAGAGGATATTGTTATCCTTTTATGAACAAGTGTGGCACCTAACGGAATGAAGAGTATAGAGAAGAAACAACTAGACATTTGTGTTACATGCCTTATATGTTGATAGGTGGAGATCTATAAAAACCTTATTCGGATGAGATTTTGTGCCGGTGTGAACTAGAGCATGAGCGCATTGGTATTATGGAGGAAGATTGTGTGGGGATTTCTGGTGGACATTATGTAGGTCAAGAAATCGCGCATAAGATTTTAATGGCTAGTTTTTTGTGGGAAACACTTTATAAAGATTACGCAAAATACGCTTAGGACTGTGATCTTTGGCAACACCTTGGAAATCCTGGACACAGAGATGAAATTTCTTGGAGGTCTATAGTAATTTCAGAATCATTCGAGAAAATATAATTGACTTCGTGGGCTCTATTTCCCCATCAGTGCATAGGAAAATTTCACACTATATACTTACTTGTACTGACTATCTTACAAGGTGGGCGGAGGCCAAACCTACGAAGGATTACCCTATAGCTACTAAAGTAAGGTTCCTTTAGGAGAATATCATAAGAAAATATGGATTTCCATTGAGTTTAACAAGTGATAGGGGTACCCATTTCTTGAGTGAGACTATTAGAATACTATTGGAAGAGTTTATGGTATCCCATCATAGCACTACCCCTATCACCCACAAGCTAATGGAACTACTGAAACTTTTAGCAAGATATCAAGCCACACGTTGAAAAGGATATGTGATGTTGGAAGGAAAGATTGGGATGATAAATTTTATTTTATGTTGTGGTCATATAGAAAAACTTACAAGAGACTAAACAAAGCAACACCCTTTCAGTACGTTTTTGGTGCGGAAACAATGTTACCAGTTCAATTCAGGTTACCATCCCTACGTTTTGTGTACGTAGGAGGATTCACTGATTAGAAATCACTTAAAGAGAGCATAGACAGACTAATTCATTTGGATGAGAGGTGTGTTATAGCTCAATGGATCTAGAAGATAGAGAGATTAAGACAGAAGGCCTAACATGATCAAATTATTAAGAACAAGAAACTTGAAATTGGAAAGATGGTTCTTCTATATACTCCAATCTAAGTTCATTCCAAGTGCATTGGTTGGGACCATATGTTGTGACCTATAGAATTGAAATAGGAACTTTCTAGTTATATTATTTGGATGGCACACGGTTGCTCAGTTAATTTAATGGGATTAGGTTGATGCCCTACTATAAATAAGTCTTCTTAGTATTTGTAATAAGCTAATGTTTTCAATTTAGCTTAGGATTTCATTTAATGCATTTTCCTTTATATATGTTTCCCTACATAATTGTTACATTTTTTCTTTTAGTTTAGTGTGTTGTGTCGCGCATTTACGCACCAATATCCAATTACTATCGGGGTGGGTTCATGTGCAGAGGAGTGCATAATATTTAGTGTGGGGTAGAGAGTGCAATCAGAAGAACACGTTCAAAGTGATGTTGTTGGTGGCCCACAGAGAGAAATCAAAATTCTTGGTATTAGAAAAAGCACATGATGTGGTAGTGATGATGGATGTTGGAGATAAAATGGTGTCTAGAAGGATTTTTAGAAAAGCCACATACATGTTTGAACGTGCAGGAGAAACATGAGGTAGGCAGCAGCAAGGAAAACTACATGATATGGGAGGTAGAGGGTGATGTACTTTGGCACTAGGAGCACACATGAGGAGATCTGTGGTCAGTATAGTTTTGCATGCCAGAAGGATGTAAGAGATATGCATGTTGGATGCAGTGGAAGAAACATGCGTACAAAGGAAGGAAAATCTAAATTTATTATTGCGGTATAGTGGTAAGAGACGTGGTTATTAATGCTGTAAAAATTGAAAAACTATAAATAGGAGTCGAGGTAAATTATTTTGAACTTGTGAATAATCTCTTGCGAACTAGGGAATATTTGCGAGATGTGTGAATGATTAATTATGAGGAACTTTAGGAAGTGAATGATTTACAAACTAGATTGGAATAGAGTACAAGGGTGTGCACAAAAGTTTTTGTGTGGAAGGAACTTTGTGGGTTTTGACATTGTCTTATGGAAGAAAGAGTTTCCAAGTTAGAGTTTGAAAAACTAGGGCACGGTTTGAATAACTAGGGCATAGATTGCACAATGTTACGCAAAAGCAAGGGGTCCAATGGGTTTGAAGCATTATGAGAAGAAAGCACAAGGTATAAAAAAATTAAGGACCTGATAAGGATAATGGTACCAAGATGCAGGAATAACCATTTCACCCAAAATGAAGGGTAGGAGCAAACCCATGGCAACAAAAAGTTTTAACGAATAATGGTATTATGAGATGTAATACTTGGATGGGGTATTAATGGGAAAGGAGTGGGTGTCCCATGTGCGTACAATGGTTATAAGTGATTATAACCATAGGACAAATATGAAAAAGAAAGGGATGACATTGGAGCTTATCTCGCCCTGCAGGAGAAACGACAGAAGATAACTGACCAATGTATGATAACTCCATGAAGAGGATCATTGGAGAAGGATGGGATTTAGTACAATCTATGTGAGTTTCCTATTTTTTGGCAAGCCTGGGAGATTATACCAGTGGCTTATGTCATGTGTGTACGAAGCATTTCTTCTACTTTTCTAGAAGAAGGATGCACATAACTCCACAACTTATCTCACAGTTCACTAGACTCAACTACGTGCTAGAGAATCAATTAATAATGACTTGGGTTACAAGGAGGTTGTTAAAGAAATGACAAAGGAGTACAAGTATAAAAGGGGGGGACGCGCCTTTGATATTTTAGATATTAGTAACCTAGTCATGAAGATGGCTTTGTGCCTACTTATAAAGCTGAGTGGATAAGAGCATTGAGACCCAAGTTAACAATAGAAATGGTTGAATGTGTGTAGGAAGATTTTAGAAGGAACCATTTATAACCTCTCAGCCTACATTGCTGAGGACATCATTGATGCCAGATGGGATGGGGACAAGATAATATATGGTAGTATTTTTCTTACTATTGTTTTTATGATATTAGAGTGCTCGATGGGCCAAATAACAACATTTGGGAGTACCCTAATGAGAACCCCTCGCCATCTAAGAGGTTTAAAGCATATACTTGTGAGACAATGACCCCACCCTATAAAGTGCGCTTGGATAAGTGGTACGAGCTGGATGAGTGATTCCTTTGGAGAAGAGTGGAGGATCCCAGAGCAACTACCACCTTTGGTGAAGGATGAAGCAAAATTTGTGGTGTATTAACAATACTACATTGCAGGATTTATGTTGACCGATAGCACCAAGAGTCCATGGTGCAGGTTACCATTCAGGCCTTCACATCACAATATTTTAAAGCTATAGTTAACAAATTTAAGGAGGATAAGAAATTAAGGTTTCGATCTAAGTGAAGTTAACCAAGAGCATCAAGCGCTGTAAAAAACACATGTTTATCAAAAGAAGTGCACGTATGTAGAAAAGTATGTCCCCCACAAAATAAATATAGTAATGTCCAATAAATTTACCAATTACATGGGTAGAGTCAACAAGGGTATACATTCATTTGTGGCCAAAGTTTGAGAATAAGGAATTGTGGAGGATGATGTTTCTATCCCACCAAACCTAGTAGGGTGGAAGAAAGTATAAGTGAAGAAGCAAGATCATGAGGAAACTCCTTCGGCATGCCAGATTGTCGAGCATGGACGTATAGGTCATACCATAGGGGCACAAGGAATATCAAGTATAAGTACTTATTCTCGTAGGAAAAAGTACCCAGAGAAGATAGCAGTCTTCAAGAAAGTAAGAAACAAAAGGTAAGGTCAAAGTTCCATGACTTTGAGAATGTGGAGAGCTTGCAGAATGAGGATATAGAAGCAGAGGAGGAACGACCTGGAAGGTAACCCTCCTATTTTCAATGTTGCATGAATTGGATGAGGGGGAGAGCACACATTCGGAGGATGCTCGCAAGGAAGTAGAAGGAGAAGGATGTGAAGAAGAAGTAGAGAACACAATGCTATGAGACCTTGCAAACCTGTCTAGAGAACAGTTAGGGGACACGCTTGAAATAAAAGTAGCGGGTATCATCAAGGACTTAATAGAGCATGAGGTAGAGTGCATTATAGGTGAATTGGAGGGAGAGAAGTATGTAAGAATGAGTGGGGAGATAATTATAGTAGTTGGTTTCCCAAAAGGAGCGCGCACAGGTGGAAAATGTGTGTCGGTGTCACAAGGACCTATTATGATTTTTAATAATGATCCATTAAAGTTCCTACACATACGTTTCCAAAGAACTGTTCCTATAAAACAACACTTTCATTGGTCATTGTTTAATAAGGATAGTGCATACATGTGCACAAGGAAGATGTTATCTAGGGATTTTGAATCCCATGTTGATGAACCAGAATTTGAAGTAAATACAAGTTCACTACTAGACACACCAAGCTCCCAGGAGGTAAATCCTATTGTGGACTCTCTGCAGCTTATGGGTGAGCAAGCATGTAATGCATTGAACAAGGTGTCTGTGGAAGTTGAAGCAAGGTTATTCGAGAGAAATAACCAAGTCAAATCATTAGAGAAGGAGCTAGAGGAGAAGAACAAAGAAATAATTGAGAGAGACAAAGAGATAAAGGGAAATGAGTTGATTATTGTGTAGTTTAAGCTTGAGTTAAAGGAAGAAAGGGGTAAATTACGCAAAGTGTACAAAATGGCAGAGACCATATCAGATTCAATTATTTCAGCACACCCAAATTTAGAACCCCTGGCACAAAATTATGAATCAGCCTTCCACTTCCTAGAGGATTTGACATGCATCATTACGATAGAGAAGCAACCATTTTCACTGGAGTTGGCAAAAGAAGTTATGGCATGAAAAAAGAATAGGAGCAATTACAGATTGAGGAGACCATAACTCGTCACACTTATCTTCTTATTTCAATGAAATTCCTGACTCACATGGTCAAAGATGTCTATGAAAACTGTGAAGACATGGATAGGGTGGCAAGTGTGTTGGTTGCTACATATGAGCCAGACTTGAAGGAGTTTCAAGCCAAGAATAGAGGAAATCGTGCAGAATGATATAAGATCCTGGCGAAGGTTGAGAAGAAGTTTGAGGTAATTGAAACTTTAAGGGCCTCTATTAAGAGTAAAATCAAGGAGGTGTATCTCCAAGTGACACGCAAGATGGATGTGTTGACTGACCTTAGCAAGGAGATGGAGAATATTGTTGACACACTAAGGGCTAAGGGTGAGGAACTGACCTTTGATGAGATCAATATGCTGATAGGGGATTTATTTAAGCAAGCGTAGGATGAGGTGGATTATTAGGATGAGATTGAGGCATCCTTAAATAGAACTTTCCCAATCCTTGTACAACAGTAACAAAATTATTTTGTTCTTTAGCATAGGTCAGATACAGATTTATTTCGTTATTCCATTCTTTATTATTGTTGGAGATCGGATTGTGTTAGGCCTCAGAATATTGGCTAAGTACAAGAAGGCACATGGGCATGCGAGGCCTATATGAACAACAGTGTGTGGGTTGAAGGCGCACAGGCTAGGGTTCTAGAAGGGTTTAGCATAACACATGACACGCGCATAAGGAAAAGTGGGAGTTTTGGGACTTAGCCATATTCAGTGTTCTAGGAAACACATGAGAAAAGCATGACCCATATAGCATGCGGAGTGGATAAGGCGCTAGTCTAGAAACTGTATGGTCAAGAAAGGAATATTCCATGCATCTGATGGAAGGATCCAGAAAGACATCATTACAAATAATGGAGAGTTCATATCAAAGGGAGCATGATCCATTGGAGGATCACTTAGACACTTGGCAACCGATCTGTTCCTTCAGAAAGGCATGGTGGTGGAGGCTAAAGATATATATAGAGATTCTTGGGTAGAAGAAAGGATGATCAAAGGGGCATCATATAGCGTTTGGATAGGTAAAACTCTGCCGAGATAATAGTGGGTTCTATGGGTTAAGGTCCTCGTTAGGAGGACTGTAGGTGAAATGGCATGTTTAGGGGGATGGATCTGTAATGGGTTTTTGTAATGTGGAAAGCATGGCTTAGGTTCCTGATGCATGACTCTGATTTGCATTGTTATATTGGTTTGTTATGGCCTTAATGAATGTAATATGGTTATTGAACTAGTTAACATGAATATAATGTTATTTTCTAAAGAATATATGTTGTTCATGAGCATAAACCCTAGAGCATTTCCTTTATGTTATGAATCAATTATATATTATGTTGATACTTCTCTTTTGTTATCAGAATGGATGCATTGATATGATAACTCATCCTAAGCTCTTAGAATGAATGCATGGTTCTTTCCCTTATTACATCTAAGCTTCTACCAGTATGGGATTTATTCTCATAAGACTCGCATAAAGGAGGGGCTCGGTGCCCGCGCGTGCCTCGGGTGATCGCCTAGTGCCCGTTGGGTGATAGGCCAACACACATGGGATTAGACTATTGTTCTAAGGGTATAAAAATGACTACATCTTGGTTCCATTGTCAGGACCTATTTTCAAAGTTGTTGTGAGAAATGGCATACATCTTGGTCCATGTGATGTGTGATGACCAAATGTCTAACCTAGGAAAGTGTTGAAGCATGGTTCAAGATCACAAAAGATGAGTTTGCTCAAAGATTCACCACTAGACCTAAGTTTGATGCACGTAGATGGGTAGAAGACAACCAATACCATGACTTATACAAGATGTTATTTTGTTTCTTTCTAGTAGAGCTATATGAATGGATTTTAGAATATGCATCCAGATCGAGCTGGTACTATAGATCACGCGTATGGACCCAAGATGATTACTAGAGGCTGCAGGATGCAGATCTAACTTGGACACGTGTTGTTGATCACTGGTGGAAAGGAATCCTAACTAGTTATACTTTGTAATATGCCATTTATACATATTGTTACCCAGAGGTTGATTTTGAGTTTTTGAGGGATCCCAGAGGATCATTTTTACATGTTATCCCTTTGGCTATGAAGATCTTGATCATTACCCTAATTTTAGAGGCATTCCCTATGGATGACTAAGCTTCTCTGATTGTTGGGAAAGGAAGCTAGGGTGGTGGAAGATGGCGGAGATTGTGGCTAAAAAATAAAGAGAAGAGAGACGACTCAAATATAGTGAAGCTCGTAAAAGGAAGATGGCTAGACAACGTGAGGTTGTAGGTGTGATGGATCTATGGAGGTAGACATTACGGGAAGGATTTGAGGTTCACGCAGAGGACGTGGAACCTAAGAATTATGTACTACCCCATCTTAGCAAGCTTCTGATGATAATTCTTCATGTGCAGAAAGGAGAGCCATTGATGCGCATCTAAACCCACCTGGTGACCAACCCCTGGCACTTGGCTTTTGAGATCAAGGGATAAGTATTGTTAACCCAATTGGTATTAGTGGGAGTAACTGATCTACGTCTAGGAGATAATTTTTTGTTTAGGACATATGTGGCTACCCAAACCATTCCTGTATTTGGAGGAATTGTTTGACAAGGTTCAAATACAAAAGGTTTTGGTATCGCATCTACAAGTGGCACAAAACACATAACTAAAAATAGGACAATATCACAAACCATCGGTGTGTAGTTTAGTGGGATGTTTGAAACACTAGGCACAACCACTTTAGGCCATTTTCCAGGTACATGAGGTGATTCTAGTGGTATAGGAGCTGGAGGACCTGGTGGACCTAGTGGATCTAGAGGATCTAGTGGGTCATGTGGAACAAGACCTGGTAGATCCAGTGGATCTGGTGGAGGAGGAAACATCAGAGGGAACCAAGGCTTTGGATTAGGAGGACAAGGGTGGAAACCACCTCCACAACTATTTTTTGAGATGTCTTTACACTTACCGGACTAAAAGGGTATTGAGGATGTTGTAGAGAATTTCTATAAGTGTGAATTACTATGGCGCACAAAATGGATCACTACCCCGAAGCGGAAGGCAATTCAATTGGCAACGATGCATGCATAGTTGGTATCAGAAGCATGACCCCCATCAAATGGTGGTAGACTACACTACATTGAAGAACACCTTCCTATCAGAGTTCCATATCCCTAAATTTGAGTAGAAGAGCATCATCACTCTAAAGGAGATCTAGAAAGGAATGGCAAAGAGTGTGCGGGAGTATGATGCACGGTTCAAGACACTCTTGTCAAAACTATCCTATGACATTCACCCTTCTCAACATGCTCAATGTTTTGTTGGAGGATTGTGTTATCACCGAATCACAGCACCCCTGTGCATATACTTGAACTCACAGTGTGATTGGATAACATGGGTACTATCTCCAAGTTGTGGGACTTGCTACTTGAGATAGACCTCCAGAGAAAGCTGGTTCTTGCTCCTAAACTACCTGCCACAATCTACTCTAATGCAGGATAAGCTAACTATTCTAATATAAATTTCCAAGGGACCAGGGAGAGAGAATACATAAAATGAAAGCCTACACTAAAGCGGTGATACACCAGAAAAGGAGGGTGTGAGAGTAATCTCCAAATGTGTGAAATACAGAGGCAAAGTGCACACTAGAAGAGGTGATGACAGTTCACCATAATCTAGCAAAATGCATTCACAACAATATTCCAAGCATACACAATGTTAATGAATCCCTACAAGAACATAATAAATAGACACAATATTCTTATAGAAAGATAAAAGGGGCAAGAAGAATGCAAGAAAACACAGCAGGGGAAGATACATCCACAAACTGGTATTTTATTGCTTCATGATATGCACAGTTCGATCTATTACAAGATAAGGGCCTGGATCACCATGCAAGGAGTCCACTACAAGAGCCTGCAACACACTAGCTTCACAAAGAAATTTTGGCAGAGCTTTGCTACCCAAAAACTCTCTCTTTTACAATGAGCCCAACACTCCAATTTATAGAAAAAATGAGAAGGAGAAGAGAAGGGAAGATGGAAATCCCAAAATCTGTCCTTCAACCACCTGTAAGAGGCATTAAATTGAGTGAAATGGTTATACATTACTTGCAAAAGGCTCCCCATACTGTCCCATGTGCTACAGCAGAGAAAGAATGATGACCATCCCTCTTAATTGCACTCCCAGCTACCAAATAAAAAACTGTTCTGAACCCGGCCACGTTTTCTTAAAAAAATCAATCAATTTCTAATCAAATCTGGAATTTCTTTATTGCTCTGCATCGGGCTTAGAACCACAATTCCAACAGTACCAATTTTGTGTGATTTCGTTGAGAAATACAAAAGTTATGGCCTTCTGAGTGCGGGCAGCTATTTTGGGTCTGGCAGGTGTTTTCTGTCATTTGACGGGAATGAGCATTGACTGACTGGAGCCGAATATGTTTCTTTTATTTAAATATATCTATCCTCATTAAAAATAATAAATCCAATTTTTATGGCGTAGAGGATGTCGTGCTCGTTCCAGAAAGTCCAATTTTGTGAAAATCGGAGCTCGGAGTCAAAAGTTATGGCCGTTTGAAGTTTCCGGACCGAATGTTGACTTTTCTGCTTCTCCTTCGGCCGCTTCGGCTTTTCGCGTCCCACGCGTCCCTTGGTCCCAAATGTTGTGCAGGACAAATCCTTCTGAACCACCCGAAATGGGCTTCCATGTCCCTTTTCTGCCGGTGACACATGGCGTGATCTGATTGGCTTTCGGCTCCTTCGGCTATCCGCGTCCCGCGCGTCCCTTTGTCCCACTTGGCACAGTGCTGAAATTTCTCATTTCGGCCGAACCGGCCGGTTCGCGTACTCGCGGCCCAGATGTCCCATTTGCTTTCGGACCGTCTGGGACAAATTTTCCCGATTCGCCCGGTTCGCGCCCTTTTGTCCCAACTGTCCCGGACTTAAGTTCTCATTTCGGCCGATCCGGCCGGTTCGCGTACTTCGCGTACCTTCGGCCCAACTGTTCCAGGCTGCCTTGACTCATTTCGGCCGATCCGGCCGGTTCGCATACTTTTTACCCAGATGTCCCAGACTACCTGTTTCAACAGTTAGTCAATTTTTTCCATTTTTCGGCCAGTTCAGATTTCTGCGTCCCGCGCGTCCCTTTGTCCCATTTGTCCCATATGCTGCGCGGACCGCCTGGCGGCCTTTCAGCCAGTTCACGCCCAGATGTCCCTCATGTCCCGACTATTGCGAGGACTAGGACTTAGCCATTTTTCATGATTTTTTCTGGCCCGAGCCTGTTTTTTTGCAATTTTTCTTACCTTTCCTCAGAACTTGCTCTCTTCTACTTGGACAGGGGAGTTAGAAAAATATGAGGGGACCCTAGAAACATGACTTTTTGTCCAGACTCAATATAATTGCTTGGGACTAAAGAATTTGATGCATGTTATCAAAATTACCTTGAGGGGTGAATTTTGGATAACAGATTGATAACACCATTTAGAAGGGCACTGTCACACAAGAATTTCACAGACCCGTGCAAGGCCTTGGAAGCTATCCAACGCATTGAGGTTATTGGGAGCATTGATATTGGTGGTATCCCTTTTCTGGAGGCTTAAATTGTTGCAATGGCCAAGAAGTTGGAGAAGCTATCTGTAAATTCAGTGCATGAGGTTTGTAGTGGTCTTTGGTGTACAAACTATAAAGTGGAAGGTCATGCAAAGGATAGCTTCCCTCGGAAGACGGTACGCACCATATCGGTAGAATGTGATATTTTCCATGGGGATCATGATGCAAATAGGTGTCCTCTACTATAGCACACAATCCACAAGAATGTTTCTTTCTATTACAATATTTGTACCTCTACGACCCATGATACCAAGGATTACAAACTGATTGACCAGATTCATGATGCTATTGATCTTGGTGTGTGCCAAACTAGCCTTGTAAGTAGTTCTGAGGATGATGATCATTTCTATGAAGGGCATGTAGATGGAGGGGCACATGGAAGAGGTTTTCATGGAGGTTTTCATGGTCACAATAATCATGGTAGAGGAATAAGTGAGTTCCTATGAGGAACTTGTTATAACTATGGGTCTACATAGCATTATAAGCGTGAATGTCCTGACCTATTGCAGTGCTCATAGTACGGAAAAAAACATATGTACGAGGAGTGCCCTAAGTTTTTTGAGCACATGAGCTAACAACACCTAAAAGACAAAGGTGCTAGGATGGTGAGCATAAAGAAGGCTGACCCACATTGGATATCAAGAGTGGCACGTGAGTTAGGATTAGAACCTATACTGGTGACGACACGGGTGGAGTCTACACACGCAAGGGAGATGCCAAGATAGAAACTAGTTGTTAGGGAAGAAGTGGTACATGGGAAGTATCCATACCCTACTCATCATAAGGAAGTGTATCAAGGGACTCTGGATGTGATTCGGAGTTTACAAGCAGAAATCCAATATCTAAAGGATTAATCAAGGCACTTGGAGAAAAGGAAGAATGTTGAGGCTCTGCAGAAGGATCTGGATGAGGTTAGGGAAGTCTGTAAAATGTTAAGGCATGAGAATAGTATTCCCTTGCTAGGAGAATGGCTACGGGAGAAGGTATCATGCACAGGAGCAAAGCATGAAAGGCAGGTTTTGCAAGCAAACCTTCCTCCTCACAACCTTGACTATGATAAAGAGATTACATTTAATGCAGTTATTGATGGGTGGCTTCTAAGAAATATCCTCATCGACACAAGAGTGGAGGTGAATGTTCTCACCTTGGATGCATGGCGTCAAATGGGAAGGCCCGCATTACAGCCATCTTTAAATGTGTTGTATATGGCAAACAAGACAAAGGAAATGCCCGTTGGAGTCTTGAAAGATGTGGTTATCACTATTCAAGGGGTCAAGTTCACTGGGGACTTTTAAGTCTTGGCACTCACTGAGGTAAATAATTTCCTAGCATTACTTGGGCACCCTTGGTCTTTCAAGAACAATGTTGACCTATTTGAGAACAAGGAGGAACGGGTCATCATCCTCTTGACAGATGGAAAATTAGTGTCCTATACTGAGCCCTTAGGAGAGAAATTCCTCAACAGAATATATGTGCACTCCATCAGAGATCCTGAGATAATTCATCCTATATAAGGATTCACCCAATTTCAAGATGCTCAGTTGATGAGTGATACAACTAGCATAGCATGTGACAATTGGGTGCATGGGAATTATGAGTTCATTAGGTGACAACTAAGTGGATCTATAACAAGGGTAATGAAGGTGTGCTCAGTAAAATGCCTGGGAAGAAATAAGTTGCTAAGTTACTCTGGAAGGGTAAGATCTGATGATTTCTTACAAGAAATGGAGGCTCAGTGGAAAAATGAAGACAAGAGGAGAAGCATGCTCAGTTATAACTTTCTCAGGACTGCAGTGCATTGGTGAGCAATACATTTTGAGAGTCTCCTAGAATGGCACAAGGTAAGAGTCACATTTTCAATAAGGTTCTCCAGAAGCAACGTGCCCACTATCATACAGGACTACCATGGCAAGGAACCCACCTCATTCTATATCCAAGCTTGTGAGAAGGCCTAGATGGAGGGTATAGAAGTGTTACCACCTTTGTTATGGGTGCATAATTTATATTCCACCTTACAGTTTTTTGCTCATGCATGGTATATCGACTCAGAGACACACCATTAGATAGGTAATTGGTAGGAGTTAACAGCTGATCTCATTCAAGCTTTTGAATATTGAAGTACCAATCCATCACTGGATAAGGCATTGTAAATTGTCAAGCACATTATAATGGGAGATAGTGCTATGGTGGAAGATAGGATACTGGAGTTTTTGGGTGAGACTTGTTTGGAGATGCATCTCAATGAAGAAGAATCAGAAGAAAATACAACTTGAACGCGCGTGCATTGAAAAGGAAAAAGGAAAAATGGTCTATGTAGTAGATGCTGAGGAAATGGAAAGTTTGGATGTTAACCATTCTGAAGGTACAAATGAATTCATATATAGCACTGATGAGTGAGCACATTCCTACCAGGATCCCTTGAAAATAAAGAAGGTCAACATTGGGATAAAGATAGAACCTAAGGAACCTATCATTAGGGACTATTGGTCAGAAAAAGAAGTTTCAAGTTCCAAGTTTTTTCCTTCGTGGGTACCATGAACTCAAAGGCATCCACCATTCCTTTGGGGATATGAGGATCAAGTTGAAGGAAGGTGTGTGCCTGATTTGGAAGAGGCCTTATTGGATGAATCCAAATTTGCACGTATGGGTCAAGGATGAAATAGATAAGATGATAGCATCTGGTATCATTGAGGTTGTGGAGGAATCAGAATGGCTAAGCCCAATGGTCATCAGTATCAAGAAGGATGGAAGAATAAGGATTTGTGTGGACTACAAGGACCTGAATGTAGTATGTGTCATTGATCCTTTCCCAACCCCCTTTATTTTTAGTGATTCTGGAGGGAGTAACTAGGCGCGAGGTCTACTCTTTCATATATGGGTTCTCAAGGTATCACCAAGTTAGGATTGCAAAGGAAGACCAAAGAAAGAAAACTTTCACCACTAAGTGGGGAAGCTTTTCCTATATAGTCATGCCTTTTGGGTTAAAAAATATGCATGTTGTATTCTTACACATTGTAGTACAAGCATTTCAGGACTTCATCCATAAGTTTCTTCAAGTCTACCTAGATGACTAATGGGCTGGTAAAAGACCATTATGACAATTTGAGGCTGATGTTTGAGAGATGTCGGAAGTTGAGGATATCCCTCAACATTAAGAAATGTGTCTTTGCTACTCCATTTGGAACCCTGTTAAGACATATTATATGTAAGGAAGGCCTACTAGTGGATCTCACCAAATTTGTAGTTATTGTGGGATTGGGGGAGCCTACTAGTCAAAGCACAGTGCATGGATTCCTTGGGCATATGGGGTACTACAGGAAATTCATCAAGCGGTATGCCAAGATCACCACACCCTTGGAGGAATTTCTAAAACATAAGAGTGCCTTTCATTGGGGAGAGGCATAGTAGAAGGCATTTGACACTTTGAAGGATAAACTTGTCATTGCGCCCATACTATGCTTTCCTTCTTGGGATAATCCTTTCCATGTGCATGTTGATGCCTCAAGAAATACCATGGGAGCAGTACTAGCACAACCTGGTGAGGGGATTGTTGATCACCCCTTGTGTTTTGCAAGTAGGAAGTTGACACCAGGTAGAACATAATTATACCACTACTGAGCATGAGGCACTATTAATTATCTACGCGTAACATAATTTCAGGTAGTATTTGTTGGAAACACCTTTTATATTCTACACATACCACATGGCATAGAAATACTTGGTGAGAAAGCCCATTTTTTAGGGGTGCATATGTCATTGGGTCCTATTATTCCAAGAGTTTGAGTTCACCATGGTTGTAAAACTAGGGAAGAGTAATTCATGGCCTGACCACTTATCAAGGATTGACTCAGGGGAGGATGCACAAAGCATTGAGGATATCATGTCAAACACACAACTATTTAGGTTGTGGCGCATTCACTCAAACTTGGAAGATATCATTGTATGCTTGAAAACTGGTGTGGTGTCAGAAGGGATGAAAGCTCTGGAGAGGAAGCAGTTAGCAATATGCACTACACCCTACATGTTGATTAGTGGAGATCTGTATAAGTTAGGACGTGATGAGGTTCTACACCAATATGTATTAGAATATGAATGCATGAAAATTATGGAGGAAGTGCATGGTGGGATTATAGGAGGACACTATGCAGAAAAATGCTACCGCGCGGAAGATTCTAAAGGTAGGGATTTGGTGGGAAACCATCTACCAGGATTGTATTGATTTTTGCAAGGCTTGTGACCATTTCTAGTGCCTTGGAAAACCTCGAAAGAGGGATGAAATTCCTTTGTGACTAATAGCTAGTGCTGAACCATTTGAAAAATGGGAAATCAACTTTATAGGGCCAATTTCACCAACCGCATGAAGGACTAGTTCACGATATATCATTACTTTCACTGATTACTTGAAAATATGCGAAGAGGTAGAGCCTACAAAGGATTACGCCGCAGTGGCAGCTATTATATTTTTATGGGAGAACATAATCAGTATGTATGGATGTCCTTTAATATTTACAAGTGATAGAGGTACGCATTTTTTGAATAAAATGGTTAGGATTCATTAGAAGAATTTATGGTGGCCCATCACAAGACTACCCCTTATCACCCACAAGTGAAAATGGAACTACTGAGGCATTTAATAAAATACTAAGTCACACGTTGACCAATATTTGTGATTTCAAAAGACAAGATTGGGATGACAAAGTATCAGCCATTCTATGGGCATACAGGACAACCTACAAAATGTTGAACAAGGCCACACTATTTCAGTTGGTGTTTGGCACAGAGGTTATGTTTTTCAGTTGAATTCATGTTACCATTATTGCGTATAGCGTGCACAGGAGGATTGGATGATGAACAAGTGATTGAAGAAAGGATCGATAAGTTAATATAGTTAGACAAAGATGATCACTTGCTAGATGGAGTCAAAAGACTGAAAAGGCAAGACAAAAGGCATGGCATGATCGTCATATCAAGAACAAAGTAGTTTGAGGTTGGGTAGATGGTTTTGTTGTATGATTCTAAGTTTCTATGCCATCCTGGGAAGTTGAAATTCCATTGGTTGGGACCTTACATCATATCATACATCTTTGATTTAGGCGCATGTCAATTACAAACACTGGATGGGATGAAGTTACCTATCCATTTCAATGGGAATATGCTAAAGCTGTACTATAAATAAGCCTTTCCGGTGTTTATAAATAAGGCAAGTATTTCCAGTTAGCTTAGGATTTCCCTTTATGCTTTTTCTTTTCTTGTGTTTCCCTTTCTCGTTGCTTTCTTATTTCTTTTGTTTCTTTTTTTCACCTTGTGCGCACTGGTAACCACATTATTTTTCTAAGGTTGTGTATGCGCAGAGGACCGTGCATATTTTTTAGTGTGGGGTGGAGTAGTGCAAAGTAAAGTATAAGCTAGTAGTAAAAGTTGAATGACCCAGTAGAAGGAAGTGTGTAAGGTTGAGAAAGCACGTGGGGAAATGGTGGATAATACATTTTGGTGTCAATAATGTTGTAACAAAGACCACGTACAAAGGATAAATAGAGTGTAGGAACAACATGAGATAGGCAAGGGAAAAAATGAGGTAAAGGACATGAAGAAGTTCCTTCGGCGTTGCTAGATACACGTGTGCATAATAGTCTTCAGTCGGATTGGATTTTTACGCATCATAAGGTTATAGAATGTTTTTTGCATAGGATTGGGCACATGGGTAAGGGCACTTAAGATCAGATTTAGTGGAAAAAGTCACAGTTAATGCTAAGTACATTGGTAGGTGGCATAACATTTATTGTCTAGAGAGGAGCAAAAATCTATAAGTATGAAGTCAGGTGAATTATTATTTACCTTGCGATTGTGAAGTGAAAGAGATTTTGCAAACTAGGGCATCTAGAGATATTTGTGTGAAGGAAGAAGAATCATTAAGTTTGAAACTAGGGTTGATCTGTGAACCGGAGTGGAAGGAGTACACGGGTGTGGGGAGAGTTCTTTTCAGAATACGTTGTCTTGTGGAAGAATTTTTTCCTAATTAGGGTTTGGTAGCTAGTTTATGGAAGAAGGAGGATTCTTCACAGAGTGGAGCCTTATAGTTGAGAAGAGTAGTAGATCAGAGAAAGGAGGAATTTAGGTTGTATCCTGACAAGAAAACATGGCACCAAATAAGGAGACCATTTCACCAAAGAAATAGAAGGGAAAGGGCAAAGGAAAGCAAACCATTGTCGTCGTTATCTCCAATGAAGAATGGTATGTAGAAATGCAGTACCCAAATTGAGTATTTTTGGGGAAAGAGTGGGTGTCATACTTGATACAAAGGGCCATGAGTGATTACAACCATCACATGAGCACTACTGAGAAATAAATGGTGTTGTAACTTGTTCATCCAACTAACATGGACACCAGATGAAATGCAATAGCTAGTGATGAAGTAAAGGTAATGTTAGAGAAGGCATCTCCTTGCAACTATATGAGTTGCCTTATTTTGGCAAGCCCGAGTGGCTATATCAGTGGTTAATGTTGTGCATACATGAAGACCACTTCTATTTTGTAGGCCACAAGATGTGCATAACCCCTTGGCTTATATCCAAGCTCATGAGCCTGAATTGTGAAGGAGAATCCATAGATGACAACTTGGATGATAAGGAGGCCATCAAGGAAATTGTGGAGGCTTATGACTACAAAAAGGGTTCATGGTACTTTGACATCATAGAAATCCCTGACATGTTATGAGGATGGCTGCGTGCTTAGTCACCAAGCTTAATGATCAAGAAATATGGATGCAAATAAACAAGGCATGATTAAATGTATGCCAAAATATCTCAGAAGGGACCGTCTATAACTTATATAGCAAGATTCAACTGGTTCAAGGAGGCCAAAAGGCTAAGGTTCGACCTCAGTGAGGTAGACCAATACCATCGCAAGCTACGTCGGAAGCTCATATACCCTAAGAAGCGTGCATACATGGAGAATTATGTCTCCCACAAATTACAGATGATGAAGCTGATAATGTTGTCGATCGATGGAATGGCTGCAGCAAGGGTATATCTGTGCATAAGGCCTAAGTTTGAGAAAGGTTCCAATCTGGAGATTTATTTCTCCATTCCAGAAGACCCCACAGGGAAAAAAAATCCACGCCAAAGAAGAGGAAAAAATAAGAGGTGCTGGAGAAGAAGGCACTAAGTGTGCAAATAGCACAATCTATGGGTGCGCCGGAAGCAAGCGTTAATCCTAGCACTTACGCGTGCAAGAAGAAGTCCCCAGCCAAGGAAAATACCCTGCAAGAAAAAGAACCAGAGCATGAAAGGCCCCTCACACATGAAGAATCACCAAGGAAGATATCGCCTATTAAGGAGAAAGAGAAGGAAGAATCTCCTATACTGGAATCATTAGTTAGGAAGAAGTAGAAGGTGGCAGAAAACATAGACTCAAAGGAAACAGAGAGTCTAGAGGCCTACATTGGCAATAGGGATGATGACTAACCCGGGGGAGCTCAAGAACATCCAATATATATTGTGCATGACTCTTAGGAGGAGGAAGATGAAGAGAATAATGACGAGGAGGAATCAGATGATCAAGGAAACTGGGTGAGCGAAGAGGTAAGCACCAAAAATTAGAGAACACCAAGCCTCACCAAGGAACAAATGGAAGAATCTGCGGAAAGAGAAGTATCGGGCATCATTAAGGACTTGGTGGAGTAGGATTTGGAGCGGAGCACAAATGAAATTTTGAATGAAATGGAAGAAGAGGGTGTTGGGAAAGAATAGGGCATCATGGGTGGGAATTCCAATTTGGCGGTAAGTTTCCCAAGGGTTGCTCAAACATGTGGGAAGCATGTAATGGTAGCACAAGGGCAAGGGATGGGATACATTAATTATCGAAGCAAGGTTCTATGTGCACACTTCCAAAGCACCATACCAACAAAACAACTCTTGGCTATGACTTCATTTGATGAAGAAGGTGCATATCCATGAACCAGAAAGATGTTATCTTGGGTGTTCGAGTCCCAAGTGGATGCACATGAGTTAGAAGTAAGTAAGAGAGTGTTGATGAAGGTTCCAGAGATGAAAGGAGTAAATCCATTGGTGAATTATCAACAATTGTCAGATGAGGAGGTCTGTAACACACTCAAAAAAGTTTCAAATGAGATTGAGGGCAGACTATTAAGAAGAAATGATAGAGTAAGATTCCTAGAGGAGGAATTCAAGAAGAAAATGGAGGAGCTCATTGAGAAGAGAAAAGACTTGAAGCAAGAAGAACTTATCAGTGTGCAATTAAGGTGTTAACTAAAGGAAGAGAAATAAAATGTACGTAAAGTCTCTACAAAGGTGGAGATGATTATGGATGCCATTGTCTTGAAGCATCCCGACGTAGTGCCACACAAGCAAAAATATAAATCAGCATTGCAGTTTCTAGATGATTTGACTCACATACTCACGATGGAAAGATGACTACTCACTTTAGAATCTGCAGAAGAGGTGTTGATGCGCCAAGAAAAGGAATATAAGCTAAAGGTTGTTGATATTGTTGCTCGATATACAAAACTCCTTATAGAGGTAAAGGTCACCATGCAAGTTGTTGAAGCTGCATATGACAATTGTGCTGATAGAGATAGTGTGGCAAGCATCTTGGTCACTACACATGAAATAGAATTCAAGGAGTTTCAAGAGAAGAATAAGGGGAACATAGAAAAAAGGGGATAAAATCTTGGCTGAGGTAGAAAATAATTCAGAAGCTATCGAGACCTTATGAGGCTTGATCAAAAGCCAGCTAAAGGAATTATAGCCCCACATCACCCGCAGGATGGACGCACTTGATGACTTAGGTAAATAATTGGAGAGAATTGTTGAGACAATGAGTACCAAAGGAAAGGAAATAATTTTTTAGGGTATGAGCTCCCTAGTCGGAGACCTTTTCCAGCAAGCACAGAGCAAGGTTGACACCTGGGAAAAGCTAGAGACAGAAATAGGGAAGGATTTCCCTCTCTTCCTTCAGACATAAGCATTGTTCTCTTTCATCTCCCCATTCTTCCATTCTTTCTCCCAATTCTTGATTCCTTCATTATTTTTCCCACTATTCAGAACCCGCCATTCTTTATTCATTGAAGAGAAGTGTTTTTGAGGAAAAAGATTAGGAGTAGTGCGGGGTGATGTCGGGCCTCAGAATATTGGCTAAGTACAACAAGGCACGTGGGCGCACAGTGCCTATATGAAGAAGGGTGAGAGGGTTGAAGGTGCGCAGGTCAGGGTTTAGCAGAACACACAAAGCATGCACAAGGAAAAATAGGAGTTTTGGGACTTAGCCATATTCGGTGCTCTAGAAAGCACACAAGAAAAGCATGACCCATCTAGCATGCGGAGTCGATAAGGTGCCAGCCTTGCAGCGATATGGTCAAGAAAGGAATATTCCATGCATGTGATGGAAGGATCCAGAAAGACATCATTACAAAGAATGGAGAGTTTAGATCAAAGGGAGCATGCTCCATTAGAGGACCACTTGGACACTTAGCAACCAATCTGTTACCTCAAAAATGCATGGCGGTGGAGGCTAAAGCTATAAATAGAGATGCTCGGGTACAAGAAAGGAGGATCATAGTGGCATCATATAGTGTTTGGATAAGCGAAGCTTTGTAGAGATAATAGTGGGTTCTATGGGTTAAGGTCCTCGTTAGGAGGAATGTAGGAGAAATGGCATGTTTAGTGGGATGGGTCTATAATAGTTTTTTGTAATGTGGAAAGAATGGCTTAGGTTCCTGATGCATGACTCTGATCCGTATTGTTATATTGGTTTGTTATGGCCTTAATGAATGTAATTTGGTTATTGCACTAGTTAACATGAATATAAGGTTTTGTTATAAAGAATATATGTTGTTCATGAGCATAAACCCTAGTGCATTTCCTTTGTGTTATGAATCATTTTTGTATTCTATTGATACTTCTCTTTTGTTATCTAAATGGATGCATTGATATGTTAACTCATCCTAAGCTCTTAGAATGAACGCATGGTTCTTTCTCTTCTTACATATAAGCTTCTGTCAGTAGGGGATGTATTCTCACAAGACTCACATATAGGAGGGGCTCGGCGCCCACGCGTGCCTCGGGTGATCACCCAGCGCCTGCTAGGTGATAGGCCAATGTGCATGGGATTAGACTGTTGTTCTAAGGGTATAGAAATGACTACTTATTGTTTTCGAGGACGGACAACACATATAGTGTGGGGTAATGTTGAGCATGGAAAATGAATAAGTTCTAGAACAAAGGATGAGCACGTGTGGAAGGAACTATAACATGAAGGTGCAAGAGTAATCACACGTGAGGACAAAAAAAAATTGCGCACGTAAAGAAGGGTTGGGACTTAGCCACATTATGGGTAAACGATGGTGTTACACGAGAAACACGTGAAGAGGCGGATGGGCATGAAAGAGGATAAGGTTGGAACATGGAGACTTACCACCCAAGGAAATAATATTCCAGGGTATTGTTACAATTATCATGATGGATTAAGAGCTGTAAAGAAGAGTTAGTTGGGGATTAGTTGGCATTGGCATGGCTGAGAGACTCAAGTATAATAGGGTATGATTACATTTGGCATGCGGTTTTGATACAGAATGATGTGGAGGTGATGGAGTAGAGATCCCACTCTATTTAAGAAGGCATTTAGATCTAGAGCAGGGGGATGATGAAGAGGATACAAAGAAAGAGAGAAAGCATGACTAGAACTCTTTTGAGTAGAGTCATTTTGTAGGGTTAGAATGTTATTTCTTGTTGTGATTGGTTTGATATGAGCCTTTTTTATGTAATTCGGCTACTGAAAACATTTGTGAATAAATATATATGATGGATTGTTTTGAGTATCTATGTTTATGGGTTCAAACCCTAGTGTTCTTTATATTGCTTATGGTTCAGATCTAATTCCTCTATGTTGATATAATGTTTTCATTCATACTATGGTGCATATTTGTTTTGATCTAGCTCCTTTATTTTTTTTATAGAATTTATGTATGTATGTATGATTTTTCATTATTCCTCCATTAATGGTGATCATTCTTGCAAATCTCACATAAAGAAGGTGCTTGACTCCTACGCGCACCTCGGGTGAGAGCCCAATTCAGGTTGGGTGATGTGTCAATCCACATAGGAAGTTAAAGAGTTAGAATGAGTGACTACGTAATTTTTCTCCTTCATCTGTCTATCTCCCCGTACACTCATGGACTTAGGCCCATCTTTAACTGCTTACTTCTTGGTCTTCACCCTTCTCTATATGGGGCTTCTCTCTATTGCACATTTTCTTCTTTGTGTACTCTTCCTTGTGCACTTTTTTTGTGCAATGTTCACCTCATGGCCCGATATCTTCTCATGGGCACCTCCACTTCTCCTTCTTATGTTCCACTCCTTATGCAATTATTTTGTGGCTTTCTCCTCATGTTTTTCTTTTTTTGTTTCCTTCTGTTAGGAAATAAGAGATAAAATATGCGGAATAATCCCTTACAGAATCGCAACAGTAGAAACTAATATGTAGAAAATATTACAGATCGCAAATAAAAGTGCAGAATAAATAACACAACACAGAGAGACAAGATTTAACATGGTTCACCCAATTTGGGCTACGTCCACCAAGAATCACTTGCTCAGATTTTATTACAAGCCTCCACTCTCTCAATACAATACCCAGATCCATTTGGAGCTATGCTCAACAAACTCTACAGAATTCACACCCAAATTCAAAACACATCTGTAATACATTTGCTTGTCTATCTATCATATACATAAGACCATATAAATAGACAATTGCTTAAGCAGTTTTACAAAACCGTGGGTATCAAACAATGGGTAGAAAACAAAACCATCCCATAAACCTATGGGTAACCGAAGAGGCGGTTTTACAAAACAATGGGTACCGAAAAAACATGGGCCCAAAAACAGCCCATAACGGTTACCCATTACCCATGGGTTAATAAACCACCCATGAAAATTTGCTTCGGGGGCTTCACCCCTGAACCCCCTTCAATCGGGGGGGCTTCAACCCCCCTGACCTACTCACCGGCGAGCAGGACCGCCGTAAAAATACCCGAGTGTAACACATGGAAGGTGTACCATACTCTAACATGAAAATAGGCTCCACAAACATAACAATCTCCCACTTGGAGACTAATTTCCACTGAGCAAGCTTCTCAACCCTTCACTGTCATCCGCGAAGGCCAACCAAAGCTGAACATAGCTTTAGTTTATCCCTTGTGACCACCTTGGTCATCATGTCTGCAGGATTCTGACTGGTATGAATCTTCTCCAACTTCAACTTATCTTCCTCCAAAGCTATCCTGATGAAGTGATATCTCAACTGTATATGCTTCGTCCTGGAGTGGAAAGCAGAGTTCTTAGCTAGGTGTATAGCACTCTGACTATCACTATGCAGCTTACATTCCTCCTTGCTTATGCCCCAACTCCTCAAGTAATTGTTGTAACCAAATCATCTCTTTGCTTGCCTCTGTGGCAGCAACATACTCAGCCTTCGTGGTTGATAAAGCCACCAGCTTCTATAGTCGTGAAATCCAGCTCACTGTTGTCCCACCTACAGTATAAATATAACTTGTCGTGCTCCTCCTATTTTCAACATCTCCAGCCATGTCTGAATCTACATAACCACGTAAGGTGGTATATGATCCATTGTAGCACAAAACTATCCCCATGGTCCCTCTCAAATACCGAAGGATCCACTTTACTGCTTGTCAATGCTCTTTACCTGGATCACTCATAAATCTACTCACAGCTCCCACTGCATGGGCAATATCAGGCCTAGTGCACACCATAGCATACATCAAACTGCCAACTGTTGATGAGTAAGGTACCTTGGACATCTGGTTTCTTTCCTGCTCTGTCTTGGGACACTGCTCCTTTGATAACTTAAAATGGCCTGCCAAAGGGGTCCCAACCAGTTTAGCATCCTGCATGTTAAACCTATCCAATACCTTCTTAATGTACTCTTCCTGAGATAAAGTCAGCTTTCGTTCCTTCCTATCCCGAGTTATCCTCATACCAAGGATTTTTCTGGCTGCCCCCAAATCCTTCATATCAAAGGATTCACTTAGTTGTTTCTTGAGTACTTTTATTTCCTGCATGTTTTTACCTGCAACCAACATGTCATCAACATACAAACATAGGATAATATAACTTCCATCCTCAAATTTCTTTGTATACACGCAATGGTCAGAATGACATCTAATATAACCTTGCTCCATCATGAAGCTATCAAACTTCTTATACCATTGGTGTGGAGCTTGTTTCAGGCCATACAGGATCTTCTTCAGTTTACACACCATCTCCTCTTTACCTTTGACTTCATATCCTTCTGGCTGCTGCATATATAGCTCCTCCTCCAAATCACCATGGAGAAATGTAGTCTTTACATCTAACTGTTCTAAGTGCAAGTCTTCTGCTGCTACTATTCCAAGAATAGTTCTGATAGAAGTCATTTTTACTACAGGAGAAAAAATCTCATCAAAATCTATACCTTGTTTCTGTGCAAACCCCTTGACCACCAACCGGGCCTTATATCTTTTCTTTCCTCCTTCTTCATCTTTAACTCTGTACACCCACTTGTTCTGCAATGCTCTTTTGCCTTCTGGTAGCTTCACCAAATCCCAAGTCTAGTTCTCCATGAGAGACTTATGCTCCTCATCTATGGCTTGCTCCCACTTCTTATTGGCATCTACCTGCATTGCTTCATCAAATCTCTCTGGCTCTCCACTATCAGTGAGTAATAAATAATAAAGAGAAGGAGAAAACTGTTCAGGTTCTTTTCTTACCCTAGAAGACCTCCTCACTGTAGGAGTTTGGGGTTCCTGAGTAGGTTCCTGAACTGATTCATGGGTCACTTTCCCATCTGGAAGATCCTCTACCACTGCATATTCTTTCTTGGATTCTTCTCTGTTTTCCTGCAACTGTTGCTTATACATTACTTTCTCATTAAAGATGACATCCCTAGACCGAATGATTTTCTTGTCCTTAATACTCCAACATTTAAACCCAAAGTCATCACCACCATAACCAATGAAAGTACATTTTTCTGATTTAGCCTCTAGCTTGGTCCTATCATCCTTGTCTATATGAACAAACACTTCACATCCAAAGACTCTAAGAAATGAATAATCAACTTTCTTACCATACCATGCCTCCTCATGTATGCCTCCATCCAAGGCACTTGAGGGTCCTCTGTTTATCAAGTACACAGCTGTGCTCACCGCTTCTGCCCAAAAAGAAAGAGGCAGTCCTGCATGTAACCTCATGCTCTTAATACATTCCATTATTGTTCTGTTCATCCTTTCTGATACCCCATTCTGTTGTGGAGTTCATGGAACCATCTTTTACCTGCGGATTCCATTCTTGGAACAGTAATCATTAAATTCATTGTTGCAATACTCCCCTCCATTATCCGACCTAAGACATTTTAGCTTAAGACCTGTTTCATTCTCTACCAAGGCTTTCCATTTAACAAAAGTGTCAAATACATCAGATTTGTTTCTAATACAATAAACCCAAACTTTCCTTGTTCCATCATCAATAAAAGTAACATAATAACTTGAACCCCCAAGAGATGATACCTGAGCCAGCCCCCACACATCAGAATGTACCAGCTCTAACTTACTCTCTTTCTTCGTAGGTCCAACCTTGAGAAACCTTACTCACTTCTGTTTCCCATATATGCAGTTCTCACAGAACTCCAAACCTATTTCTGTATATCCAGGAAAATTCTTCTTTATGATGTCCATGCCCTTATGGCTCATATGACCGAGCCTATAGTGCCATAATGTTGTATCTGTATCTGAAGCCACAAGATTACAATCATTAGTACTATCAGTGGTTAAATACAAGGTTCCAACCTTCTTACCTCTTGCCACCACAAGAGCACCCTTAGTAACCTTCCAAGAGTTAGCTGTAAATATCACAGTACAACCATCACTTCCCAATTGCCCTGCCGATATCAAATTTCTCCTTAATGTAGGCACATGTCTGACATCCTTCAATAGCCATGTATTCCCATTCTGCATCTTAACCTGAACAGAACCTTTTCCAACTATACTGCACGGCTCATCATCACCAAGAAAAACATGCCCAAAATCCCCTTGAACATAATCAACAAAATAATGCCTATGTGGAGTAGCATGAAAAGAAGCCCCTGAATCTAAAACCCAAGATTCAGTAATATTATGCAAAGAAAGAATCAAAGCATCCTAACATACATTACCCGATGCCACATTTGCCTCCTTGTTTTCTTCCTATTGTTTCTTCTTATCCCGAAGCTCCCAACAGTCCTTCTTTGCATGCCCAGGCTTTCCACAATTCCAGCATACAATCTTGTTCTTGGATTTTGACCTTGCCCGATCTTTTGATTTTCCACGGTTTCCTCTATTCTTCTGTCTCCCTCTAGTTTCCACTGTCAAAGCATTCCCTGAAGTAGAAGATTCCCCAGAGCTTTTTCTTCACATTTCCTCGCTTAGAATCACCCCTACAACATCCTCAAACTTCAACTTCGAGTTAGCTGGAACCGAGTTACTTACCGCCATTACCAGGCTATTCCAACTCTCAGGTAAAGAGCACAGAATTAATAAAGCCCTAACTTCTTCATCAAATTCTATTGTAACCGAAGCTAGCATATTCACAACTGTATTGAAATCATTTAAATGATCTGCTACTGAACTATTCTCAGACATCTTCATATTAAACAACTTTTTCATTAAAAATATCTTGTTAGAGGCAGAGGGTTTTTCATACAACTTCCCTAATGCATCCATTAGATCTTTTGTAGTCTTTTCCTTTGAAACATTAAATAATACCAAGGATGCAAGACATAGCCGAATCATTCCAAGTGCCTTCCGATCCAACAAATCCCATTCCACATCTTTCATACTCGAGGGTTTGTTCACCTTCTCAGATAACGGAGTATAAAGATCCTTTTGATAAAGGTAATCTTCCATCTGCATCTTCCAAAGACTGAAATTCTGCCCGTTGAATTTATCAACCCTAGATCTTCCATCATCTACCATAGCTCCCACTCAAGATAAAACTTTCCCTGCGATTCAACACTTCAGCAAACCAAACTAGGCTCTGATACCAATTGTTAGGAAATAAGAGATAAAATATGCGGAATAATCCCTTACAGAATCGCAACAGTAGAAACTAATATGCAGAAAATATTACAGATCACAAATAAAAGTGTAGAATAAATAACACAACACAGAGAGACAAGATTTAACGTGGTTCACCCAATTTGGGCTACGTCCACCAAGAATCACTTGCTCAGATTTTATTACAAGCCTTCACTCTCTCAATACAATACCCAGATCCGTTTAGAGCTATGCTCAACAAACTCTACAGAATTCACACCTGAATTCAAAACACATCTGTAATACATTTGCTTGTCTATCTATCATATACATAAGACCATATAAATAGACAATCGCTTAAGCAGTTTTACAAAACCGTGGGTATCAAACAATGGGTAGAAAACAAAACCGTCCCATAAACCTATGGGTAACCGAAGAGGTGGTTTTACAAAACAATGGGTACTGAAAAAAACATGGGCCCAAAAACAGCCCATAACGGCTACCCATTACCCATGGGTTAATAAACCACCCATGAAAATTTTCTTCAGGGGCTTCGCCCCCGAACCCCCATCAATCTTCAACCCCATGAACCCCCCTCCCGCTCACCGGCGAGCGGGACCACTGTAAAAATACCCAAGTGTAACACATGGAAGGTGTACCATACTCTAACCCACTCACCAGCGAGCGGGACCGCCGTAAAAATACCCAAGTGTAACACATAGAAGGTTTACCATACTCTAACATGAAAATAGGCTCCACAAACATAACAATTGGTTTCACTATTCCTCCATTAATGGTGATCATTCTTGCAAATCTCACATAAATAAGGTGCTTGACTCCTACGCGCACCTCGGGTGAGAGCCCAATTCAGGTTGGGTGATGTGTCAATCCACACAGGAAGTTAAAGGGTTAGAATGAGTGACTACGTAATTTTTCTCCTTCATGTGTCTATCTCCCCGTACACTCATGGACTTAGGCCCATCTTTAATTGCTTACTTCTTGGTCTTCACCCTTCTCTATATGGGGCTTCTCTCTATTGCACATTTTCTTCTTTGTGTACTCTTCCTTGTGCACTTTTTTTGTGCAATGTTCACCTCATGGCCCGATATCTTCTCATGGGCACCTCCACTTCTCCTTCTTATGTTCCACTCCTTATGCAATTATTTTGTGGCTTTCTCCTCATGTTTTTATTTCTTTGTTTCCTTCATGGTAACTTATCTCTCGTTAAGTAATCCCTTCTTTTGGTTGTGCTCTTTTGCATACTCTACTTCCTTGAGACCTTCGCAGGCCTCTTCCTCCTTTGGTGTTCCTTCTTTCTTGCACACTCTAGAAAACTCCTCTGTAAGGTATCTACTTTGGTTTCCTTTGGGGTAAATTCTTCTATCTTCTCTTTTATTTCCTTTGTAATGGTGCTTACATTTCTACGCATGTCTTTTCCTTCGTGCTACTACACTCCTTTTCTTGGACTTATTTTTCTCACACGATCTCATGCACTTTGTAGCTTTTCCATTGGGGTCTCCTCTTTTGCACATTCAACCACACACCCCATTTTTCCTTCCTCTGAGACATATTTTTTGAAATCATTTATCTCTAACAACTACCCTCTTCTGCACAATACTCATGTGTGTTGTCATTTTCTCCCAGGTGACTTCTCTTTTCACTCCTTTCTCACCTTCTGATCATTCTCTATGTTCCTCTTCTCATGTATATATTTATCATACTCCTACATTTAATCCATCCTCTCTCTGTGGTACTCTTGCAATGGTCTTTACTACACTCTTGTACTCTACTTGCGTAATATTTTATGTATTGTTGACTCTTTACTGATTCCTTCTCCTCCTCTTTCTTTTAGCTACTTTGTGCTAGAATACCCCATCTCCTCTAGTGGTCCTCTTCAACACCCTCCAATCTGGTCCTTACACCTTTTAGCTCTTGAATCTCCTCCAACATCTCTTCCAGCCTCTTCATGACTCTTGCGTCTGACACATCCCTTCTCCTTGGCAGCATCTTACCCTCATGTGTAAGATATTTAGCTTCTCTGGCTACTACACTATGGAATCTCTCCTTACGTTCTCTACCCACTTTCCTTACAGTTAAGAACACAATATTCCACTAACCGCCTCATGTTCAGTATTCTTTTAGCTATTTTTTTTCCTCTATTTCCCGCAAGAAAAGAACTATCTCTAATACCACTTGACAATGATGATAGGATCAGAACAACCCCAAGCCATTTATAGAGTCCAACACAGTAAAAAATGAAACTCAAAGGTTTCTTATATTTCTCAAGACTTTACGGCATCTACAATGCATCTACTCACTTGGAACTCTTACAGACTCATTAATGGATATTTTAAAAAATTCTAGTGTTCTCCTTAAATACCTAGCCTAGATTGGTCATGCTTCAACAACCTGAAAATGGGGGAATCTTCCTCCTTAAATAGTTGTATGCCCTGCTCTTTTCCCACCTCTTTCTCTCCTCATTTGAATCTTCCTTTGGGTGGGATGGCTTCTTTAGATGCTTTGAAATTATCCCACTCAAATTCAAATTTGAATTTGAGCTCCTTTAATGCTTTATTTATCTACTGAGCCTATGTTGTGCCATGTCATTTGGTCATTTTCTCTTTCAAACTTTTCATCTTTGTTAACATCATTTTTTAGACACCTTGGTCGCTTCTGCCAACATCACATTTTTTAGCATTCTTTTGCCACACCTCGATTCACTTATGTTGCACACTCATTTTTTTAGCCTCGCCTTCAATTTCTTTTGTGCACTACCCTTGGACTTCTGGGCTATTTACAGAACATCCATGTGCTTCTTTCATAGCCTTTTCTATCACACAAACCTTTCATCATGTAATTCTCCTAGCGTACCTTCTATATCTATGCCTAACCCCTTCACAAATACTTATGTGTCTCTAGTCTTCTATACTAAGTCAAAATATATTGTCGCACTTCCAAAATCATGTACGCATCACTGCACCTTATTTCTTTGCATTTACTTTCCTCCACAATCCTTTCGTGTACTACATGCACTCTCACTTCTTTTGCGCACTCCGCTGATAAATACTATGAAAAGTACCTTCCTATCTCCGAGTAGTTTCCACTTTATTTCCTCCACACTTTCTCCTTCCTTTCCTACACACTATTTTTTCTTGCACATAACCGTCCTTCACCAAAATTTTGTAGGATTGCACTGGACCTTGGATGCTCTTGCATCATATTCTACAACTCTTCCTTTTTCCATAAAATCCTCCAAGTAGTTAGCGTATTTTTTAGTGTCTCACGATTTTTTGTATATTTCCACAGTATATAGTTCTTCTTGGATTCTACTCTATTTGTGCCCTAGTGGTCAAATCTGATGAAGAACCCTATCAACAAATAGAAAATACCTTGTATCGAGGATTGTTTATGATTTCTAGGATGGTTCGTAAACATTTGCACATGAACAATATTTAAGAGCTTCTTTACACAACAAGCACCTTCAGTCATAAATAGCTTCAAATTATGATTGTGAGCCACTCCTATATCATCTTTTTCTTAAATAGTTGGAAAACCAAGAGCCATGTTGGCTCTACTAAGTTTGGATGAGTACTAAAGGTTGAGATATCCTGAGATGTTCAAATATTTTAAGAAAAAAAACACTACTATTACCCTTTATAACTAATGCATTTAAGTTGTTTGTAGCGGGATTGAGTTTTTACAAAACCTTCTTGCCCGATGTTTAGGGCTACTAATTGTTTTATTTTACATCGGACACAATACACTTCTTCCCAAAGAAATTCTCTGCAATGCTAGGATTTTTAATTAATTGGCTAATAGATAAGATATTTTTATTCATTCTATGAACATACATAATATCCATACTATGCTTTTATATCATTATTCAATACTATGTGAATATCTCTTATCCATTCTATAGCATGTGATCTTTTGTCTCCTAATGAAATTGAATAAGAAAAAACTTATATTTCCAGTAAGTTTGATATACTAGTATTTGTGACACAGGAAATGCTTGGACATTTCAGAATCAAATAAATAACAATTGGTGGCTCTATCATTCAACTAGGATGCCATAAGGGCATACTCTTCTTTATAATTCCATTCAGCTTTAATTTTTTGACCCTATGGAATGTTGTTGTGAGAAAGAGCATATTGTTTTTTCTGACGATCTTTTTTACATGTCTGACATTATTATAGTAATAGCATTACACCTAGTATTTGGATGATGATTCATAAATGTTATTTTTCCACTTCTCCTTGGATTGAACAATAAATGCACTCTATTTATCCAAAATGGACTCACTAGTGAGCACCTATTTGTGTTTTTTCTGCAGTAAATACGAAGTGGCCTAATCAAAAGTCAAGGTCTAAATTTCTACCATAAAGTGTAAATCCTCCATAAATGATTCATAGGAGGGTGGAAAAATACTCATAACAAGTGTAACAAAGCATTCATCCTCCACATATTTTTTATGGTAGTGATCTAGTCCCAAATATCTTTCATTTGAAGATGTTTTAATTGGGACCCACCCTCATTCATCTATGCGAAAAACATCAAATTATTTGGGGACAAAACTTTACTTTTCTATAAAGTTTGATACTTATTTTAGAGACTGGCCCAAAGATCACTTACCACAGTGGTATTGTAGACCTCAAAATTAAATCATTTGAATCAAACAATTTCAATAGAAAAAGTGCCCCCCTTTTGATGTTTGTAATAATCAACCAAATCTACATCAAATTTTATTCTTCTATTAGAGCAATTTTATCGCAATCATGATATTCTCCAAATGTTACTATCTTGTGAATCTAGACATTATATTTTAGACCAATTAATTTATACACTTCCATCATAACCAAATTTAGAATATTGGCTAGAAACACAAGGTTTTGACCTCTAACCTAGAAAATAGTGTAGAAGAAGAATATGCAGTGTCTTTAATGGTGCTACAACATTATATTAATTTTCTATAGTGATATTAGAATTTCATAAAAAATTCTCTTTTATGTCAAATTACTTACAATCTCACCTTAAAGGCTCCCCATCAGTTTGTATAAATTGGAAATTAAGTATGCTCTTGATAAAAATCACAACTTAAATATTTGGTGAAACTTGTAACTAGAGAGAGGGATGAAAACTAAATCACAATTTTTTGTTTTCTCATTTACACAAAAAACATCAAGCCTTAAATTCTTCAAGTTCTGGGTTGCACAAATTATTATCTATCTTCAGCATTTACAACCTCTACATATCACATTTTTCGTTCTTTCTTCAAATTACGAGTGTACAAAACAGTAACATGCAGAAATGTTACCCCTACACTTCTTCTTCCCTGTTCATACCCTATCTTTTTCTTAGAACTTCCCTGAATTTGGCTCGTCTAACTTCTATTAATCTAATAATAAGTTACATAAGTAGGTGAGGTACTTAATTATATATTTATTTGTGAATAAGTAATATACATCAAATAATAGTTAATGTTAATTAATACATTTAATACCGAATAAAACAACATGTCGATCTGAACATGCATTTGGCATTGGGGACATGGGTTTTCTCCGATGATAACCTTATGAGTAGTCTTTGAAAATGAAAGGTTGCCAAAAACTAGCCCCAAAGTTTTAAGTCCCTTATGAAGCCTTCTAAGAGATCATTCCCTTTTTTAATCTTTTGTTTAAATAAGGTCATTATTCAACATCTTCAAATTCAACCTACACTCCTCGGGCTTGATAATCAAGTGTCGATTCTCCTTGAACCAAATTTTATTTGTGATAAACAATCACAAAAACTATTCACTTTCATTATCACTAAGGTTTTGGTATAGTAGTGAAAAATACAACCGGAAGATACATCATGGGAAACCTTACTCCAATTACAGTAATAGTTCCTTATTCCCAAATTTGACGAAAAATTTATTTTAAGGGGAAAGGCATCTTAGGAACCCTAACTCTTTTTTTATATTAGGTGTTATAAATAAAATCTTGTATGCATAAAATTTGTAATTTTTCCTATTATATTATATGTATCCCATGTGTATGAAAAAGAATTATTTGTCTTAAATATAGTAGTATAAATAGAGAGCATGTGTAAGAGGAAAAGGCATCTAATGAAAAGTGTATTCAACATTGTTCAAGAAGGTTAACCCCTCGAATAAGCCTGAAATTTTTTGCAATACAATTATATCATTTCAATACAATATTGCATTCCTTATTTCAATTGCACCACATAATCACTCTACTCTTATCATAAGATCAATCATAAAAAATTAACATAAGACGTTAAACATTCATGGTTTTCCTTAAATTTTAGATATTGTTGTTGATTAAAGGCAAGAAGTATAAAATAGGATTAATCTCTTTGCAAAAAAAAATCATAACACATCAACACAAGCCCCTAAACATTTGGTGTTTTCCTTAAGTTTCAAATATTATTACCAATATAAGGCAAGGACAAAAATTATTGGGAATTCAAGATCTAGACCAGGCAAAGTATCGTCAATTCATATTTAGGCATGTTTTCCCAGTGCGCAAATGATACTTTTTACATGATAAGAGCACACACAAATCTTTGTACATTTGTCTTTGATCGCTTAGAAATTTCAAGGGAAGGTCAATGTCACTTTTAGGTAAGCATTTCCTCATTTAAATTCAAATGATTGTGATAGTCAAAATACACCTTTAAACCCTACGTGAATACCTCAACTATTTAAATTTTGAAAATATTATTTACTTGTTATTGTTGTTTTTCACATTTATTCATCACTAATACAATTAAACTCAAACTCCCTTTTTTATGATCGAATAAATGGGGTTGTGGAAGAGCTCGATGGCAAAACATAGAGAAAATAAAAAAGGTGGCGAGGGTGAGCATAAAGGTGGTGAGTCACATCCTTCTGTCGAGGAGAAATTAGGGGGCAGGTAAAATTCACTCAGTCTTCAGTGATCCTAAGAAATGGAGCTCATTTGGTGAGGTTCACAAAAGGGATGAGCCCAAATAGGTGGAGGTGGTTCTTGATTCAAATGTGGAGGATGAAATTGAGATCATGTGAAGTCGTGCCCTTATTAAAAAAAAATTGGCAGAAGGCTTTCTACAAAAACAATCCCCCAATGGTATGATAGGAAATCGGGCAGCGAGATTCAAATTTATTTCCTAATCGAGGGTTTCTCCTTGGTTCTTTGTTATAGGAGAAGCAAAAAAATGAATCCCTACATAGGAAATATTGTCTTATGGGAGATAACGGTCTCTTCCTCTAGCCCTGGGTTTCAAATTTAGATTCTCTCTCAACCTTGTTTGGAAAAAATCTGGTTTGGATTTAGCTCTTTACGCTACCCTTAGAGTACTGGAAGATGAAGATCCTCTCCATGATCAGAGGGGGATTAAGCCTTAGGAAAATTAGGCAGTTGCCTAGGGCACCAGCAGTCAGGGGGCGCCTAAATCTAAAAATTTCCTTTTTCTCAATTAATTTTAGAACTTAACCTTAAAATAATTTATTTGAAGACTTACTATTGATCACCTCATTTATAGATATTATTGTATAGTAACATAAATTTCATGCATACACATAAAAAAATTTTGTAATATTTTTGCAAGTAAAAAAAAATCACATATTTAAAAGTACATATGATTTTTTTGGTATTGTTACCCATTCTCTGATGTAGCTCTAGATTATGTAGGTGTGTAATTTGTTTTTAAAAAAGGTTAATGTATTTTTATAATGTTGCTAATGTATTTAGTAGAGGTGAGTATAATTAAAGGAAAAAAGTATTTGATTTTCTATTCTTATTTTTTTGGGGAAATTTTCTATTAGTCCAAATACGACTCTTCACAAAACTACGGGAGCTACATAAACATTTTTGTTTCTTTGCAAAGAAATGGTGTTTTATTTCAGGATAGAGTTCCTGTCACCTACTTGATATGGCTAAATAAGACTTGTAAGAAGCTTTGAATAAAATATTGTATTTTTTGCATTATGAGCATCTCGTATGACTAATGTATTCCATCCACATAATATTTTTCATCCTTCCCTGATAATTTATTAATATATTTTTATTATTATTTCATTATGACCATGATGTAAATTTAAAAATACAAAAATATAGACAAATTTTATTTATTTAGTTTATGGAAAAAATATTATATAAATTTTTGAGGAGGGTGCCCACTCAAACTATTGCCTAGGGTGCTCCCGACCTTTAATTCAGCCCTGTCCATGATCTGTGAAAAATTTGGAAAAGTAATAATAATTGACCCAAAATATTTGGATGGTTCTATCCTCTTATATACTAGAGTCTATGTGGCATTGGACTTGGAAAAATGCATTCCTCTTTCTATTGTAATCAAATCTCCCTCAAGAGAACAACATAAAAGGGTGTACTACGAGAAAATTCAACCCAGATGTTTTAAGTGCAACCAATTGGGTCATCTTAAATGGCAATGTCAGGATCATAAGAAAGTATTGCTTAAGTTGGCTTGGAATCACAAACCGGGTAATATTCCTTCCTCTTCATATGGGGAAGATGTGATTACAAATGATGTATCTCTCTCCCCTTGAACAATTATGGAGGATACTCAAAAAGTGGTAAAATATTCGACAAAATTGCTCTCTCTATTGAATGAGAGCTTTAATTCGGGCAAAGCCTCCTCTTTGAAAGAGTTAAATGAATGGATTGAAATTATTCAAGATGAAGTGGTTGAAGAAACATATGTCTCTAATCATGAAAAGGATGATCTCAAGGAATGTGCGTAAGAATTGGAAGAGGATTTGTATCTTCCGTTATCAACCAATAATTTGGAAACCTCCCAATCTAGTTTGAAATTGTCCAATTGTGTTTTTTCTGGGAAAATAGGGTGAAAGTCAAAATAGGAAGTTTCTAAGAGAGATATAGGAATGGAAAACAGAAAACTCTATTTTTTGGAATTCCTGAAAATGGGAAGGTGAATGTCCTTCCTAAGAAGCCACAAAAATCCTTTCATGGAATGTTAGGGGCTTGAATGCCCATAACAAGCGATGCTTGGTGAAGTGTTGCATCTTCTCCCAGGATGTAAGTATTGTTTTGTTGCAAGAAACAAAAACGAAGGTAAACGAATTACTTAAATTTTGGTCTAAGAGTTGGAAGGGTTGGCCAGGAGCTTTTGTGGATGCCAGGGGGACATCTAGGGGTCTTGGTATTCTTTGAAAATTACATAAAATTAATCTGGAGGTGATCAAATAGAAACAGAATTGGAAATTATTTTGTCTTTTCCCCTTTGGAGATCAAGAGAATTTTTTTCTGTTCAATATTTATGGTCCCAAAAATTTGGCCAGTAAAAGGTTATTTTGGTAGGAGCTTTCTGAGGAAATTTAGGTAAGGAAGGGTCATCTCTTTATTCTAAGAGGTTATTTAAACATCATTTTTTCTGGCAGAGAGAAATTTGGAGGCCTAGTAAGAAATGCTCAATCTCAACATGATTTTAATTCTTTTATTCATAACAATTTTTTAATGGATATACCAAAGCAAGGATGGTTTACTTGGTCAAATAGAAGATTAGGTTTCACAATATTTCTGAGAGGTTGGATTGTTTCCTCACTAGTTCCCTTTGGATGCAAGGAAATATTCTTTTAGAAAGCTTGGTTATAACATGGTTTCATTCTGATCACTATCTCATTCTACTTTATTTTAATTAGGATGAAGCCCCCAAAAAATTCACCCTTTAAGTTTGAACTAATGTGGCTTAGAGACTCTCTCTCCTTTCTAATCTAATCAACTCCTTGTGGTCTTCCTTTAGGATTTGGGGTTTGAAAATGTTTATCCTTTCCTAGAAATTAAAGTTGCTCAAAGTCAAACTTTTAGATCTGAATTAGCATCATTTTAAGAATATCTTCCAAGAAAATATTAGGGTGGAAAAATAACTTTAGGTTTTGAATGAACAAATTTTCATGAGAGGGATGGGTTAAGAGGATTTTTGTAAGGAGAAAGAGTTGTTTGTTGATCTGGGTGAATTATTCTTGCTATCATGCTTTAGTAAGAGCTAGAAGGAGCTCAAATTTTATTTCGAGCATTAAAAACGATGAAGGGAATTTATTACATGACCAAGAAAGTTTTAAAAAGTGGTTGTTTCATATTTTTCTAATTTATTGTGGGGTGATCTTTTGTCCTCCATTCAAGACAAAAATGAAGTACTTCTTCATGTTCCTCGTCTTGTTGCTAATGATAAAAATAAAATGTTGATGCCTCCTTTTACCTTTGATGAGGTTTAGAGAGTGGTGAATTATATGGAAAGGAACAAGGATTTTGGGCCTGATGGATTTCAAGTTGATTTCTTCCAATATTTCTAGCATATTATGGGTAAATATGTGTGGGTGGTTATTGAAGAATCCCAAAAATACAATATAATTCTTAAGACGTTCAATTGCACCTTTATAATCCTTTTCCTAAAAAAGAGACGTTTGATTTGTTTGATAATTTCTGCCTAGTTTCACTTTGTAACACCACATATAAAATAATTTCTAAATGCATTAATGGTAGGCTTAAGTCCTTCCTTAAATTACTGATTTCTCATTATCAAAGTGGATTTGTTCTTGGGAGATCCATCTACAAAGGTGTCATAATAGTTCATTAATGGATGCATTTATTGTCTATCAACCAATTGCCTAGGATGCTAATCAAGCTTGATATTAGCAAAGCTTATGATAGGGTGAACTAGATATGTCTAATGCAAATTCTTCTTTCATTTGGATTCTCAAGGCCTTTATGTGATTAGAATTTCAATTGTATTTCCTCCCCTGTTATTCAACTCTTGTTAATGGATCTGTTGAGGGTTTCTTTGAGATTAGTAGAGGGATCAGGCATGGTTATCCTGATCCATAAGTTTCTCAATTTTAACAATAAACAAATCTTTTGCTTGTGAAAATGAATGAAAGATTTACTAAGTTCTTTTTACCAATATAATGTGCAAGAATTAAACACTACTATACTGCAATCTTAAGAAAAGAGAGACAAAGGAGACGGGATTTATCATGGAGAAACCTAGTGTGGGAAAAAATCCATTGGGTAAGCAAATTTACTTCCCTTCCACTATGTAAATCTCCAAAAATACAAAGTACTACAAATAATTGGCCTTCAAGAAGGATTCACACTCCTTCTAATTGTATTTACTTGCTCAAAAATTCTCAATAATGAAGAACTCACTCTCAATTAACAATACAAGAAAGAACTCCAACTTATCTTCTTTGCCCACACTAGGATTCACTCAAAATCACTAGCTAGAATGAAGAATTGAACTTGTATTTATAATTTCTCTGTCCAAGGACACATGGAAAGGTGAAATGAATCATTTTGGAAGATCAAACATTTGTAACTTTTGAGATCCCAAATTCTGGAATCGTCGCAAATAGGATTGTCACTTAATGCAAGCTAGCAGTTACATAACTGCCACTCTATGAAGAGCAGTGGCTACTTAACCACCAGGGCAGTTGCATAACTGTCACCTATAAAATTTCCTGAACAAAACAGTTATGGTCTAAATTTTCATTTGAAGGTGTCTGGATCACCCCTAGCCTGACTAGATCATCTACTGAAGAAAGAATACGCTAAGAATCTGTAGAGAAAGTATCAGATATGGAGAATACATATAATTGGGCATTTCCAATCCATTTTTGGGTCATACCTCCTCAATTTGAGGCTTTTAAGTCCCTAAAAGCTTCAAGGACTTGTGAAATGAGGAAATTTGTTCCCCACATCCTCTCTTGAATACCACTTATCCTTGGTGGGAAATTTTCCTTTTAACCCAATCAACCACCTATCCTACACTCCTCTCTATTTTGTCCTCTCTTTCCGCTATAAGGAAATATCTTCCTCTAATGTTAGTTGACTATCTGAAGAAATATCCTCAATCAACACAAGAAATACTCCATCTTCTTCTTCATCCAACATGCAGGGCTCAAAGAGACATAAATTTTCAACATTCACAACTGAGTGAATCCTCTTATATGGGGGAAAATCCAAGTGAAAGGCATTCTTACCCATTTGTTCCAGAATTTCAAATGGGCCATATTAAAGAGGATTTAATTTATTATCTTTTCCATGTAACCTATCCCTTCTCAAGTAAAACCATACCTTGTCCCCAACAAGAAAGGAATGTTTAGTCCTATGCTGATCATATCGTGCTTTGCACCTAGATTGTGACTATGTAAACCATCATGTACCTAAAGGTGTATTTACTAAATTTTCTCAATGAACTTATCAGCTTCGTGGACCTCCAGTTCCACTTTTCTATCGTTTCTGGATGGTAATCTCAAAATAACATCAAAATCAATCTTAGACAAATAACCAAAACATGTTTCAAAAGGATTTTTACTAGTCGAAGCATGGACTACCCTATTATAAGAATGTTGGATATACACCAAGTTTTCATCCCAAGTCATTGGATGTTTCCTTTTGTACCCTCTCAAGAGTTGGACCAAGGTTTGGTTCACCACTTCTATTTTCCAATTTTTTTTGTATGAAAGGCAGTAGACCTCTTCAGCTTTGTATCCATCTTCTCCCATAAAGTAGACCAAAAATTTCCTACAAACCATGAGTCCCTATTTCACACAATAGAATCAGGAAATCCAAAGTAAACCCGCACATTAGCAAAATATAACTCGGTTGCATCATTGGCCTGAATGGTCTTTTTACAAAGAATTAGAATACACATCTTGTTAAATCAGTCTACTATCACAAAAATATAATCATGATCTTTCTTGAAGGTAGGAAAACCACACACAAAATCCATGGAGATACTTTCCCGTGGTCGGGAAGGAACTGGTAATGGCATATATAACCCTAACTTCTTGTTATTAAGCTTGTTTTTACTGCACAAAACACAACCCCTGATGAATTTAGCAACTTCTGCTTGCATTTTTATCCCATAAACATACCTATGTAAGTGTGTTATAGTATTTGTCACACTAAAGTGACCAGCTATCGTGGAAGTGTGTTCTTTTCTCACCAACTGCACTCTTTCCCCATTATGCACAAAAAGTTTCTTGTTCTTGTAGAGTAGACCATCCTGGAAATTGTATTCGCATCTACGTGCAAGTCCCTCGCTTGGAGGTTTCTGCTGAAAAAATCTACAAAATCTAGATCTTTCTCATAACCTTCGTGATATGCTTCACACAAAAAAGGTTGAAGAAGAGTTAACATGCCCATAGCTGAAAGAAAAGGAGATCTAGATAACATATCAACTAACTTGTTAGTCACACCTTTCTTATATTTTATAATCAAATGCAATTGTTGTAAAAAACCCATCCATTTATAGTGTATAGCATGTTGAAGTTTTTTTTGAGCTTGTAGATATTGGATAGGTTGATGATTCCTATGAATGATAGTTTCCTTACCCATCAAATAATGTTTCCATTTCTTGACTGCTTGAACAAGAGCATACAATTCCTCGTCATATGTACAATAATTCAGAATTACACCGTGAAACAACTCAGAGTGATATCATACGGGCCTTCCCCCTGAAGAAGGACAACCCCCATAGCATAGTCACTGACATCATTTTCCACCTCAAATGGTAGTTGCAAGTTAGGTAGTGTCAAAACTAGAGCATGACTAATCTTATATTTAAATGACTCAAAAGCATTTCATTGTTTCTTACCCAAATCAAAAGCCTTACCCCCTGTTGTCACTGAATGTAGTGGTGATGATATGGATGAAAATTTCTTAATGATATTCCTCAAATACTGAACTACACTAACAAATCTCCCAGTCTCAGTCAAATTGGATGGTGTGGGCCAATTCTAAATGACCTCTATCTTTGTCAGATCACTCTTTAACTCTCCATCTCCAACTACATGTCCCAAAAAGATAATTGACGGTTGTACAAACTCGCACTTCTTTTCGTTTAACACAAGTTGGTTCTTCTTAAGAACTTGCAAAACTTGATGTAGATGGTCAATATGCTCCTCAAAAGTTATGCTAAAAACTAGAATGTCATCCAAGTACACAATAACAAAGGAATCAATAAATGGCCTCATTACCTCATTCATCAATCTTATGAAGGTAACAGGTGCATTGCATATCCCAATCGGTAGTACCAACCATTCATACAACTCCTTCATGGTCTTGAATTTTATTTTCTAGATGTCCTCTTCTTTTATCTACACTTAATGATACCCAGACTTTAAATCAAACTTAGTAAAATATCTAGCATGTTGTAACTAGTCTAATAAATCATCAATGTGAGGAAGAGGGTACTTATTCTTGATGGTTATTTTATTTAAAGCTCTATAATCAACACACATTCTCCATGAACCATCTTTCTTAAGTACTAAAATAATAGGAGAACCATATGGAGAAGTATTAGGATAGATTATACCTTATTTAATCAAATATTGTAAATTTTGTTTTACCTCATTGAAATATTTCAAATACTACCTATATAATCCCAAGTTCGGAAGCAGAATATTAGGTAGAAAAAGGATCTTGTGCCCAATTTCCCTGACTGCGGGCAGCCTTGTAGGTTCCTAAAATACCTCTCTGAACTGTTGAGCCAACTCTTCTATTTGTGTCTGCTCTTTGTTAGAAAACATGCTACAAGTGGTCTTAGATGTAATAATCTCATCCTTTGTCATATCCCTCAAAATAAGTAATACAAATTTACCACTAGCATTAATAAGCTTTTGGGCTTCGTTGGCACTTACCAAAGAGATCTTTGAATCTCCTGAATGGGTTAAAATTATGTAGCTCTTACCATCCTTCACCAAGCGGTCCTAGTTAGCTTTCCTCATGAAGATAACGTCCCTGATATAAAAATATGGATGTCAATACTACACCACACACATCAAGGGGAACAACATCCACAGTAACTCAGGGAAAATTTTAAGGAACCCCCCTAAAAAAAACTCATATAAATCATGGTGAATATACATGTAACCAATTTCATGGCTTTTGTGAATATACCGGTAACCAGTTTCATGGTTTTGGTGAATATACCTGTAACCAGTTTCATTCTTTCAGCAAAAATGGTAAAAATATTAAAAAATAGTTGGAAATTGAATGATGAATCTCTTGTAACTTGTTTGGCGAGTACCCTTCGTCGAATTTGACTGTAATGAGGCCCAAAAAAAATTAATTTCTTTTACATGCCTTACCTTTACACTTAAGTGCCTAGAATGTGTAACATTTGGCCACATAGAGGAACATGAAAATGACACGTGGTATCTTCTGATTACTCACTACCACTCTACCTTGCCTCACTAAGACACCACGGACCCAAAAATTTATTGAATTGGTTCATTCTGTGGGCTTGGAGTTCGGGGAATGCCTTTGACTTAGGGAGGCCCAAAATCCTGCCATGTGTCTGTTTGATACACAGGGAAGGATTAATACCTTTATTAATAAGGAAAAAATAACTTATATTTAATAATGAAGGATATGTCATTACGCTTGGTTGCTATTAATTTTTTTATGTCAAGTATGTGCAGCAGTAAAAATGTGTTTTTTAACAAGGTCATGATATGGCAAGTCCTTCCGAAGCTATTTTATTTTGATTAATAATGAAAAATAGTATGGGGGGCCTAATTACTATGTCTAAAATTAAAAATCACATGTATTTACAGGGTCTTGGCATAATTCTCATTGTTAATCACATCAACAATAACAGATCATTTAATAATCTATGATTGAATCAAATAAAGATGCCAAATGGTCATATTCAAATGCACAGTTAGCGCCGCATGCATGGGAATAGGGATAAAGATGAGTGCCAAGTATGCCTTTGCATGCAACTATGGAAAGCAATAGAATTAAGAAATTCTAAAAACATGCAAAAAACACAAGAACTGGAAATCATGCCACTAAAAGAGAAAAATTAGTTTCCACTAGAGAATAATCGTGCCTTAATAATAGAACTTTCCATTTTTTAGATGCTTGGATTTTATAAGATAGATAATAATAGTAAAAATAAGAAAAGCTTCCACAAATCTGTAATATTTTTTTAGGAAACAAATTTGTAGTTTTCTTAAATCAGCCTGGGCTCAAAGGCAATGCCACCATTATAACAAATGTCAATTGTGTTTATATATTTTGACAGCCACGATCAAGACCCTTTTTTTAAATGAAAACAAAGGATGAGGATATTTCTAGAAAACACCTTTCTGAAACACAAGAACTCTCCCACCACAGTGCAACTAAATAAGAATATCCTTTTCCTCACATAAATACACTGGCACATTGCGTGGGGCATCCTTGTGATTTCTGTCCAAGACCAAACATTGCCTCTCCTCCTTCCAAACTTAATCTTGAGCTCAAACACAATTATTTCCTTCAAATGGTCCCCATCAAAAATTGGTGTTGCAAGTAGCACCCTCTCTTCAGATGCAACCAACCTTGGTCTGTAGTGAGGGAAATGGTCTCTGCCATATCTTACAGGTAACAGCACAAACTGCACATTAGCATAATCTTGAGTGTTATAAATTCTCACACCCAACATAAAGAAGAAAAATTTGTTGTTGAAGACAATGGCTCCATAGAAGAAACAATCTCTCAATTGCTCCACAATCATCTAAGTCCCCGTAGAAGAATCATAGATTTCTATAGTACCATTACCTACATTAACTCTAGATCTATTGGCACCTGCTTGAACCACTTTGTACCCCTTGTTATCATCCGTAACCAGAATACCCCGTGCATAAATATAAAAGTGTCATTCGTTAGTTGATAACATTTGAGGAAGCTTGAAGGAGGTTCCAGCCTTCAGTGGATTACATACCCTTAAAATGTAACTCGATTCACTCGAACAAAATAAGGTTATCCCTCGATGTGAATCTTCAAACCATACCCCATCAAAGCATGATAACCATGAAAAGTTGATAATTTTCCATGTCCTACTATAACAGTCGTATCTCAACCAATGATGACCACTATCGTGATTTAAAAGTATACATGGATGTGTGTTCCTTTTTTTATTGTAATGCCTGAATAATCTGGTGGAAGACACGAGTTATTTCCATTCCTTAGAAACTAGAGAGAACCTATATATGGATTCTAACTGAAGCCAAAGCAATATGTTTTCCTAAAACTCTTGAGGTAGTGAATGATCCCACAGAACATGATTTCCATGTTGCTCCTCATTCTTTGACATTAAATCATCTTCCATTTCTAGGATTTCTCTTTTTCCTTTTCTTGGTGACAACTGAAAATAAAAGGCAAAGTAAAATCAGAGGCGATTAATGAGGCTGAAGGGCAGCACACAATAAGCACACGATACTAGAAGGGGGTTCAGGGGTTGTAGGTTAAATGGTCAGGAAGGGTTTCAGCACTTACATTATAAATAACCTAGAATGAAGAATGAATTCTGGTGTTTTAAGAAGGAGAATACAAATCAAAAGGCTCGACATTGTACCAATGCAAGAGTATCTACAAGAACAGGTGCTGACAAGGAAAAATATATTTGTTGAAACATAAACAAGAGTATCTCATATATTTTTTGAAACATAAACATTACATTGAATAAAAATTACATATCATACCATAAACATTACATATCATAACATAGGCATACCAAAAAAGTTATAAGACCTTAGCCTATAACTATATTATAACATAAATATTACATATCATAATATATTTCTTAGTTCTTATGTCGCATTCCTAACTACATCGGTATCGATCTTCTCCACAAAAGTGTCATCCAGGGATAGTATCAAGGCACATTCTTTATCAACAATAGCTCTACAAGTGTCTGTTAAGTCTTGTCAAGTTTTAATCACCTCAAAAGATCAATGCAAACTTGCAAAGATGGAAGACATCATTTCGACTTGACTACCCATCTGAGGGGTCACCGTCGTGGATTGATCGCCATCAATTTCCATATCCACATCATTTATAGAGAAATGTGGAGAATCCATAGGTTATGGGTCCTGGTATCCTAGATAAACATTAGAGAGTTTCAATAATACTTTGAGCATCGATTGCTCAAACAGGGAATTTGGTTGGAGCTCTGTTGAAGAAGTTACAAGAGAATGAAGGGGAATAACGATAGTAGTGAATTGGCCAGAAGAGGGGGATGGAAACACCATCAAGATGAGAACTAGAAGCAGAGAGGGCAAAGGATTTCCCAATAGTAACCTTGTTTGAGTTTGTATCAGAACTAGAAGAAACCACAATGTATTTATGGCTTGATACTAGTTTGATGTGCTCAATTTGGTCCCCCATGATTTACACGTGTATTTATCGTTACCAAAAGGTATAGTAGAAGCAGAGAGGGTAGTGAGTTCTTCGACTAGACCTTTACACGTGTCAGCGAAACCCGGGTATGAATTGACGGTTAATATTAAATGTAAATTGTGGCAAAAATTTTGCATTGAAACTGGTGTCACTATCCCACATGCCTCTACCTTCCTTTCAAATGTCCTTTTATCATGATGAATATGATAAGGATAGAATGTTATACATTAAATCAATAATACTTAACTTCCTTTGTAATAAACATTTAACATATCGATATAGTGACGTCGGTGAGCAATTATCGATAGCCTCATACCTCGACATGAGTTTTAATTAATTACAATTTACCTATTCATGACACATGTAAAGTGTGTCGCCGGAGATTTAATCAATACCCTCGCAGTTGATAAATGTCTCATCAATTTTAATTCTTGGTGACGTTATATTTTCTGGCATGAAGGCCCAAAAAACGAGATATTTTATACATATGGAAAAGACTTATTTCATAAAAGAGGCATATTTAATAAATATGGAAAAGACTTATTTCATAAAAGCGGTATATTTAATAAATATGTATATTCAAAATTTACTAAGCTTTATGAAAAGGGAACTTTCCTGCAAAATATATTGAAATGGCCATCATTGCATTCAGTGATCAAATTTTAAGGGTTCCCCATACTTTAATTTGACTGACTAGGTTAAGCTTTACTCATCATAAATGAGATATTAGAAAACACATTACCCTTAAACAGAAAAAGAAATGAAAATGTTAATTTTCTTTCAATATATATCTGATTAATTCAAATAAAATAAATATGAAAAAGGTCAAAATTATGAAATATATAACATCTAATAATAATTTTGAAAACATTATATTCCATTAGTAATGACATCAGCAATTCTGAATTCTATTTAAAAACAACATTTCTGTTAGTTATTCCAATTCAAATAGTAAATAATATTAAGAAACATTTTATTTTATTCATATTCAAATTTCATTTTCTTTAGAAATACTTTCTTTAAATATATGTTGTCGCCAATCTTTTCGAGCATGTAAAGGGCCTTGTTTTTTGCCTATTTATTGTGGGTCAATTTTTTTCATTTTCATCCTTTTTATCGATGAGCACCTATGGATTCCCCTCAAGTTCCCCTGTTGTCTTTATTTTGCAATAAAAGGGAAATGGCTTTCAGGTCATCTATATCCAATAATCATCTACAACAGATCTTCAAAATTGGTAATGGTAGCGATCTGGAGGTAATTAAATTGGTTTTGGGGGGAAAATATTTGTTTGATGATGGATGGTGTAGGGTTAATAGCATTGTGACCTCAATTTTTGTGGAAAATATTCTAATAATTAATTCGTTGAAGCCTGATGTGGTCAACATTGATCTCTGCTAGGTTTGGCCATCTTTTTGCGTAAATTCGATTGCAGAAGTACAAAAGTGTAATGTTGCTTTCTGGGTAGAGGGGGAGGAGGTGAAGCTCTGGGGTGGCGTGGATTTGAGCATCTTTAGGGAAATGGAATGTCATCATGGGGATTTAATGGCCTTCACAGAGAAGCTAGCATTGTTCATCCATGACAAGAATGTTGGAAGGACGTGCTTCAAACTCCCTAATTTGGTTGCCCTCAATTCTCCCATCAAGCCAGTGCCACTTTGGTGGATTGAAATTCGTGAAACCACAGGGGAATATTATTGTCATCTTTGTCACAATTAGGCCAATGAATTTGTTGCTCAGAACTTTGAGGAGGGTGTGGTTGAGAGGCAGGGATCTCTAGTTGTATTTTTGTCGGTGTCTTCTAATTCAAGGGATTAATTGAAATATATGTTGTAATGTCTATAGTATAGTATAGCTATATTCTTCCTTTGTTCTAGCTATCTTTTCTCAATATATCCAGAAGTCATGATTGACAATTTTTTTTTGCATCTTCATGTTGTATCTGAGGTTTGGCATCTCTCTTTTGTAAAGTGAATTGAACCCTTAAACCCGCTTTAACAATAAAAAAGGCCATGATATGGAAAATAATGTTAAAGTTTGAGGTATTTTAGTGGAAGTTATGGGACAAAAATATTGTAAATGTTAATGAGTTACACTGATGTAATTGCAGTTTTGCTTGCAAATTCCCCAAACATATTTAGTAAAATTTCTGAAATTAGTTTGTAAAATTGCTTAAATTAGTAAAATTGTCGATGCCTCCAAAATCCCATCTCATTTTCCTTTTTCTCCTACTATTGATACTAAATTGATAGGAAATAGAGATTTATGGAGCCTGCAAAATTAGAGATAAAAATGAAAAATATGTTATGATGCACTTGAAAAAATAGAAGAGAACTTGCCTGAAAATTCTTTTAAAAAAATTGTGTAATATTTGTTGGTTTCAGATAATTAATCCCCAATATTTAGTAAATTACATATTATAATTGAAGTTTTGTGTGAACAAAATGTTAAAATCCCAAATGCCATTGGAGCATCCATGCTTCTCCATGCCAACTACTCTAAATTAAATCCATAACTTTGACTGCCTCCCATGTTATGAAATAGAAGCTTCCCCTGCAAAAAACCACTTCACTCCAAATGTAGGGCAGCAACCAAGATATTTCCTTTAAAGTGGATTAAAGAACCAAGCGCTCTAATTGAGACAAAGAAATAAATTAGCCCATACCTACAATGAATTTGGTGACTCATTGTTGGGGAGAGAGGAGACAGGCATCTAACCTTGAGCCCCGTGAAAATAGCCCCTGGAGGAACAAACCAGCCACATAAGTTAATTTTTTTGCACATTGAGGAATAAAGGGGCCAACCAATAGAATTGAAACAAAAATAATAATTTACACTTGAATTTTTAGTTAAATGGTATCTAAATACACATGGCATTATTTGGTTGGTTTTTGTGAAAGTGATTACTTGTTCATGTGCAGACTATATTACTGCCTTTAGCAATATAAAAAATAATGATATATATAATGTAAACTATATTGTGTGGCATGGGAAAAAGCGGAGGTGATAGCTTTTTAATTTATTGAAAAATTTAAATTAATTTAAGAAATAAATAATCTAATTTAAGAAATCAATAATGTAAACACTATATAAATGTGAAAACATTATATTATATATATATATATATATATTGTTGTTTAATCAATTTTTTACCGGAGCTATGAACCGGAGGGTTAAGGGACCCCACCCTTACAACTATACTCCAAACAAAAACTGAAAATAAACCAACAACACAAGGCGCTATTGAATGGCCCACATGGATAAGAAGGAAACAACATTTGAACAAATAAAAGTGGCTTCAAGACATCGCCACCTACACATGGCCACAGAACCAAAAAAACAGGGATCTCGAAAAGAGTATTAACTTGGGTGGATTAAATAACTACCGCCTCTTGAAACTCCCCGACCACCGTCGCTAAATGCCACCTTCCAGTTGCTTGACCATACCTAGCAAAAGAAAAAATGCCTCATTGGCATTATCCCAATACTCATTGAGGTGGTCAATGGCTGATCGATAGGTGAGAAAGCATCAGTGAGATCCAAAGGAGGCAATCATGCTAGGGTCTAGACCACCATGCCATAATCTAACATGAACAACCTCTACGTAGAGTAGCATAGTATCCCTATACCGCTTGCCAAGCTAATATTATATGGCCGGTGCCATTTTCCTGAGCATTAGCCTCCTCCACCTAGAGTAGAGGGTTGGAATGCAACATCCTATGCATTTCAATGTTAAACATTATACACATTTAAATGGACATTACAGGTAAATAATAGAACTCCAACGATAGCCATGACATCCACCTTAACCGGTTATGGAGCAAGAGGTAATTAAGAAATGAATGTCTACAGCAAGTTATAATAGTTGACTATAAGATGCCATGTGAGAGTCCTGTATATAGGAATATCCTATCACATACTATAATGGCCTTGACCTCGCATGATAATCATAGTGAAACACCTCTTGAAGGTGCTTGCAGGAAATGGCCATATAGTAAAGTACATTTCCCTTCTCTCCCCATTCTTATAGCAATAAAAGGAAACTCCAAAAAATACCATTATCTCACCATCCCAAAAACATGAACAAACAAAGGTAGGATTTTAGAGGAATGTGAGAGACCACCAATAATAAAGGCCTAAAGTGTGGCACGTGCCACCATTAATTCTTCAATATTTGTGTTTCGCCACCCATAATAAATGATAATATCTTCCAAGTCATGCTAATCTTCTATATTATTAGAAATTAATTCAACTCTTGGGACATCAATTGATATGTTAGCTAGATGATCGGTATATTAATTCCAATTCCATGACCAATAAATTAACAATAACAATTAATCCCGGACCTAAAATTATAATTCATTCTCCCTAAATCTAGGAGATTCACGTATTATTAGGGCTAAGAAAAAATAAATCCATGGAATTCTTCCACATGTTGCATGGGAAAAAGTGGGGGTTTATTATTTAAATGTTTTCAATAGCCCACCTAAAAAATTAACAGCCAAGTCATTAAATGCAAACACCTATCACCACGATACCCAAAACTTTATTATTGAATCGGTTCATTCCACAGGCTTGGAGTCCGGGGAATTCCTTTGCCTTGAGGAGGCTTTGAATCCTGCCATTTTATGGCCATCTGATAAGTGAAAAAATGTCATCCAATGGAATGGAATGGAGGGGATTAATGACTAAATTTGATGTCTACAAAGTACTATGAAAGACGGCTAATCATTTATAGTGATAGCTTGACGGGGAATTGAAATTCTAGGGTATGGAAGGCATACTGGCAACGAAAGGTAGGGGGGATTCATAGAAGTAGTGGACCAGTCGCCCAGACCCAACATTTTCATATTGTGAGATAAGGGTGGGGGTGGCTCATTTCAACCCTGATTCTTCTATATATTATCTTTTTTATAAGTAACAGTGTATAAGCCTTCGCTTTTAAATATTTCAATATAAGGGTTGAGAAATTAGGGTCGAGGGTTTATGCAGAATCCAAAATTCCAAGCATCTTGTCTACTTCCAGCAAGATCCGAAAGTAAAAGTAAAACCTAAATCCCATATGCCAAACTACTTAAAATAAAACCCCTGGTTTTACTAATGAATATCATGATATTATGTTATCCTGTAATTAAAACAAGAGCTTCACACCTTAGATACACATCTGAGACTTTTCAAGATGACTGGGAAAGTATAAGTTCAGGCCAATCAAGTAGACATAAATATTTGCAGTTGGATAACATGAGCGTCTGGATTGGGACACATGATGTTCCACGAGGTTTTCCCCTGCCCTGAATTTGAAAATATATGTGCCCAAAAATTATAATGAGACAAAAAAAACAATTCCTTCCATTTAAAAAAACCAACGATTACAATAACTTTTGTATGATTATGAAGGTATTAAATCTATGTTTTGGCAGTGCATTGGGGTTTGAAAGCAAAGATTTAGGAACTAAGATCCACATAAATAGAAAAAATTGCTAGCATTATCATGCCATACAAGTTAAAAAGAGGTAGAGATGCATTTTTACAAAAAATTAACATTTGATGTTGAGGTACCAAAAGGGAAGGCTCTGTATGCAATTAACATATTTACACCGTAGGTCAAGGATACCATTTCTATGCTAGTATTTTTCCTTGTCTTTGATATGCGATCAGACATGGATGAAACCCTCAAGAAATGGTATACAAATCCATTTTGTTATCCACATTGTCAATAACCAAATTTGTTGGGTACACACAGAATCTATGCATAAACAATTATTAACAATCAAATAAAGGGTCTGGCACTAAAACATTTAGGCTCACTACCTAGTTTGCTATTTACAAAAATTCTATGGTGATTTGCTGGATGGTTTGAAAAAAAAACTTACAATTGAGCTCCATCCAGAAGTCGTGCGTCCATTAACTGAGTGGTACCCCTTCAAGATAAGGATGTATGATAATAAAGAGGACTACAGTTAATTTGTGGATTAGTTTTTGGGCTTCAATGTATGAAGCAATTACAAAAATACAATGCACTAGATTGCTTGTGAAATGTAGAGATTGCATTTAACTGGGATCCAAAATACAGCTTACCCAGACTGGTACTTCATTGTAGAAGGATTATATCCTGCTAAGGTTTTATGGATCAGGATTACAACCTTACGAAATTTCCTAATACATGTGACAACAGAGAGATTTTTCCTTGGAATATATATAGATCAAAAGCACATCATAATCTCTATTTTGTTTCTCAAACAAAAAAAGAGAACTATTTCTTCCTTACAAGTTCTCATGTGGAGGGTTCACATTTGAAAGAAAAGCATTCTATATGGCACTAGAAATCTTACAGATTTTTAAGTTTGATATTGACTCTCACTAGGTGTATGACCCATGTGAGGTGATTAAAGTAAGGGTAGTGGCGAACAAGAACTCTGCCACTAAAATCTCAACCATGAAAGCAAACCCTTGCTAGAAAAATTGAAAAACAAGAACTCTTGGGATGAAGTACAAATAGACAATGAATGAAAGTTCCTTTTGCCTCCACCAAGGAATTCAACTCTCAAGAGTTGTCAAAACCCAATTTTTGGATTTCTTGAGCCTCCACAAAAAGGAAGAGGATTTTCAATCTGCAAAACCTGATAAAAAGTCATCTAAAAGGGCCGAAGGCATTACAACAAGAATTGAAGATAGAAATTAGACAAGGTAAAAAATTACTACCTCTTGATGTCGCATGAGGTAGGACCTAGACCATCGCAAAATTTGTAGAAGACTATGATTGATATTCCAGAAGATGCAGATTTCATGCAAATTGTGGAAACTAAAGAGCATCCTCGAGAGGAAAGTAGTGATGATGACACTACCTCTGAGGAATTACACAGTCCCCCTAGATAGTAGCACATATAAACCCTGTTTCAATGAAGGCATAAAACAAATATATTCTATATGAGTTTACAAGGAGTGTGGGTGAGTTGGGTTGCACATGGGTGCCAACTAAGTTTGGATTCACTCCAGCTCACCCAAGGTACATATCATGGTTTCCAATACAAAGGCACAGTATCCTCCAAAATTTAGTGATAGGTAAGGCCTTGGAGCTTCACCAAATCAAGAGTACACCCCAAAATCCAATGAAAACTACAATGACTATAAAAGAAGATTAGATCAAGTACAACTTATTTTACGGAGTCTAATCTCTCAGCAAACAGTTCAGCCATCACATTGAATAATCCAAGACAACAAGTCTGTCCAACAATCTGTTATTCAATGCAAAGAAATTGGCAGTTAAATTAAGATCAATGACAAATGAGTCACAAAGAGGGGTCAAAAACTCATAATATGAGTCTTTAAAAATACTCTATGCATGATGCGTTTAGGGTATGGGTTCATTTAAGGTGTTTAAGACAAGGAATTGGGTGTATTCAAGATTGTCCAATGCAAAGGTACAATCTACTCTTGGCTCAAGGAAACTATTTATATAAGGCAGTGTACTTGCCACCCCTAAACAAACTTCCATTCCATAGGGAAATTCTCTCCAAACTTCAATTACTCCTCCATTCAAGGTGGAACAGTTCACTCCTACGAACACCTCAAGTTTTGATTATCGAGCTGAATTTTCCAATAAATCAAAAAGAGATAAAAGAAACAAGAAGCAAATTCTACATGCTACTAGAACTTCAGATCTAGCCACAATGAGCTTATTACCTACATATAACCCAGACACAGATACCCTATAATACATGTATGTTGTGCCCAAAGTTGTAAAACTAGAGAATAAAATGCTTCCCACTAACTACGATGTGACCTCCCTTCAAATGGATCTTAAGGCAATGAAACCTTCTGATAAAATTAATGTATAAAAAAGGAACAATGATGTGGTTTACACATCATTACTAAATGTCGAGAGGGAGAAATATAAGTTGAATAATAAAATTCAAAATTTAGAGGCAGACCTGGAAAATGAAAAAGTAAAAGGAAAAGTGTTAGTTAATAAGACAAGTGAGTTGGAGAGGTGTTGGTTGTATATTTTGTAATGCCAAAATATGAGGTTCAACCACAGTGCATGGGATTAAATCCCTCCTCAAAAATAGGTGAGACTGCCTGTCTATTACTAATCTAAAACACAACAGAAATAATATGTACAGTATTCACATTAATCTAACCATTGGGGTTGGGACAGAATCCTGAAAGCCACATCCACAATGACTGGTAAATATGTTGCTGCTTTGGAAGTAAAATAGATCAGAAAGGAATACACAATGGAAAGGAAATGACGGGAATGTGTTTTCTTTCGAAAAACACAGATCATGAAATAATCATATGAGTTCTAGATAACAAATGTAATGTAACATTTGAAACAATTAAAATGATTGAGAATGCTATACAAAGAATAGCTTAAGATCCTGAACATAAGAACAATATCTTAAGAGAGATGAATTTCGCAACACAAAGTTTGCAAAAATAGCATCGACTTTTATTCCTCAAATGATTAAAAGAAAACACAAAGGTTTTCTTCTTCACAATAGTTCTCAATATTCCAAAAATATCTCCCCTTGGAATGCATAAGCATCCCTTTTTTATAATAAAATGCGTTGAGAGAAAATAGGATGAATCCTAGAAAATAGTCTTTTAAAAGAGAGTCCTATTTTTCTTGACTCTCACGCAGGAGACCAAGTCAAAATTTGCTTCCTATGTGACGAAACAAAAATGAAAAAGACATGTTGATTTCAAGATTGAAATGGCATGTCGCATTGTGCTTATTTTGTATCATCATCTTTATCTTCCTCAAAAAAATCCTGCTTGTCCCGAAATTCTTGGAATTTTCAGATCATACCCTACATCTCATTCTCTTCAAGCACAGTGGAATGATCACTCAGAACTTCACATGTTTCCTGAGTATCACTAGCATTTCCAGAAATATTTTTCAATCTCTTGTTGAGTTTCTTCAGGGTCTCTAAAGAATGTTCAATTTTCACAAACCTGTCAATGATTTCCATGCCAAATCCGTAAGTTGGTTCATGTTGAATTGATTCTTGGATCTATTTGTAAAGATCATCAACAGGCAGGATACCCGAGCTTTCACTCAACACTTTAGCATAGATATTGACTAGTTCTTCTTCGAAGTCATTCTTACCATCGACCAATTGATCTCTTGATTCTCTCAATTTGCAGCAAGCTTCATTGAGAATCTTTATTCTGAATCTGATGGCTTTAGTTAGCTGAAAAAGTTTATCCCCATGTGGAATGATGCCTTCTTCGACCAAGATGCGGGATGGAACCTGTTTTCAGCATTTGGAGAGCTTCAAAATCCAACTCTAGGTTCCCGATTTCTAGTGAAAACTCATCATCCATTTTCTCTCCATCTTTCTTTATATCCTCTAAGGATTGACAGACTTCCACAGTATCTTCGATGACTTCTTTTCCTTGCATGAGCAGCCTTTGGGTCCATTCATCAACTGTTCTCCCCTTTTCATTAATCTTCTCGACCATGGGTACCGATGATAAATCGAACCCGATAGGAGTAGAGGATGATGGTGTTGACTCAGGAGGCTTTGAGAGCTTGAGTAGCACGTCTGTTAGCTACAGTACTTTCTCTTTTAACTCATCTTTGTTTGCCTCATTTTCCCTCAACTTCTAGCACAACACATTCATGGCATCTTGTGTGTCCTGATGTTCTCCCTCTATTGTTACTTTCCCTAGAGCCACCCTTGTGATTTGATAATCTGTGACCATTATGTCATCCTTAGTTTTATCAGCTGCGGGAGTAGCAATCTCTGCAAATTTATGCCCTGAGGCATCCGCTGAAATCCTTGAGACTGTTTTGGGTTTCTTGGCCGACTTAGTGGGAGTGACCTTGAGGGAACTGAAATCAAAGGCTGGTAATGGGACAACTACCTTCCTCTTCCTCGAAGTCTTATCTACCAACCATTGAGGCGTATTGGAAGAAGTTTCTTCCATTGCAGGTGTTATAGTCACATCTTCAGGTGGAGGAGGATTAGCTTGTGGATTGGTAACCATCGTAAGTGTAGCACCCATGGTAGGGAATGAAGGTGTAGTAGGGGGAGGCATGTCCAAGGTTAACTGGGGTCCAGCGGGGAGAGGTGAGTGACCAGAAAAGATACTAGCCATGGTTGAGGAACTTGGTGAAGAAATCTAAGGCAAGGAAGGTTGAATGGGAGGAGGCAAGGATTCCAGAATTAGAGCTTGAGAAGTGGGACCAAGACTTACCTCTAATGAACTATCTACCAAAGGAGGAATGGAAGGCTGAATAATCTCTTCTCTTGAAGGAATACTCCCTTGTTTTGGTTGTGGAGGTGAATCAAGAACCTCAATTTTTTATGGGAGAGTGACCACTGGTGTAGTTTATTGATCTTCTCCCTTTCTTACAAACCTAACCTTCATTGGCATTTTGGAAGGGTTATTATCCTTTTCCTTTTTTCCTTTTGAGGGTCCCTCTTCCAAAGCATCTAGCTTTGCAAAACTCCCTTCTTTATAACTCATTCCCCAAGAAATGAGCCACGCCTTAGTACGGGCAAGAATTTGAGAAGCTCTTCCCGTGATAGAAGCTTTCTCAGCAGTGGACCAATTAATGGCGGGGAATACATATTGATATTCGTTCAACCCATCATACGAAGCGTCAAGGACACTCTCGTTGTCTTTAGTGCCTTTTGAAATGTCAGATAAATCCAGCATCTATATTTTTTCAATTGTCAACCTGTTATTATCTTATCTTCGGATGGCAACTTCATCCCAAAGATCAACCCAAATATCTTCTATGTTGGGAACATGTAGATATAAAGTCCTATATGACTTAAGGACTCCTCGGAAATCAAATCCATCTTTGTGCTTCATGTGCTTCTTCAATTTGTCATGAAGCTCATGCACTACATTCTTAGCTTTGACCACCATTGAGCACGTGTATCTTCCAATGGAAATGGGGAAGGATATGGTAGCCTTATGTTTGCTTTGTTGGAATTTGTGGAAATCCAACAACTGTCTTACCAATTCCATTAGGATTAGCTTATCACCTAGGAATCTATGCAATCAGAAAGGGTAACCTGGATACATGACCACCCGAAGGTATGTGAACTTCTTGAACTACAAGAAGATGCAACCCCATTTTGATACTTCGGCCCATGCTTCATCAGAGACTCTTCTTTTCCTTAGATCAGGACTCATCTTGCAAATATTTTCATAAAAGAAAAGCATCGTTCACTCTTCTTGAACCGATCTTCGGAACCTTTCATTGTCAGCTGAGGGAGGTACCGATATATGTGTTCTATTATCCTATCTCCTTTTGCATCCAATCCTGGATAATTTCTCATGCCAGCTGCTGCATAGGTGACATGCGATGACATATAGAATTTACCCGTAGTCAAGACTTTCTTCATTTAGGAATCAATCTCAGCACTTATGAGACTACTCCAATCGATCCCTTGTTTTTTCTTCTTAATAATAACCATGAATTGATACATCCATCCTTGGAAGTCCCTTGACTCAGGGAGTCCAAATACTCAACTTAGCAAGGTGATGATGTCACTGATTTCAAGGATGAAATCACTCCTATGGAAAAACTTGGGAAACCTTGAGGCGACCGGCTTGGCCTTGATCAAGAACTTTCTATTCACGTGTCTGATGTAGTCTTCTTGATCTTTGTCTCACGCTTTTTATGCTGACTTAAGATCTACGTCAACATATTCCTGAAAGTTGGGTAATCTTAAGAGGTCATCAAAATAACCCCCATCCAACTTCACTATGACTTCTCCTGTTTGATTTTTCACTGAGAGAGAGTCTGAGTCATAATGGGAAGCACAAGCCAAAATGAACTCAGGGCATTGAGCAGACATTGGGAATATGCTACAAGAGGGAGGCCACTGTTGATTATTGACTTCATCCAGGGACTCTGAGAAGAATCCTTGGTTCTGTTCCAAAAATCTTCCATGTCAATGTTACCAAGCTCCGTATCTCAGATGTCATAATTGAAATCTATATAGGAGGGGGATTCCATCTTCTGATACTTGTATTTCATCTTCCCTGGCCTGTCTGACTTGTCTTTAGATGATCCAGGATCCGACATGAGAAATCCTACAGAAAGAACGCCTAGATAACTCCTATCTGAGCAATCAGACTTGGAAGCTTGTTGAACAACCCCATAGACTGGAGAAAGAGTGTCATAACTTAGGTCTTTTCAGACACTTCACAAAACCTGACACACTAGAGAGAGTGTCGAAACTTAGTATATGTCCGACACTCTGCAAAACCCGACACACTACCAGAATCGGAAGATGTTGAGCACCTCGCAAGACCTGACACACTGGAAATCGGATGTCAGATGATGTTGGATGTCTGACACTTGGAAAATCCTAAAACACTGTGGAACTTGGAGATTTTAAAACACCCTGTAAAACCCGAAATAAGGGATCGAGTTTTTGAGATGTCAAGACATGCAATCTTTTCGTCATTTCAACAGTTAGGACTTTGTATTCTTCTCCTTTTCTTTAAAACATAAAAAGGTATATTCCAAGGTATAGAATAGGCAAATACCCTAAGGGTGAACTCTTAATCAATAATTTCTATTGGAATACAACCCAAAAAGAAGAAGAAAACCTAAAACCCTAACCCTAGAAGAAAAGAAGGAAAGGAAGGAGAACATCACAAAGAACATCACAAAAACATATTCAATAAACCTCACAAGCAGGGGGAAGAGAAAATACCTTCAGCAAATCCAAAAAATAATCAAAAATGAATCACGCAATCGAGCATGAAATCAAATCGGGTTCAAAGGTTGAGAGAACATGCACGAGAAAATCCACGCAACCAAAAGTACAATAGATACAAATGACGTGTAAATCCAACTATTTATAAAAACCCCTACATTTATTACACTTCACATGACACGTGTGCCAACTACCTGACAACTCGTAGTTAATGCCATGTCATCATGTTTGGAGTGCCCGAAAACCTAATACAAAGGATTAGCTATCAATTCGGGTTTTGGGTTTTGGCTTTCGAGAAATAGATGACATGAAACATGAGATGTTTGGGTGTTCCAAGGTTCCGAAAACCCAACACAAAGGGACATATCAGGTTTCAGGTTTCAGGAGTCAATCGACATGTAGCATGCTTTTTGCAAGTCATGTTCCGATGCTCATGAATTCTGAAAACCTGAAACACTAGCTAGTTTCGGGTTTCAGGTTTCAGGAAACAATTTGCATATAGCATGTAAAAAACATGTTTTCATGTTGTTGAGGCCCGAAAACCTGAAAATCTCCTCAAAAGGGCATTTTAGGAGATTTTTCCAAAAAAATTCTATGGTTATCTTAATTTTAGCTAGAATCACTAAAATGAGATAACAAGAGGAAGATAAAATCATCTACCTCTATGAATGCAATTGCTTTGAATGAATAGACACATGTAGAACTAGAAGATACGAAGAAAAAGTTACAGGAAATAACGAGTAAGAATAATATATTACAAAAAGCATTGGGAGAATTGAAAGAAGTTGTGAAGGAAGAGAAAGAAAAGGTAAAAAAAAGGGAATAGAGCCTAGATGCTAAGAAAAAACAAAATGAAATATTTCAACAGGAATTGGTGAAAGTAAAAAAGGAAATAGAGTCTTCCAACATCAAACTATCTAGATTTCAACATAGCCTAGATGATGAGAAAAAACAAAATGAAATATTACAAAAGAAATTGGCGAAAGTAAAAAAGGAAATAGAGTCTTCCAACATCAAACTATCTGGATTTCATAAAAAGGCATTAATTAATATGATGGATAATGTTTAGGGGAAAATAAACCAAAAAATTGATTATTTGATTAGATTGTTTGAATTTATGACTGATCTACAGATAATCTTTGATAAGCTCCACGAATATGTAACAGGCAGCAAAAGAGTGATGGCTTTAAGAGAGGATACAACAAAGAAAATTCTGGATGCTATCTACAAATTCAGTGACACAGAACTGGCATCCAAAGGAATTCAAAACCGGTTTGATGCCTTAGTAAAGGTATCATCTATCATTCATTAAGAATGTTACAGAATTGTTTAATAATTGTCAAAAAATGTTACAAGAGTTATATGGAAAGGTACAAGAGTTCACAAATTTTGGTTTGCCAATGTCTTTTGACAATACACGCAAATTCATTAAGAAGGATGCATTCCATAAGAAAATGAAAGAAAAAATGACTCAAGAGAAGGACTGAATTCTTAAGAAGTTAGATGAGAAAAACATTTTAAACTCTATTAAACCATTGATAACCTTTTCAGTAAATTTGCATTCAACAGTAAAGGAAAGCTCCACTATCAGTTATGAATTGCTAACAAAGTTACATGTCAGTCACTATGATTTACAACAAATTGCAATTCCAATAGATGGAGAGTGGAGCATGTTACAAAAGATGATATAATTTGTTAAAGTTGTGGAGTTTGATTCCAAGTTAAAGTGGCAGTTTGGTTTTTTTGTTTCTATTATTTGGAAGGAAATCATGGTCATGGATAAAAATAGTAAATTGTTTTATTAATAGACTAGAGTTATCTTTATGTTTATTGTATTAATAAACATGTGATATTTAGGTTGCTTATGGTTGAAGCAGAATTTTACAAAGAGGTGCACAAGTTAAATATATATGTGCATGGATTTACTCTTTAGTGTATTTAGATCCATTTTGAAAATTGTTCTATTTGCTTCAATGACAATCTTCAATTTTTTCATACAAGGCGTGTCTCAAGCAAGTTGAATGAGGAATAGTGTTATTTTTAAATTTTCATTTCAGTAGTAATTCAAGAAAAGCCACTTATTCTATCTTAGAATCAAGTACCACATTCTTTTATGTCTAAAGTATATAATAATGTAAATACATTTTGATTTAATAGCCAATTAGTTGCGGTGTATGCTTTCTATAAAAGAGATCAACATGGTATGTGAAATATATTAAATACTCATTAAAACATGACTTTGTAATATTTTTCAATCAAAATGGAAATGGAATCAATATGACTACCTTTAGGCACATGTTTGGGGTGAGTGTCAATCCTTGTTTGAGATTCAGAACAATGTACTAAATATTTGAATATATTAATTATTATATGAACATCTATATCATGGGATATCCACCAATGGAAGATTTTAACTTGATGGACCTGGATCATCTCTATCATTTGATTCACTAGATCTCTGAGACTCACTCTCTCTTTCTTAACAGTCAACTACTGCAATAGGGTTGTCTGTTGTATTTGTGTCATTGTTTTCAGCCCCTCTCCTTTCAATAATCGACTTCCATAATAACATAGCCCTGTCGTAGGGAAAGTTATCCACTTTGTACCGTGATGTATCAATTCTCAAACAATTTTCCAAAATTTTGTCAAGTTTGTTTCACATTTTTGACTTTATAAAGGCCAAGGCACTGAAAATCTCTCATCTTTAACTGAACCCAAAATCATTTATTGACATAGATCATCCAATGAGAAAAACTCAGACATGTTTTGTTGTAAAATAATACTCACCCCAATTTTTTTCATAGTCAGGTTATGGCTCCACACTGTAAGGGATTATCCAAATCTTTGAATTTTTGAATCATTCTAGTGGTGAATGCATGAGATTGAGCACTCAAACTATCTTTTCTTAAAATACCTGCAATATTCATTCCATTGATATCAACAAGCTTACAAAAATGTTGAATCAATGTAGTCAACCTCTTCAAGTAGTCTTCCCACATATGTCTTTCATTTTGGATAGGATTCCAAAAGGTCAGATTTACTATAGTCATTGCTTCAAGTAAAACATCCCTTCTAAATCGCTCCCTTATTTCTTCTAGTAGGGACACTGGAATTTCTCTTAACCTTGCCCTTGTTAATGATACAATGTTATCAAATAGCAACCTTATGAATTTTACCTCCTTAACCTTACTGGTTGCTACTTTAAACATGTACATCGGTATCTGATATCCACGTACGAAAGCACATACTTCCTCAAACAAGTTCAGCTTCAAAAAGCTACTTACATTTCCAATCTTTATCAAATCATTCCAACCATCGAACGTTGGACCTATAAAAACAGTTTTATTGAGATACAAATATTCTATTGTCATACAAACTCGTTGAACCTCAAACTAGAAAAATCAACAATATAGATAGTTTTTTCATGTGCTTGTCTAATTAAACGATGCGTTTCTTCCAACATGGGAAGGAGACCACACAACATCAGCAATGACTCTATATCAATCAAACGATGTATCAAATCCTTGGCCTTGTCCACTTCCATGTGATTTCGCCACATCACTCCTAATAAGGATTGATACTCTTCATACACCCTATGAACTGGTTGGTACAATGAGATCCACCTGGTTTCGTCATCTTTTAACAGTTTATGTCCATTTGTTAGTCCTTCAGATAATATTTGGAATTCCATGAACCTTTTAGGACTACATCAGAAATAAGCAAGCACCTCTTGAACAAGGTCTTCAACTTTTGTTAAAGGTATAAATTTTCCAACTATTCTATAAGCTAGGTTCATTCTATGAGCCATATAATGAATGTCAATCATATAATAGAAATGAGATGTTTGGAGTCTTACACACATGTCATTACGATGACCTTGCATTACAGATGCCCCATCTGCCCTGACACATACCAGCTTTGATGTAATTGCAGCATCATCCATGTCACTGATCTCCTTCAAAAAATTTATCACCAACTCACAAAGGTTTTCAGCATTAGATTTCTCTCTCATTTTGTGAATGGCCAGTAAGTGAGGATTTCTCACATAATTCTCAATAGTATACATGTGCATACAGACCCAAACAGTATTATCTAATGTTGTAACCTCATCAATAGACAAAGATATGTATCGTGCATACTTCATTTTCTCTTTCAAGTCTTCTTTCTCAACCATAGCTAGGTGTTTTTCCCAATCCCAACCACTACTTTCTGACCTATGAGAATGAGGAAAGTGTGGGACACCAAGGAAAGACAACATATTCTTTTGTTCAGGAAAATCTGTTATAGGACAGCCTCTTTTTAAAATGTGAAAAACAATAGCTAGCTGAATTGTTTTACCCAAAAGACTGTTTTGAACGATCTTGTTGAATTGAGAGGTAATTGTCCCTCCATTTGTTGCAACTATTCTTTCATTTCTCTTGTGTTCTTCAAATTATTTTTCATACCTAATATGCAAAAAATCATCTACAATTTTCCATCTTGCAACATTCTTCTCAACACCATCTACAATTGTCTTTTCATATATCTTTCCTACATGTTTCTCAATAGTATTCAACTTAAGTTGCATTGTCTTGTCCCTGCCTAATCTCTAGCTACAGATTGTACATTTGCATTCTTTGGGAGGTTCAGCTTTATTCTCATTTTCAACAGGTTCAATAAATGGAAACTTAGAAACCCACTCTAACCTGAAACTCCTTCCCAAGTCCCATTTTCTTTCCTTTCTCTTTCTTCCAAAAATAGGTGTCTGTTGAGTATTTGCCTTGGTGGAATTTATACTTCGTTGACTTCCACTGCCATAATTTTCACCTCCAAGTTTCATTTTGGCACTTGCAGGTGATGCAGTGCCATCTTCATTCAATTGGATAGGCGGTACAGTGTCAAACTCAACATCATTCAATTGAATGTCTTCAAGGGGAGGCATTTCATTGTTGTTGTCATTGACAGCATCAAGAAAATAAAAAATGAACACATTCTCATTTTGAGTTTCATTTTGAATGTAATCATTATCCCTTGATTGTGATGGTTCTACTGGAGAAGGATGGGTTTCCTTAGATGGTTTCTCAAAATAAGATGCTATTTTTCGAATGCCAGTACCACTACTAGGAGGGATTGGAATAGCATTTTTTCTTGAGGTTGAGTTTCCCTTTTTAGGTGCCATTTTTCTGAATCAGTGAATCCTATAGAATTGAAATAAAAAAAGATACAACATGTTAGACTAAATGATATTGATATGTGCACAAACATCTCAACATGAGAAATATGTATAAAGAAAAATAATGTTGTGTCACTTAACATGAACTACTTTTTACAAGAGTGTTACATTAGTATAATAAGAATTAGAGTATACATCAAGAAAACTGAAGATGTATCAGAGGTTTGAGAAGAGAACAAGCAATTTAAAATTTTAAATGATTTGTTGAGAAGCCAAAGACACTCTAATGATAAGACACTCTAGTGATAAGAAGTCTTTGTTGTAGCTAATCAAACATGAAATAGGTGATCTCAGGGTCTGTGCTCAGTTTGAAATCAAAGTATAGTATGTATCTTCTCGTGAAGGACTCTGAGTTCATTGATTCATCCAAGGTATGATCCGTCTTTAGTTGATTAATGAAGGAGTCTCGATGACCGAGCTCTGTCATAATGTATAGAGGTTTTTCCTGTTGTATAGAGGTTCTAAATGTTGTCATCAAGCCAAATAAGGTGTGCATCTTCTCATGAAGAAATTATTGATTCATCAGAGGTATGAGGTCTGTCATAATCCAATTACCAAGAGTGTTCATCAGTTCAAAGGAGCTGAGATAGAATATATGATCTTCCATTTATGACTCGTTGTGGTATGATACTGTGAATTCAAGGTTGAGATTGTATGCAAGGTTCTTTGGCTTGACAATGAAATGTCAATGTGTCAAAGCTAGCTAAAGTATCATTATTATTAAGAGAAGCTTGAATGCTTTGATCTAATGTTTCACATATGATACAATCATGATAAGGGTATTCTTTGTATATTGTCATGTTCCTACTTGGAAAATGAGTCCAAGAAACTTGAAGGATGCAGGAACTAAAAATATCCCCATATGTTGATGTTTTTCCTTTATATTAAATATTATAGATAAGTTGTTGAAATTTAAAATTTGCACTTCAAAAAAAATGTTGAAATTTAAATTTACATTTCAATACTAAAAGGCATTAAAATATTATAAATTTTCATTAGAAGGGCTAACTAAAAAAATCACTTGTCATGTAAATTATATGTTGGCTACTAATTTACTTTTTATATTTTGTTAAATTTATTTTAATAAATAATAATTAGAGCAACAAAATGCATTCTTGCTAACTTTTTATTTTCTATATTAAAAATTTGCATTCAATTCACACAAATTATGCAAAAAATCACTAGGAAAAGGATAAATCTCTAGAAAATAAAAAATTACCTTACTCTTTATATTTTCAAAAGAGTGATATTCTATTTTAGCTTTTGCTTGCTTGTAAATCATGTTTGGAATTTGGTAGTTTATTCTCAATACCCTTATTTATTTTATAAACTGGTCATTTAAATATTACTTGTTTTATAAATGTTTGAATACCAAATGCACAACCTTATGCATGAGTGAAAAAATGTACAAGAAACAAGTGAATTCAAGTCCTAGTGAGTTTTGTTGCTCAAAATATTATCAATGTAAATGTATTGTCCAAGACATCGTTTGATAAAAATATTAGCTATGCACGCATCACCATTCCGTCAGTCTCCCAAGGAAATGCCCCTGACGAACATGAAATTTGCAGAATATACCACATTTCATATATCCTTCAGGTCTGTTATGGGACAAGGCACTTTCAGCGGACAGTAATAAACGGTCATGGTATTGGTCGTGGAATAAATGGGAAGTGAAACCGCAGTATATATATATACTGCAGAAGAGAACGTTAACAAAAAGATTCAAAGAAGATACACTGATAAAGCAAAGAATATACAAAGCAGCAGCTCGTGGAGATGTATGAAGAGATTTTAAATAAAATATATATAAATGTACTGCAAAAGAGAGAACATTAACAAAAAGATTCAAAGAAGATACATTGATAAAGCAAGGAATATACAAAGCAGCAGCTTGTGGAGATGTATGAAGTGATTTTAAATTATATATATATATATATATATATCTATATATATATATATATATATATATCTAGATGTATCTAAGATAGGAATACTAGTTATGATTCTCTACAAGCGGAGGAATATTCTAGATGACATAAAAAATCATAGTGGTTATGAGGATGAGGATGTTCAAGCTTTGTAATAACTTACAAAGACAGAATCACAGATAAAGCAATGCGACATGATAGAAAATGGGTCTCAAATAGACTAATGACTCACCTACAATAAGTGCTTCTAAGATGTAAACTGCAATGCACTAGCCAGGCACTGGCAAGACCTAGATTTATGTGAAATGTTGTAAGCAAATTGCAATATGCTGATTCGCTAAATCCCTTTTTACTACTTCGCAAATACACAAATTAGAAAATTACGAGAGAACATCACCTCTGTGTATGTATCGGAAAAATTTCGGGAATGTTTTCTTAGCCAAATAAGGTTCCATAGATTTCTTGGCAAAACATTAATGTTTTCAAATCTCGGGGCATCAATTATTGGCGAAACATTAATGTTTTCAAATCTCGGTGCACTAATTTCTTGGCGAAACATTAATGTTTTCAAATCCTTATGCGTAGATTTCTTGGCAAAACATTAATGTTTTCAAATCCCTATGCATCAATTTCTTGGCGATACATTAATGTTTTCAAATCCCAGCACAACAATTTAATATAAAAATATACATTGGGATTGGAAATTCCTTGGCGATTCAGATGGGACAGATTACTGTTTAGGGGATTTTTGGGTGAAACCTAAGAACTGTCGTTTCTGTAGTATTCGTCAAAATCAAATTCCCAGAATTCTACTATTCACCAAACTACGAATATTCGCCACTAAAATTTTTCCTGCAGTAACTTCATCAATAAACTTCTTATCAATACCAAAAGTAATCTTACATTGCTTAGTAACCTTGATGTCTACACCTTTCTTTACCCAACCCAAAGAATATGGACTTGGTTGATTGTAAGTTTCCAAATTTAGCATGTTCACTAACTCTTTACTAATGAAATTAGCTTGAGAACATGTATCAAAAAGAGAATCCACCTTAGTTTTCTTCACTTGAATTTTTAAATGAATGAGCTTAGTTAGTTCCTTTTACTAAACAACACTATTACTACCCAAACATACCTCTCTGCGGATGGAATTACAACACAATCTTGTCCACCTCTTCACTGCAAAACACTTCCTCTCCCTAGAGGGAAGCCTTGGCCTTCTTCTTGTTCTTATTCTTGAAGGGATGTAATTCCGGGTGGAGCTTACAACATTTTTCCTCAGAATAAGTGTCAAGATCACAATGCCCACAATGAACTTTAGTATCCTTTTTAGAAATAGAAGTAGCATTTTTCTTACCTTTCCTTTTCCTTTATCCTGTTGTTTGGTGTCACCTTGTTTGTTTGAAGCGTGCTAAGAGGTAGATGAACTCTTCTTCTTATCCATCTCCAAGTAGTGAGCTTGCGTACAAGCCCTGTCTACATCTGATGGCTTGGCCAAAAGAGTCGGTCTCCTCGAGCGGCTATGGAGTCCATCAATATACTTCATCAATAGGTCCCAGTCTACGACATCTTTTCCCATCTAGATAGCTTTCTTCTGGAACTCACTTGTATACTCCTACACATTTTGGCCTTGTTTCACCCTGAGATATTGTCAATACATAAGCCTCTCTTCCTCATAACAAATAGGATAAAATTGTTATTTTATTAGATTTTTAAAATCATCTTGCTTAGTAATCGAAGGGAGCTTCTTACAAACCAATAAATGTACATAACTTTCCAACCAAGTTAAAGCATGATTGGTCAATTTTAACTAAGCAAGGGAAATATGTTGACTTTCATTAATTTGATGCAAACTAAAATATACCTCTAGTTGAGCTAGCCAATGGTCTCACTTCTCAGCATTCACATCTCCATCATAAGGTTGAATCTTTATCTTAGCCTCTACTTTGAAAGGTGGATGTGTGGGAATGGCACGAGGCTATACTTCTTCATACTCACAAGCATCTTTTTCACAGGCTTCTGACGTATCATTTGGAACACCAAGTTTCTCCATGAGTAATCCCATGATGGAATCCAATTTCCCTATGGACAAGGAAATACTACCCACATCCTCGGACAAACTTGCCACATTTGCATCCAACTTGTAGAAACTTTTTTCTCTGGTATCATCTGCATCTTCTCTACTTGTCATGTCTCAAATTCCTCGCTTCCACTTCCTTGTGGAAATCTCTGCCTTAAAAGGAATAAGGATACATTCATCGCTTTCTTTTCCCTTTCGGGTAAGGGGCATCTAAATGAAATCTCAACACAAGTTAACCACACAAAAATTGAAATCTCAACTACTCTGATACTAATATGATCCGTAAAGTTCTCAATTTTAACAATAAACAGATCTTGTGCTTATGAAAATGAATGAAAGATTTACTAAGTTCTTTTTACCAATATAATGTGCAAGAATTAAACACTACTATACTGTAATCTTGAGGATAGATAGATAACGGAGACAAGATTTATCCTAGAGAAACCCAATTTGAGAAAACTCCAGTGGGTAAGAAAATTTGCTTCCCTTCCACTATGTAAATCTTCAAAAATACAAAGTACTACCAACAATTGGCCTTCAAGAAGAATTCACACTCCTTCTAATTGTATTTTCTTGCTCACAACTTCTCAACAATGAATAACTCGCTCTCAATGAACAAAACAAGAAAGAAGTCCAACTTCTCCTCTTTGCTCACACGAGGATTCACTCAAAATCACTTGCTAGAATGAAGAATTGAACTTGTATTTATAGTTGTTTTGTCTAAGGACGCATGGAAAGGTGAAACGAATCGTTTTGGAAGCTAAAATATTTTCAACTGTTTAGATTCTAAATTTTGGAACTGTCGCGAACCACCGTTGAACGCAAACCGGTAGATTCACAATTGTCGCTCTTCACATAACCGTCGAGGCAATTGCGTAACCGTCAGCTGTAAAATTTTCCGAATGGAATAGTTATGGTCTAAATTGTCGTTCAAAGGTGTTCGGATCACCCCCAGCCTGATTAGGCCATCTGCTGAAGAAAGAATACGCTGAGAATCTGTAGAGCAAGTATCAGATATGGAGAACACATAGAATTGGGCATTTCTATATCCATTTTTGGATCAAATCCACTCTTCATTTTTATGTATCTTGGTAGCTGAATCTCTTAGTAAATCAATCCAGGCAACAGTTTGAGAGGGAAATATTATCAGGTTAAACGTGATTGATGGCGCTGATCCTCTTTCTCATCAGCAATTTGTTGATGATACTTTCTTTTTTGGAGAAGCCTCCATCCAGGAAGAAAAGATCTTTTGGATTCTTATTCGATTGTTGGACAAGTGATCAGTAAGCCCAAATTAGTTACATTCTTTTTTAATACCCCCAGAAGGTTGTCACTAAGAATTCAGAGGATTCTTGGATTTAATTTAGGTGAGCTCGCATAGAAATATTTAGGGATTTCTCTCTTCACTAAGGTTGGAAAGTATTTGGGATAATTTGGTGAAGGCCTTTTAGGCCCGTCTGAAGTCTTGGAAAGGAAAATGGTTATTCTTTGCAAGAACTCTCTTTCTTATCAAAACAATTTTCTCGGCCCTTCCTACCTATATGCTCTGTCCTAAAAATTGCAAAGGCAATCCTTTCAAAATTAACAAAGATCATGAGGTCCTTCTTATGGCAAGGAACTGAGGAATCTAAGGATATTCCATTGATTAGTTGGGAATCTACCTCTTTGTCGAAGAGATGTGGTGGCGCTGGTGTAATCAACATAGAAAGACTGAATCTGGCTCTAGGGATGAAATTGGTATGGCATCTTCTTTCTAAACCCAATAGTTCTTTGAGTTCCATCCTTGAAAGGAAATATTTTGGGGGAGAGGGGGGGAGGAGGGCTTCATGTTGCTCTTCTATAATTGATCTTCTGCCTCGTGGATCCCATATATTGAATTTCATTGCTTCATGCGGGCAAGTCTTTTCCCATTCTATTTCCTGGTTAGTTGGCAATGGAAAGTCTGTCAGTTTCTAGAATGATTCATGGAATGGTTTCCCTGCCTTAAGAAGCATTCCAGAATTCCAAGAGCTTAAAGTGTTGTTGATCCCCCTCTAGGGTGATAGAGTAAAAGAGTATGGTGTCAGACTTTCCCCTGACTCTCCCATTTTCTCTTGGAAAAAAGTTTGGTACATCCCTATTTCAAAGGAGACAAAATATCATATTAGATCTGAGCTGGCATTGAGAGATTTTTCGTTCAGTGCACATAATGATGAAATTATTTGGATTGCTTCTAATTTTGGAAATTAGTTTGTTCAATGTGGGTATATGAAGTTAGCTATTGATGTTAGCCATGAAGAGAATGAATGGGCTGTCTGTTGGTACAATATTTGCCCCCCAAAAGTTGGCACCTTTGCTTGGTTAGCATTTAAGGGTGAAATTCTAACACAAAAAAGGAGACAATCAAAAGGAACAGTCAGTCCTACCAGGTGTGTTTTGTGCTATAGGGAGGAGGAGGATGTAAAGCATTTGCTTGTTCACTGCCCTTTTGTAGTAAAATGTTGGAATTGGCTTTGTGCCAAGTTAAACCTTCTGTGGGTTCAACCGGAGTCCCTTGATGACTTGGCCTAGGCCAAAGCAGAAGGAGGCTCTTGCCTCCATCTGGGGTTGTAGTCATTTTTTGTTGATTTGGCACCTATGGTGTGAAAGAAATAAGAGGACTTTTTAGGAGGAGATTAGCTCAATTAGGATTGTCTTAAACCGATTGGAGTTCCATCTCAAAGAATGTATCCATTCACTAGAAGTGCAACAGTCCTTTCTCTTCAAGAAATAAGAAAATTATGAAAAATTGGCCTAAATTTACTTTCTAGTTGTTCGCTCCCGTCGTAGAACATGTATCTCAACCTAATCATGGAGTCTCCAATGCTTCCCTTTCTTCAGTTCAGTGTTCCGAAAAGGTTGAATTTAATCTTTTCTATTGATTTGATCAATCCCTAGAGGACATTGAAGAAATTCTTGGGGGAAATTATTTGCAATTATCGAACTGCTCCCGTGTTAAATTTGAAGTGGCCACCAAATTTGTGGACCATCTCTTAATTATCAACCCTGACAAGGATACGACAGTGGTGATTGATTGAAAATGGATTAAGTCGAAGCACAAAGTTGGTATGGAGGTGGTAGTAGAGAACACGTGTCTCACTTCCTAGCCCCTGTTTTTGGAGGCATTGGCATGTCAAGCTGGTTGGGTGGACAAGGCTGAATTTGTAGAACTAGGTGAGAGGTTTGAAATCCTCAAAAAATTCGCAAAGACTATGATCAACTTTTGCAAGCAAAAGGAGAATGGTGTGGTGTATTCCCTCTTTGGATTTGGAAGCCCTCTCTGCTCCACTAACTCTGTCTCCTTACTGGTGGGAGGAGCTTCGTGGCTTGGCGTCTGTGGGATATTACAAGCTTGCCTCTACGGTTGGATAGAAGCCTTCGATAGAGGCAGAAGTATTGCATTTGTTGGAGCAAAGGAGGTTAGGGTCAATGATGTCATCAACATTTCGTCAGATTCAAAGGTCAAAAATGGTTTATTCGTAGTTGTTTAATATCTACTAGTTGTAAATATGTTTATAGATGTAATGGAATAGATCCTTTGGTGCATATAGCACAATTTTATAAGTTTTGAACGTTTCTCCTTGGTATGTGAAGGGAAAGGAACCCTTCAACCCTAGTGTGCTTATCAAAAAAAAAAAATTAAAATCCCTTGTCTTTAAAAAAAATGGAATGGTTTTTTGTATTGAAGTTGTTACCACAGCCTGTAGTGCTTGTGTAGGTTCTAATAAAACATCTTATAAATGTAATCAACCTATTGCAACTCAAATACTGAGTTTTTATCAGTACGTCCTACATGTGAATAATCAGAACAAGTTTGATATTAAAATGCCCTTACAAAATAGAAAATAAAAATATTTCTCAAACTTCAAAATTATATGATTGGATTCAGCTTGTTTTGATAGACAAGCAATAATGGTGCTTGTAAAAGATAACAATAAATCTCAAAACATCTAATTTATGATGCTCAAAATTCACTCCAATGTCAAACCTGTATTTATACAACCAACATTTTTGCAAACTAAAAAACAAATGCAGTATTTTCAGATCCCAATATTTCTTTACACAGATAATCACTCTTTCTAAACAGTTACAAAGTTGTGAAGCATGCAAAATGTGGAACATTCAAATGTGTGAACTAATTTCAACTCCACACCACAATGTTGGCCCATTCCAATGTGTGTGACCCTCCAGCGGCCCACAACTTAGTCTCAGACCCTAACCCAAAAAGAGAGATTCAACTTAAAATCAGCATTTCTACAAATTACTTGGAACATGAAATACTGCATAAAGTCCCATTGGCCACTATGCTAAAAAACATTTGAAATGTAACAAATAACCCAATCTTAAATACCATGGTCGCTGGGAAATTCAACCGAAAAAATATTAGGAAGACTTCCATATATAGTATCTATGTGCAGACCCAAGATAGGAAAGGAAAATACTAATCATTTATAACTCATAGAGAGACATTAAACAATAAGTAAAATTTTCACGAGTCTGAGTCAGGGTTGACAATCCAACAAACTATAGGTTTGAATGCTTCAATGCACAATAAAAGAAGAAATAAATCAAGGACCAACTACAAAGTAGGAAATAAAGCAATAAATCCTGATTTTCCCAAATTAATAAATAAGCCTGCCTCAAATACGCTCTCCTCACATTACGAAAATCACATCCAACCTACAAAGCTGAAAAGTAATTTAAAATGGTTCTAAACGACCAAAAAGAAGCAGCGCTGACAGTAAAGATCAGCCTTACGTATTTCCATTTTTCACATCTACCTATTCTTATAAATAGGTTATAACAGCAAGTCTAATCCAAAATTGTCAAGGACAGCTCAGAACTCCAGCTTGCCCTCCACGAGAAGCTACAGTCAAAAATATAATATACATTTTGTATGACCAATAGAAGGAAAATGGAGATTTTTGAGCCTCGTATAATTTTTTAAGCTTTTTTGCATCGAAAGAGAAGATAGAAAATGCAAATTGCCACCCATCAGGCACCCTTTTTTGATGCGGTAAAAATGATGTGGTTATTCAATTACTGCAGCAAAAATAATTTCAAATACACTTCAGAACCATAAGCACTCAGTTAAGCCACAAAAAAATCTAGTTCAGAGATGCAACCCATGGAGACATGGTTGAACATGCCTGTACAGAGAAAATGGCTTGTAATGCTCGAGCATGCAATAAACGAATCTTTGCCTGGCAACTGTCCACAGGTGATCTCTTCACTCACTGTTTCTGCCGACCACTTGCTGTACAAGCTTCTTCGGCAGTTTCCCACTTGACTGCAAAAAAGATAAATTACCCCAGTCAAATATAGGACAATGGAAAACAAATAGCTTTACTATGAACAATCACCACTAATTCAAAATTCAAAGGAATAACATGGATGAAGATCATGCAATAGCTCTTTTGGGATTTCACCTGAAACTGCCTCATGTGCAAAATGGGCTCACAACCAAGATCTGCAATGGAATGACCAGATAGCATGCTTGTATTGAATCGTTGAGATTCATAAGTGGAGAGAAGAAACGCTTTGCTTGTGTCAACTAGGTGGCATACCTTGAGAAGGGAATCCAAGGAGTTCATCTGCAACAATGCATCCCAATAATTCTTTTAGGAAGATTCTCCTAAAACTTCCATGGTAAAGGCAAAATTTTAAGTTAACAAATAAATTGAAAACGAAATAAAGGTATTTATATTTCACATCAATTTTTTACAATAATTTGCTGTGTGTTTACACATTGAGTGATTCACTAATTGCCTAAAACCTACACTTGTAATATTGACTTCACTCAGGAGGAGAATTGCTTAAATAGACTCGTATCAACATCAAACTCAATCTAAATAGTCAAAAGATTACAATTCATTACCCTAGTCCCACAATCTTTTACATTTCAATTTTCTGGGAATGTGTAAAGATATACCAGGATAAAAGGATACACAAATTTCTGATTTTCAAAATGTTATTTAATGCAAGCATACAAAAAACAAGTAACATAGAACATAAAAGCTACATAACAAGTATGCCAAAAACATAAAACCTACATTAACAATCAGTGGTTAATTACCTCAATTATCCAGATGCAATGACAGGCGATTTTGGGAGAAAACTGATCACCAAAAATATGGATGACATGCAAAGATGTCTACTAAATTACAAGTTTGATCATAGAAGAGAATAGGAGAAGGCGACCAAATTTGGCAAACAAATTGTACCTCCATTTGTTTAAAAATAATCATTTAATATCATGAAAGGCACAACTACAATCTAAAAAATTAGTTTTTAACCATATCAGTTGTACTATCATAGCCTGTTCTAGGGCTTTCAATGGCCAAAATAAACATGAGACCTTTCTAAGTTCCCTAGTTGTGGCAGATGTGGAACCAAATTACAAACCTTAAATTTCTTCTGAAGGAAATACTTAACAAGTTAACTAGAAACAGGATGCAAATTTTGCCAAGAATGCAACCACTACTGATCAATCTGTTTAGAAAATATAGATCTTGAATTTCTATTAGAATGTAAGGTTTATTAAATAAGGATGTCATTAGTTGTTTAACTAAAAAATGGTTGTAACCGGTTGTAACCATATCAACCGCTTTGTAACTACATCATTCATAATATAATGATGGACACACTATTTCCAAAAGTGTGCAATCCGCCTTTTCTTTATTTCTTCCTTGTGCGTGTCTTCCAACATTTTTATCAAAGCGAGACAAACAAGGAAAGAGAGAAGGTTGTTCTCAACAAGAAAGTGCATTTTATTCCAAAAATAGAAACTTTCGTAGAAGATCAGTCCCGTTAGGGCACGAAGTCTGAATTGAAGGAAATCAAAAGTTTTTCAAAAAGATTTTCTTTTTGATTTTCAAGGACAAAATAAAGACAAAAACACAGTTCTTGAATCAATCCAAAGACTCCATTTTCCGCCATTTCAGACGCTCAAAAAGGGAAGATCTATAACCGACACCAAAGAAAAACAGCGTCTCAGGTGGGAGAAACAGAGTTTTGGGTGAATACGAACAGTTGCGAATTTCAGGAGAAAAACAGAGTTTCAAGTGAATACGAAATCAAGGGCTACAGTTGTGATTTTTGGATTCCGAAGGGCGCAAAATTCCTGTCTACTGTTGACGAACTAGGGCTTTTTATTTTGGCCATGAATGGATTCTGGAATTGCGAAGAAGGCTTATATTATCAATTTATTGAACGAAATATTTTTCAAGAGACAGATAAGATTGTCAAGAAAAATATGGAGGGAAAATTCCATGACAAATCAAATATAGCCATGATTGAGGACCCGCCCAATGCAGAAGCTAATGTGGACAGTGACGAATACATAATATAAAGATGCTCTAAACTTTGAAGGCAGGAAAGGATACTAGGTAGATGAAGCTCGGTATGGATGGTTGCTCAGATAATTCGCAACACCCTGCATCTTGGGAATTATACCCTCACGAGGGTCATGAGACAACTCAATGGAGCTTGCGAACGGCTGGATATGTATGGTTGTCCAATAATTTGGGAGATTTGTGATTCGCAAGTTCAGGGAGGTGGAATCCGGAAACTCGGGAATTCAGCTTAGGAGCTACACCTTTACGAAGGTCACGAAGCAACTTGATGGAGCCCTACCTGGTCAAAGCACTGCTTTCAAAGTGAAAGCCTCTAAAGATTACGTAGTTTTGTTTGGTTATAGTTTTGTTAGAATGTTTGTTTTTGCTTTATGTAGGATAAGCCTTAAGAGGGGGTATTAGAATATAAGGCTTATTAAATAAGGACGTTATTATTTATTTAACTAAAAGATGGTTATAACCGGTTGTAACCATATCAACCACTTTGTAACTACATCATTCATAATATAATGACAGACACTATTTCCAAAAGTGTGCAATCCCCCTTCTCTTTATTTTTTGCTTGTTCACATCTTCCAACAATTTTCACTTTCTTAGCTAGTTGGCAAGTAATTACAACTATTTATTGATATCTAGCTTGAGAGAAATCATTCATTCTAAATAAGACTGAAGCATGTTTGAAGTTGTTTGCTGATAATGTTGCCATAAAATTCACATTTTTTTGGATCGAACAGATTATTAACGAAACATGCACAGTAGAAGGTACGAAAATATGTAATAAGCAATGATGTATCACGAATGATCAAGAGGTGGAGTTACAGATGTACAGACAACCATATTCCTTGTGTGTGTGTGTGTGTGTGGGTGTGTGTGTGTGTGTGTGTGGGCGTGTGTGCGCGTGGGTGTGTGCGCATGGGCGTGTGTGTGCGCGTGTGCGTGGGCGTGGGTGTGTGTGGGTGCGTGGGTGCGTGCGTGCGTGTGCGTGTGGGCGTGTGTGGGTGTGTGTGTGTGTGCGCACGCGTGCATGTGTGCGTGTGTGGGCGTGTGTGTGTGCGTGTGTGGGTGTGGGTGTGGGTGTGTGCGCGTGTGTGTGCGCGTGTGGGTGTGGGTGTGTGGGGGTGTGTGTGGGCATGTGTGTGTGCGTGTGTGTGTGTGCGTGTGCGTGTGCGTGTGCATGTGCGTGTGTGCGTGTGTGTGTGGGTGTGTGCGTGTGTGTGTGTGTGTGCGTGTGTGTGGGTGTGTGGGCGTGCGCGTGCGTGCGTGTGGGTGGGTGCATGCGTGTGCGTGCGCGTGCGCACGCTTGTGTGAACGTGTGCGTGCGCGTGTGTGTGCACGCGTGTGTGCATGTGCGCATGTGTGTGTGCGTGTGTGCGTGCGTGCGTGCGCGTGCATGCGTATGTGTGCGTGCGTGCGTGTGTGTGGGCATGCGTGTGTGTGTGGGTGTGTGGGCATGCATATGTGTGGGTGCACGTGGGCGCGCGTGCACGTGCGCACGCGCGTGTGTGTGTGCGTGCTCTAATGTTTTAATAGAATGTACTAGCTCTAATGTTTTTGGTCGGCATAAACATATAGCACTCGTGAAGGATGAAGTAATGCAAAGACTCAAATGATAATATTCTTAGGCACAAGGCCTCATTTTCAGCATAAATTCCATGCTTTTGTGGTTCTAATGATTTTTAAGGGTGAGGGATCCATTCACAATCCTTACTCGACTGATTAAAAAAGACAATGGGCTTGATTGTTAGAACCCTCATGTTCTGACCATCTATTATTTCTACATTGCAATAGTCATAGACTCATAGTTGACTTGTGTTGCCAAAATGAGCCTCCTGCTTCATTTTGAGCAACTGAACTATATTGCCCCTGTTTTATCACATTGTTTTACCATTTTCACTTTTTTTTTTATGTTTTGGGGTCTACAGAGGATTATGGTGGCACGAAGCTCACTTGCAAGGTCTTGGATCAACAAGACAGCTCTCTCTACACCTTTTTCATTCATTAGACGTTCCCCTCCCTCAAATCTCCATACACAGGACTGTTTACCATTCACAAAGCTTGGATGGTTGGTTTTACGGCATTCATGTTCAATTTTGAAGCCTAAAGACAGATTTCTTGAGCTCCTATCACCTTCGTAGTGTTCAAAGCAATGGGTCAAGGCTGGAACGTGTCATTTCGCTCACCCAAAATGTTGCACTTGTAAGGGCTTGGGTTGAATTATAGTAACAGTACCGATGTCATTGACCATGGTTGATGTCGTCGGGTAAAGTTTTCCCCTTGAAGATTATTCCCACATTTGCCAAGGAGAGGGCCACAATGGTCTTTATATGCTAAAGGGCTTCGAATGTTAAATGGAGCATAAGCTCCACATGACTTCACACTTTTGCAAAGTGCAACAATCGGCTAAGGCATGAGTCTAAGGTAAAGACCCTAATGGGAGACACATGGCCCTGAGCTCGAGCAAAATTCGACTAAGGCACGAAAGGTAAATTGCCAGTTGAAAAGGATGTCAGGATTGCGCCATGTGGCATGATCCCATGTATTCCAGTGCCCAGAAATTGGAGATTGAGTGAAAATCAGCTGAAAATGTGAGTGCCCAAATGCCACGTGGCACAAATTTAGGCCCCAGAGTCCACACTAACTGAAAATGTGAGTGCCGGAATGAGCGACACATGGCCCCAAGCTCAGACCAAAATCAGTTCGGGTCAGAAGCCAAGATTGTGCCACGTGGTGCAATCCCATGTAGGTGGGCATTGAGAAGGGAGAGTTCACAAAGTAGAGAATAGTCTAAGGCCTGCGAACACGAAATAATGGCACGAATTCAAGGCCCGCATTATCAGAGCCCAAGATAGAGTTGAGCAATGGAAAAAGTTGAGAGCTTGGGGACCAATTAGAGCCTGCCACGTGTCCCATTCAATAAAAGGGACATGATTTCCGGGCCATATCTTTTGATTGACGGCACCAACTCAAGCAAAGGTGGATTTGTTGGAATGCTCTCGAAGAATGTTGTTAAATGAAATATATTTTGAGCTCTGAGCACTGTGCTTTGAGAGCAGTTCCTAATCAAACTGTTTTGAAAGCAGTTCCTAATATGCCACAAGGAAGGTTTCCGTCCTCGTTGGATGCCACACTATGGATTTTCCCCCTTAATGGAGTTGGAAATAGAGAAATCAGCACAAATGAGCCTATGCAACTCCTCGTATACCCTTTAGTTGGCGCCAAGAGTCATAAGGGTGAATTTTCCCCATGACCGACCATTTTAAGTGCTTGCTTCTATTTTTAATTTGTCTTTATGAGCTCTCCAGCCTAGCCGACCTGCCTTAGGGAGGAAAAATACAAGAAGAAAGCGTTAATAGCAATGAAAGAAAACATAAATGAAACCCAAGGACTTCCCTTGTTCAATTTTTTCTTGGCCACGGGAAGAAAAATGGCAAAAAGTCTTCAATTGGATCTAATTCGAAAAAGGGGACATTACATTTTTTCTTTCAAATGCAAAGTGTTTTCATTGTAACGGGTTCCTCCCCCTTGGAATGTGAGGTGGCTCTGTTATTTTGAGTACCAGATTTCTAAGTGTTTCAGCCTCTATATCTTATCTTTATAAGGCCTCAATGCCTCTCTCACAAATTTAATAGATTGTGCATATTTTAGACATTAATATAAAGTTGATGGAGGCTCATATCTGCCCTTTTAGCATTGTGTTTCGGTGCTCTTGCCTTTTGTTTCTTTGTGATATATTGTGTGTGGGTGGCACTTGTAGGGTCTCTACTCCATTGTGTTGTACAAAGACAACAGAGGAGGTATCCCTAATTCCTTTGGTGCATCGCCATATTTCATTTCAGTTTTCTCCTGCACCCTTTTCCCCTTGCAGATTGTTAGCTTAAGATTAGTTTGAGTGTTAGGTATAACAATAGTTAGTTGAAGAGCTAGCTTTGTCTAGAGGAGTGCCTCAAAGGAGCATGGTCCTACAACTTAGGAGGCACTCCCCAACTAATTGTCCCTAAGAGCATAAATTTCTTGGACAAAAATTTCTGGCACGCCCATTGAGATGGTTCTTGCTTAATGAAGACGACAAACTCATTTTAAGAGCAAGAATCCCTTATTTTTCTACTAAGTTGTCGTGTGTTTCTAGTTATATGGGTTTTTAGCCATTTCAAGCACGTGATGACTCCAATATGCCTTGTTTTGCATGATTAGACCTTCATTGCAGTATATCAGAAGCTTTCAAACAAGAAGCATCAAGAAGGTGAGAGCTTTGAGTTGCAGCTATCACCAATGAGCAAACCTATTTAGAGATTTGTATCCCCTCCTCCTAGAACTCAGTCCACACCCCCTACAAATTCTTCTCCCCAAATCCCTCTGAGAAATCTCTATCCAGTTTTAAAATGTTGGATTTTTGGTGAAGAAAACACAAGAACAGAATAAAAATTGCCATTTTTGGAAAGGGTCTGGGAAGATGTAGCAGCAAAAACTTTCATGTGCCATAACTTTCATTCTATGTCTCCCTTTCGGGTGTCGTTTTCTGTAAAAGTGCATATTTTCTCGAGCTCTACGCATCGATGGCAATATTTTTCTTATTTTCATAAAATCCATTTTTGCACCGTTTTGGACCAAGCAACTTCTTGCAATCTTCTGAAAGAATCCTGAGCTCTGATCGCCTATAAACATATTAGTAATTAAAAATACCGGATAGCTTTTCAAAACCCTAGGCCTAGGGAAAGATTTGGCAGGAAGAATGAATAGGCTACAGGAATTGCCGGAGAAAACAAACCAAAACACAGACAAAAGGAAATAAAACAAAACAAAAGAAGTTGCAGGCAATTGCTCGAAAATTTCTCCAATTAGCTGATCTGCAAAAATTCTTCCCCCCAGGTGAATGTTCTATGGTAATAATGATGGGGTGAAGTGCTTTATATAGCCTAAATCCTTCAATTTTAGCTCAATCTACTTTTAAAAGAACTTTATTTATTTAATAAATAAAATTCTCTCAGACAAAACCTGGCGAAGGGATGGAGTGAGTTTTAACATGTGGGTACTTAAGAAATTTGGCTTTTATGACTCTCTAGGGGTACCTTAGAGCAATGCAAACAATTACAGGCAAAACAAACACAAAACGACTCGTTACTTTGAAAAGAACAGATTTTTTTTAAAAGGGGTAGTCCCAAATTTCAGGGTGAAATCTCAGGGACACCACACTCTCACTTGAACTAGCTCACAGGTTAGAATTGGAGCATCATGACACTGGGACAATCAGAACTGCAGAACTTGTGGAGCTGGAAGAGGTCATAGAAAGAGCCAAGAGCAGACTTATAGATCACCAACAGATTGTCAAAAAGTTGTTTGAAAAGAAGGCTCATCCTCAGGAATTCAAGGAAGGAGATCTTGTGCTGAAATGGAATGAAGACAGGGCTAAGCCTAGGAGGCATCAATAGTTTGACACAATTTGAAGTGGCCCATATTAGGTGACAAAGTGCAAGGAAAGCAATGCCTTTGAATTGGCAAGGCTTGATGATGAACCCCTACCTATCCCAATCAATGGGGTATTTCTCAAGAAATACCATGAGTCTATTGCAAGCATTTGTAGCATATTAAACTTAGTTTCCCCTTTTGTGTTGTTTCTCTTGTGTTGTGTTTTCCCTTGCCACTCTACTTTTTGCATAATAAGTGGTGTTACACACCCTACACTTTCCAATTGGGAAGTGTATGTGTATCATTTTTATAAATATGTTTTGTTGTGCACTGTTTTGGAAGTTATTTTCAAAGTTTAGAAGAAGAGGAGCCGAAGTGAAAGATTAAAAGGGTTTTCAAGCTCCGAGGTCAGAAATTTCAGATTTTAGTGTAGCCTTTATTCTCACTAGATGCTAAGGCTATTGGTCTTTTCATTTAGCAAGCAAATAACCCATGTGAGTCATCAAAAATGTTGCCAAAATGAGCCTCAAGCTTCATTTTGAGCAACTGAACTATATTACCCCTATTTTATCACATTGTTTTAATGCTTTCACAAATTTTTTGGATGTTCTGGGGTCTATAGAGGATTATGGTGGCATTTAGCTCACTTGCAGGATCTTGTATCAACAACTCTCTCTCCACCTTTCTCATTCATTGGGCGTTCCCCTCCCTCAAATCTCCATGCATAAGATTGTTTTCCATTCACAGAGCTTGGATGAACAGTTTTAAGGTTTCATGTTCAATTGTGAAGCATAAAGACGAATTTCTCGAGCTCATGTCACCTTTGCACTGTTCGATGCAACAGCTAAAGGCTGGAAGGTGTTGTTTCGCTCACCCAAAATGTTGTAAGGGCCTAGTTTTAATTTCAGTAACAGTCCCAATAGCATCAACCATGGTCGATGCCATTGTGCAAGGTCTTCTCCTTGAGGATTATTCCCACATTTGTCGAGGAAAGGGTCACAGTGGTCTTTATATACAAAAGGGCTTCTAATGTTAATTGAGGCAAAGGCTCCGCATGACTTGACACTTTTGCAAAGCGCGAAAATCGACTAAGGCATGGGTCTGAGGTAAAGACTCAAGCGGGAGACGTGTGGCCCCGAGCTTAGGCAAAATTTGACTAAGGCATGAAAGGTAAATTGCCCAGTTGACAAGAAAGTCGGGTTTACGCCATGTAACATGATCCCATGTAGTCGCGTGCCGAAAGGTGAAGATTGAGCAAAGGTCGGCCAAAAAACCGAGTGCACAAATGGCTACCACGCGGCACAAATTTGGGGCCCGGAGAAATGACCAAACATGAAAGCCCCAAATGAGCAACATATGGGCCCAAGTTTGCGCCAAAATCGGTTAGGGATGGAAGCCAAGATTGTGCCACGTGGTGCAATATCGTGTAGTCAGGTGTCGAGACGGGGGAGTTCACAGAGAAGAGAACAACCTGAGGACCGAGAACACAAAATTGTGCCATGTGGCATGAATGACCCGCATAATTATAGACCAAGATAGAGTTGAGCAACAAAAACTGTTGAGAATTAGGGGACCAATTAGAGCCTGCCACATGTCCCATTCAATAAAACAGACATGACTATAGTCTAGAGATTAAATTGTCTCTAAGCTTTAATGGCACAGGTAAATTGCAGGGCTCTAGGTTTTGGGCCATATCTTTTGATTTCGATTGCCAAATCAGGCAAAGGTGGATTCGGTGGAAAGCTCTCGAAGAATGCTATTAAATGGGATATATTTTGAGCTTTGAGCCTTTGTGCTTTAGAGAAGTTCCTAATCAAATCCCCTACTATCATTTTTTTCATTTAATGCAAGTCGAAAGAGGTTTAAGAGCTTGACTAAGGCCATTTCTTCAGTCCGACACCTTGTTTTAGCACGCAGAACTATTTTACATCAATGCACCACCCATTTTCAGAAGATGTGTGATCTAACATTACTTTTGCAAGGACTTTAGAGTTGAGAGTTGGTTCTGCTGCATTCAATGTTTGCAGCCACTTTTGGGCAAGATTTTGGTTTCCAAGATTCAACATTTCCCTCTCATTTCTCTTTCTCCTCTTCTCTGCTCTATAAAATGCAAAGGGTGTTCATTGTAAAGGGTTCCTCCCCCTTGGAATGTGAGGCGGCTCTACTATTTTGAGTGCCAAATATTTCTAAGTGTTTCAACCAATGTATCTAATCTTTATAAGGCCCCACTCCCTCTCTCACGACTGTAATAGATTGTACATATTTTAGACATTAATACAAGGTTGTTATGGCTCAAATTTGTCCTTTGGCGTTGTGTTTGTGTGCTCTTGATGTTTATTTCTTTGTGATATATTGTGTGTGAGTGCCAAATATTTCTAAGTGTTTCAACTGATGTATTTGATCTTTGTAAGGCCCCACTTCCTCTCTCACGACTGTAATAGATTGTGCATATTTTAGACATTAATACAAGGTTGATTATGGCTCAAATTTGTCCTTTGGCATTGTGTTTGTGTGCTCTTGATGTCTATTTCTTTGTGATTTAGTGTGTGGGTAGCACTTTCGTGTCCCCAGATTTCACCCTGAAATCTGAGACTGCCCCATGTAAAAATTTTCGTACTTTTAAATAATATGTCGTTTTGTGTTTTTATTGCCAGAAAGTGCCTGTTTTATGTCAGAATATTCCCAAAGTGTCATATAAGTCAATTTCGTCAAATACCCAGACACCCAAACTCGTTATATTCTGTCGTTGGGGTTTGCCTGCGGGAAATTTTTATTTAATTATTTTAAGTCCCATTTGAGGTAAATTGTGCTCCGATTTAACCCTGTTGAGGTTTTACATATCAATATTCCCATATACCAATAGGGTTTTAACCAGGAATGAATCCTGGGCTTTCTCTGTGACTTCTGGCAATGTTTTGCGTTTTTGGTATTTTTCTCATTTTGTTTTCTGTGAAATTTCTCTAGGTCAATTCCTTTGTCGGTTCAGTCTGTTTTCTTGCCTGGAGTATCTGGAGATCATCTACGAACATCATGCCAGAAGGAATTTGCCACAGGAGGTTTGGTTTTCTCTAAAAAGACGAAGTCATGCACAAAAAAAAGGCCTCTTCTGGGCAAGTCGCATTTTTGGGAAAGGAAGGTTTTAAGCTATAATGGGATTTTTGGTAGCAGCAAGCAGGTTGGAATTTTGTTCCTGCTTGGCAGGGTACTTTTTCCTATGGGAGCAAAGTCACTTAAGTCATAATGGAAAAATTAGAGACAGTAGGCAAGCGGGAATTTCTTACCTACCTTGCAGGGTGAAAATTCTCATTGTGAAATAAAAGAAAATCAGTTAAGGCATTGATGAGAATTTCTTATCTGCCTTGCAAGGCAAAAAATCTCATTATGAAAGTCAAACAGCTTAAGTGGACCATGGGATTTTTGGAGCTGCAGTGCAGAGTGATTATTCCCATCAAAAAGTGACTTTTAAAAATAGAATTCACCCTTGCCAAAAAGTGCGACCCACCTTGGGTGAATAAGAATGCATTTAATAATATTTACTAATGTTTATTCACCCAATTTTGGTGCCCAAACATGAGGAAAAGTCAACACAGGATGAGAGGATAAAGGAAATTGGAAATAGAATCCTAAAATTAAATAAATTTAATTTATTTAATGCAGCCCTCTATCATGCAAAAAAGTGCAACCCACCTAGAGGAGAAATAATACTTTTTAAAGTATTTATTGATGGAATTAATTCCTATTTTGGGCGCATGAGGTCAAAGCATAGTGTGAAGTCAATGTAGACTGGAAGTAGAAAGCTAAAATTAAATAAATTTAATTTATTTAATGGCAGCCATGAGCATGCACAAACTAGGTGCCCAAATTGAAGAGAAAAGAATGATTTTTAATTAATTAATTGCCGGGAATAGGAAGGGCAACTATTAATTATAGAATGATGAAGATTATATAAGCATGGGCTGCCATATTAATGGAGTTATTAATTCTTTAGCAAAGGAGTGCAACCCAAGCAATTTTGGTGCCCAAAGGAGAAATTTTGCTCAGAAAACGGTGTTTTCACTGCCGGAAAGCTTCAAAGTTTGGCACCTAGGTTTGAAGGAGCTTGATTTAAGTCTGATTAATTGTTTGCATAATGGTGCAGGTGCCCAGGTGAAGTTGACAATATTTATGCTTGGTTTGCATGCAAACAAAGCCTCAAATTTTAGGGCAGTAGGCTTTATATGCAGATTTTTATGATAAAAATCAAGTGTTCATGCTCTGGAATCCATCTTTGTCTGAATTAATTGCAGGTATTCATTACAAGTGCTTATATAATTGAAAGGGAGTTTAAATCAATGTCCAATACATTGAGTATATCTTCCGAATCTGAAGAAATTCCCAGATCTGCACCAATTGTAAAGAATTCCAGCCGAATTAAAAGAAAAAAAGTTGCTCAGACGAAGATTGCTCTGGCCATGGCGAAGCATGATGAAAGAAAAGGATCTGCAAAATCATCCATAGCTTCCAAACCCAAATCCATAATTGCAAAGTCTTCATCATCTTATTTCTGACACAGCCCGTGTAGAAGTCAGTACATGGAGAATTCCTTCTAGGATCTTGTGCATGTGTTCCCAATCTTCCAGTTCAAGCCTTCATTGATTTTGCTTTCATCCGAAGTGCTTTCGAGAATTTTTTATTGCTCATATGCAATTAAAAATAAAAATGATGAGTTATTTACAGCAAACATTGCACTAATGCATGTACTGGAGAAGAACTACAAAAGCTTTAAGGATAAGAGGGAAGAAGGGGCAAAGGCAACACCCGTAAGCAAAATTCCAGATCCAGCCACTTCCAAATCCAGTTGTTTCCAGATCCAGTATGGTGAGAATCAAGGGCAAAAGAATCAACTGCATGCAGAATATGAAAAAAGAACAAGACTGCAGCTTTCCTCTTCCTTCTTCTTTCCTCCGACAAAGTAATTGAACGATCAATTAAATTATAAAACTTAAGTGATTGGTTTAAAATCCATTACTTGAAGAAGTCAACTACTTGGAAATAGGTGGCAGACATGCAAAATAGAAGGTTCTATCTTCAGTTGCAAATCATGCATGTCATGCAAAGAGGAATTCCAAGAGGGAGATTGTCAATTGTTTCCTTTCCGACTTCCACATGTGTCAGTTCAACTAAAAGCTTCCTATTTGTAATTTCCCCTCTACATGCTATAAGTAAAGGAAGAACCTACGGGTTAAAGGATCAGAATTTGTAAACAACATTCTTGTGTTCCATACTTTGTGCTGAAACCCCTGATAGCTATTTGAAGCAAAGGAATAGAAAGGAGCAAATTTCCGAAAAACTTTGTGTCACGGTGCATTTTGTTTCTAACTTTTGGTCTCAAATCTACTTATAAACTTTGTGTTATTTTAGATCTAGATCTGAAAGTTGTCTTTGCTTATAATTTTGTGTGTTAATATTTATTGGTTTTGTCTATGTGCATGCAATCAACTTTGTAATCTATTGATTGGATTGCACATCTTCCCTCTTTCTTTCCTGTGTTTTTATTATTTCCTTCTTCATCAATTATTTCTTTTCTTAAACAGATGCTTACTTGTTGCAAAACTATACAACCATGGTTCATGAGCTGCATGGTTAAAGTAATACCCCCATATAGATACTAGCATATTAAATTGACAAATCTTACACGGGAGCCTCACCGGTAAATGAGGGAGATTTATCTCATAACTGCCTAAGTTTTCAGCTATGCAAAAAATCTAGCCAACACACTTGCATGGTTTATGATCCTCTGTGTTATAGAAAGACAAAGGGGGGGACAATCCCTAATTCTTATGGTGCATCACCATCTTTCATTTCAGTTTTGTCCTCCCCCATTTTCCCCTTGTAGATTGTTAGCTAAGGATTAGTTTAAGTGGTAGAAATTAGAGTAGTCAGTTGAAGAGATGGATTTCTCTAGAGGAATGCCTCAAAGGAGCCAAGGTCCCACACTGATCCGTAAACATGAGTAAACACTCTACTTTTTCAACTGTTTACCAAGATCTTATTAATTCATCAGTTTCTTGACTTTCATCAATTTCAAAACTGATTAAAATATGATTAAAAATATGATACGAAATGTTTTTTAAAACTGATTTCAAACTGAATTAAACTTGCAAGAATTCATTCACATCTGTGATCCATTTAAACCATTCAGATTTTTCTTTTACTTGATTTAATCAATTTCCCGTAAAATCGCCAACGGATTAAAATTACATCCACATTAAAAATCTGCAAATTATCATAAACTGAATGCAAAATCAGAATAACACGACACAAGGATTGTTTACGGGTTCAGAATTCCTCCGTCACCGGGTTCAATTAGAACCGATCCATTAATGTTCAAATTTACAAGTACAGATAAAAACTTACAAAATCAAATAATGAATCACATAAACCTGCCAAAAGACTCTGAGAACCCGTGAGCTCTGAAAAACTTCAGATTTTGCTCTCCGTGTTTGTTTTCGGCCTCATAGTTGACTGTCCTTCAGTTCTCCATCAAAGCTACACAAAAAAAGCTTTACAATAATGGCATATGAACTCCAAAATGGACAAATGAATATATCAGCAGATTTGTCTTTGAATTTTGCACAACTTCCTAGTTGGCTCCAAGACCTGGTTCGGCTCTTAACTGCTTCAAAAATGTAGATTTCCCAAAACTACCAATTATGGTCTGCACACAATCACCTGAGTTCCCCACTTCAAGTAACATCGAGCTCCTTTTATAACTCGCTGAGCTCATGTGGAGTGGCGGTGAGCTTATTCTTGGCAAACCGATGGTTGGACATTCGAACCACCCCAACCACCCACCAACTTATTTTTGCCCCATTTGGAATAAATATCCCACATCGCTTGGGCGTGGACATTGGTGGTGGTTTATATTTGGCTCGCTCGTCCTATGTATTAGTGGTTGCGGCCACACTTATGCTTTGTTTTTCCGTCCACATATGGCTTGGTCGTTGCATTGTGTACTGCCACGTAATGTGGTGCATGAGTTAGTTGCCACGAGGCGAGCTTGGTTGGTCAGTGCATTTTGTTGTGCCCGAGTTTGTTGTGGCCGGTCCCTGCTGGTTATGTTTGGAGGTTTATTGGAATGCCGAGTGGATAGGCCGAATTGTATGTCGTTGGAGATATAGCTTGCCAAACGGAATACCAAGTGGAGATTTTGTTATCTTGGGCTCGACTGATGTGGATGGGGCTCGCCGCATTCAAGCAATGTGGGAACTGAGGTGGCAGCGTGCCGAGCTGACCCTGACAACTCGCCCTATACACAGCATTGTTAAAACATTGCAAATATATATCCCACATGCAATATACAAATAATATCAGTGGCATATATATATAAAATTGTGGCAATAGAAATATGAAATAACAACGGCAAAGACACCCCTCGGATAAAAAAGTGTGTGAGGGCCCCTAGCCAACAAATAGCGGGGCCCACCCATCTGAAAATGAGCATTGAGGACCGAAGGTCGCAAAACTATTTTTTTACACTTTTGCTCACGTTCATTTTGCCACGTGTCGCAGCGTGATTCACCAATTGCCCCTATTCTCTCCTTCAACTAGCATCTTCTGCAGACAGTAAATTGCTCCAATGGAGTCCATTTTTCGTGTTCAAACAAGCGACGGGAAGCTCTTACAATCTTCTACAATATTGTAACAATCGTGGGAGATTTAGAGAAACTCTGCCCACTGATTTGATCTTTGGATCACACACTTTACGGGGCACTCCCCAAATGATTTTCCCTGGGCCCACAAATTTCTTGGACAACAGCTTGGGTGCCTATTGTGTGTGCAAGGCCGATCCTTGAGCATTAGGATTAGGGTTTGGAATGAACCTCCAATGCCTATATGTTGTAAGGCCAACCCTCAACCATTAGGGTTGAAGTTGTAACGCTTGTATTTTGATATTGTAACGAAGAGATAGAAGATGTCTTTTTTGTTGTAAACAAGCTCTACTCAAAATGAAGTTTCACCCTCAAAGAGGCCTGCGAAATCTGAATATAAGCAAGCTCTAAGTCCTTTCTCGAGTTTATTAGCACTCAAGTTCTTTGCATTCTGTTATTTACAATTTTCATTAATATTTTGCAAGCAAGTTCATATCAAGCAGTGTCAAAGCTCTTTCCAAGGCCATCTTTCAGCAGTAGACTATCAACCGTAAACTCTCAGCTCACCCACCGTGGATCTTCATGGTCAGAACTTGGTAACAGAAGTGCTAGTACTAATCTTTCCTACCCCAAATCAAAAAAAATCCTGTAAGTACCTTTTTTATTTTTAGATAAGAAACCATGTGTTAGTGATTTTAAAATATCCACTAACAGTTGGCATTTTTGGCTAAAGTACACGAGACGTGTGTGAAGTGAGGCAAAATTCAACCCATTATCACAAGCTCCTAGATAGCATTGCACGCATACTTGAGCTTCCACATACCTTCTGGTATATCGAAAGACCTCATAGTTTGTTTTTTTCGAAGCCTAGCCATAAGAAGCCTTCACCCATCTATAATTTGTGGTGAATCAATAAGTGGTTAGCCCAAGGAAGTTACTCGTATTTTACCTAGGAGACAAGATAATGAACTACGGAAATGGTGATCCTCCATAGTGTTCTAGAACATTGGCCGACGCTATTTACGAAAGGGATCGGTATATATGTGAGCCCACGAACCTAACACAACATGTAGCAAACACTTCCTATTATAACCCTAACTATGGTAACTCCAATAGAATGTGTTGAAAAACAATTACAGAAGACTGATTTGAGGTAGTTACAGAGGCAGTTATAAAGAGTTCCAAAGACAGTTACAGAGGCATTTAGAGAGATAGTTACAGAGGACATAATAGCTCAATAAAATCCTACCATTATTGAGCCCATCAAGAAGTCAGTCAGGTCAGAAAATTTACACAAATAACAAAAGAATTGAAAAATAGAATTCATTTATTTCCCACCTATCTTAAACCAAATTTTCTCTTCCTCCTAATCATTTTGGTATAAAATTTAAAAAAATGCTGCTCTCATATGATGCTAGTGACCTAAGCCAAAGAAATGGACCAAATTCTAGATGACATCAAAAACAATCTGGTTAGAACACTCCACTACGATCTCATAGATGACTTCGAAAGCATATTGATAAGGTTGAATGCCAAATAAATTCCATACACAGTGGACATAGCCAACAATGAACAATTTGGGGGGATAGTCTCAAACTCCTCGACTAGACTTCCCAAAATTTTCCAATGTTGACCCAACAAGTTGGCTATAGAAAGTAAAGAAATTATTTTGTCCATCAGACTCTCGCGGATTAGAAACTTCCTATAGCTTCATTCAACATGGAACAAAAAGTCATCTAGTAGTACCGGTGATTGGCAAAATCATACACTACACTCACATGGACGGAGTTCAATAAACACTTGGCCACAAGATTTGGCCCTAGACTTCACAAGCACATTGACTAAACTAAGGCAAACTTGTTATGTCTGTGATTACTAAATAGAGTTTGAAAAATTGGGCAACCGAACATCAAGTATGGTTGAGGGCTTTTTCAAAAGTTGTTTCATCAATGCATTAAAGGAAGACATCAGGGGAGAGTAAAAATGTTAGAACCCACTACCTTGATGAAAACAATTGGATTGGTTAAATTACCTAAAAATAAACATACATCCCAACATCGTCCATATAAACCATCACAAGTCACAATCCAAAACCGTCTTGACCTATACCCCAATCAAGGCGGTAGACCAATTGTCAAGTGCCTAACTCATGAGGATATGGCTGCTCGAAGAGCCAAAGGGTTGTGTTATAAATGTGATGATAACCATAGTCCAAGCCATATATGAATCAAACAAATCATATATCTACTAGATGTTAAGGCACCTTCCACATTTAACATGTTGTCTAACTCAAACAACAACTCAGGAGATGAACAACCCAATCGGAATAAACTGAGTGAAGATTCTACCCCGAAATTTCAATACATGCCTTAGTTAGGATCACGACCCTCTCAAACGATGAAAGAATTTGGATACTTCAAAGGGCATCACCTAACCTGTAATGTCCCCAAATGGGTATATTTTGCCCTAAATGGATTTTAGGCAAACCCCAACCACTAAATGCAACTTGTAGACAAAATACCAATAAAGTATCATGCAGATCTAAATTAAACATGGGAAGTGCAACTAGGGTATGAAAGAAAACTCATGACTAGCACTTAAACTTTGATAATTCCACTCCAATCTGATCCTTCAATTTTATAAAGGTAAAATGTGAAGAAAAATATAGATTTTGATGCACAAGAAGGCTGAAATTAATTTATTTTGAAACCCCAATCTGCAAAAAATTATGGCAACTTCAAAAATTCATAACTCACTCAAAAATGCTCTGATTCACACAAATAAGCTATGCACGGAGTTAGAAAAATAGGGAGAATGCAATGATGTTACCCATTCATACAATTGACCACCATAAGTGCCCTAAACAGCAAAAACACCAATTCGCCCTAGGGTTTTTGGCTGGAAACTGTAGCAAAAACATCTAGAAAAGAGTGGGAAATATAACAACAAACTTCTCTTCCAAACCCTTAACAAAAATCTGCAACCTTTATTCCGGCTAACTCAATGATGCTCAATGGAATCCCTTGTGTAGAGAATCCTCACAAACTAGAGGAAAAGTTTTCGTCCTTCTCTAGACTCTAGGAGGGTTTTCATCCTCAGAGAGAAAATGCAAGCCAAAAGCTTTACATACAAATCTAAAATTTGATAATAAACAAGTGATGCCTCTTCTAAGCAAGTCAACTTGTTTATATAGAGATGGCCCAACTAACCTCCTTCAACACCCAATTTTGTCCCTTCATTTAATATTTTTTTCACCCACTTTCCTTCCTAGTGCAAGTCACATTTTTCTAGAGTGGATAACTTTGGCTCATATGCTTTTGCTTTTTTAATTTATTTATTGTTAAGTTACTAATAAATTATTATAAGTGCATATAATGTTTCTTTTTATTTTATTTTTATTTTGCACTTTATAATAAAATATTGTAACTTAAGTCACCCTTATATTTTTCCCTTAGCCGTTGGGTAGACAAAATAGGCTAAGGGTCTTCAATTGGCAAGGGGATATTACAGTCCTCCCTTCCCAAAATTGTTTGGCCTCAAGCAATTCCAATTTTGTTTTGTCCAAGTGCCATGCACAACAGGCAAAACATGTTCAAGCGATCCACAAGCCTGGCCCCTATGCCTGTTAAGTGGGTTAAAACTTGCCACCATATATCATTCACAAGATGCTCATATACATATACTTGGAACAATGATTCAACAAACTCCATATTGAAGACTTCTGCTTCAATCTTATCATGCATCTTATGATGGAAATAAATTGGAATATGCAGCAATAAATAAGACACATTATTATGCTCATCATACCTTTGAGTATCATCAAGGTCTTCACCATCCTTTGTCTTCAGGATTATTTGAATTTGTTGTATCAATTCCTCATTATTTTTGTCAACAATGTCTTGAATATCTTTATGAGTCAATTGCTGCAATAAATAAGACGACATACCTTTTTCCACACAATCCTCAACTCGTGCAATCTGCCCTCCTTGGAAAGAACTTTGCACATTCCTCGCTGCCACAACTTGAGGAATACCATTCCTAATACCTTGTTGCCCACAAATTGAAGAAGTCTTTGCCTTGAACTCTTTTAGGTGTTGTTTCGCTTGAGCAACTATCAATCTAACAGCTCTAGCTTTGTTATTCCATTCCTCACACTTTCATAGAGTTTCCATCACATCCTCCTTTCTTGCATATATGAATTTCTTCTCTTGTCTATTATTAATTTCTCTAGCAAGCAAAGTTTCACTAACACAATTGTTATGCTCAATGGAAATCATACCTTTTGAAGCTTCTTCTTCCTGTATGTTGGAATATACAATGGGCTGATTTTTCTCCAATTGTAGATCTGAATTGGTAACCTCCATGATTTTGTTTCCTTTCTCAACCTGAGCATCAAATCTCTCTAGAAAGTTTTGTGAGAAATCTACAAGTGAATCAACGGATTCGACCCCTTGGGTTTTCAACAAATGACGCCACCATTTATGTGTGCTTCTCTAGCCATGTATCTAGAGATAAGCTCGAGTGCATCATCTTGACACATAGGATTATACCACAAAAAATTCTTAAATTCATTCAAACAACATCTAGCAGATATTTCCTCAGTTCCACCAAAGAAAGGGACTTGGGCCCACTTCATCTTCCCTTTCAACTGCATTCAAACCTGATTTTTTTATTTCCTTCCTCACAAGTTGGGAGGATACATTACTCTGATATTATTGTAATGTCCCCAAATGGACATATTTTTCCCTAAATGGATTTTAAGCAAACCCCAGCCACTAAATGCAAATTGTAGACAAAATACCAATAAAGTATCATGCAGATCTAAATTAAACATGGGAAGTGCGACTAGGGTATGAAAGGAAACGCACAACAACCAGCACTTAAACTTTGATATTTGCACTCCAATCTGATCCTTTAATTTTATAAAGCCAAAATATAAAGAAAAATACAGATTTTGATGCACGAGAAGGCTGAAATTAATTTATTTTGAAACCCCAATCTGCAAAAAACTATGGCAACTTCAAAAATTCATAACTCACTCAAAAATGCTCCAATTCACACAAATAAACTCTGCACACACTCAAAAAAATAGGGAGAATGCAATGATGTTACCCATTCATACAACCACTATAAGTGCCCTAAACAACAAAAACACCCATTCGCCCTAGGGTTTTGGGCTAAAAATAAAAGCAAAAACATAGAGAAAAGAGTGGAAAATATAATAACAAACTTCTCTTCCAAACCCTTGACAAAAATATGCAACCTTATTCCTTCAACTGCTGAAAATAACGGCTAACTCAATGATGCTCAATGGAATCCCTTGTGTAGAGAATCGTCACAAACTAGAGGAAGGGTTTTCATCCTTCTCTAGACTTTAGGAGGGTTTTCGTCCTCAGAGAGAGAAAATGCAAGCCAAAAGCTTTACACACAAATCTGAAATTTGATAATAAACAAGTGATGCCTCTTCTAAGCAAGTCGACTTGCTTATATAGAGAGGATGGCCCAACTAACCTCCTTCAACACCCAATCAGATTTGTCCCTTCATTTAATATTTTGTCCACCGACTTTCCTTCCTAGTGCAAGACGCATTTTTTTCTAGAGTGAATAACTTTGGCTCATATGTTTTTGCTTTTTTTTATTTATTTATTTTTAAATTACTAATAAATTATTATAAGTGCATATAATGTTTCTTTTTATTTTATTTTTATTTTGCACTTTATAATAAAATATAACTTAAATCATCCTAATTTTTTCCCTTAGCCATTGGGTAGACAAAATAGGCTAAGGGTCTTCAATTGGGAAGGGGTAATATCATATTACATAACCATCCTCAATGACTCGAGAAGTATTCATAACTTCACTAACCTGAGGGTGGCTAAAAAGGTAGCTTGTTATGTGTACTCATGCAATAACTTCGAGGTGATGGTAGCTAACGGAGGAACATTGGCTTGTAAGGGAAAATGTTGAAATGTCCAAGTTTTGATGGGTAGTTACAAGCTCAAATTTTAAAATGTTCACACTTTCACTAGGTGGTTGTGACATCACTTTAGTGCCCATTGACTTTAATCCTTAGAACCCATCCTATTGGATGTTTTTCAATTATCGATGTGATTCACAGTTGCAAGATAACAATACACCTTAATAGGAATGGTAGCAGAACCTACTCAGGTTATTATTTCTCACCGCATGGCTAAATTGGTCAAAAAGGGTTTCACAAATGTGGTGGCTCGGTTGTGTGCAATTAATGTGACAAAAACAAAGGCATCCACAGAATTGCAATTAATTCTTCATAAGAACTAACAAGTGTTCGACAAACCTCAAGGATTACAACAACGCTCCCATGACCATGTTATGCAACTAGTTCCTAGGAGTCAACCACCCAACATCCAGCAATATCATTAACCTTACATGCGCAAAAAATGAAATTGAAAAGATGGTCAAGGCATTGTTGGACATAATGGTCATTTGGACAAGTGTGAGTCCATATTCCTCTCCAGTGCTACTTGTTAACAAGAAAGATGGATCATGGTGGCTATGTGTGAATTTCTGAGAGTTGAACAAACTAACAATCAAGGACAAATTCCTAATTCTGGTGATGAATTGAATAATTAAATCTAATGGAAATAAAACCCTAATATGCAAGAGAAGGGCAAGAAAAAGACTCGTCCCCCTCTTCTAACATGGTCTTGCATCACGCCTTTCATACCTACCACTCATTATCGTAAGCACCATCATTACCTGAGGGATTACCATTACACTGAACCCCACACACCACACCTAGGCATTACACATTACATCTTACCATGCATTGCGCGTCATACATTATCCATTCTACATTATACTAGTCATTTTACACGTCACCTTTGTCCCGCATTTGGTCTCATCACATACCGCGCATTTATCCATTACATAAATTTTTACGTATTACACTAGGTTGCATTTATATATGGGCCTAGCTTTACATTTCATCACCACATATCCTATTTTCCATATTTTCCATATTCTACATTGCATTCTTCATAACACGCATCTACACACCCTAGGCACCAGTTGGTCACCTATACTACATTGTTCTACGTGTTGCGCCCACCACCCTATGACGCACTTTAATTCCTTGGTCCATGCTCGACTGCCGAGGGTTTACAAATCAAATGGACCTTACACTCACCATGCAACATTTCATCATACGACCTTCCTAGGACTAGTGACATACGCTCTAGGCTAAATCGTCACCCATATCCATCACTACATTTCATAGTGGTATACACTTAAGGCTAAAGCACCACCTCACTCATGTCATTTTGTAGTGGTATACACCTTAGGTCAAATCACCACTCCCTTCACCATTTCAAATTACGGTGTCAACCGCCTAGCCCTCAATCATACTTCATCCTATCATCATGTAGTGGTATACACTTTAAGCTAAATCACCAACCTCCATTTTTTCATCTCAACAGTGGTATACACTTTAGGTTAAATCACCACACCATCCTTCCATCTCTTAGTGACATATGCTATAGACTACACCGTCACCTTCTTCAATCCATTTGTAGCGATATACACTTAGGGCTATATCATCACTTACTCATTCGACAAAGTCGTAATATACGCTTCTGCTATAAGGTTCATGCACATCTATTCTACGTGTCACATCTCATCACCACTACACATACACACTCATCGCAGCATGCTAGACACACACAACCAACAACTACTCGACCATTTCCCGATGACACACTCTCATTTACGGTTCATTCTTGACTGCTGAAGGGGGCAAACAAAATGAACCTCACTGCATACACTTCCATACACTCGGGGAGCACATTGCTCCTATCATACCATCTTGCATTCCATTCCATCCACCCACAACATATTGCATTGTCTTGGTGCATTTACTCTTGTTTACTAGTGTTTTGCATGATCACTTTACTACACATGTTAGCTTGATTTCTTATATGTCATTATCATACACACATGTGCGTTCACGCCTTTGTCTAGTGTGATCGCAGATACAAGACACTTACACACGGCATGGATGCTCGCCTTCTACCCTTACCATACTGGTTGTTGGGGGCATCCACATTCATCTCATATAGGTGCTATGGTTTCATTTTGTACTTAGCATCTTACATTACTTGATCATACACGCTTTGACATATTGGTTATTACACTAATATGCTAACGGGTGTTCCATGTGCAACATTTTTTTTTGCAGGATTACATGTTTCCACGACTACTTGTTTGCTTTTCTTTCCTTGTCTTCTTTGTTTGCCATTGTATGTGGTCTTTGCCCTTTGCTTGTGTGCATACTTGTTTGTTGTTCATGGCCATGACGGCTTTGCGTGTCTTGCGACATCATGAGTGATGTCCCATGTTTGCAACCCACTTTGTGCAATCTTCTTGTCTTCTTGCATGTTTACACTACTATGCTTGGTAGTTCTTACATTTTTTGTGTACTTTACACTTATTGCATATATGTGTTTGTGAACTACCACTTGTTTTAGCTAGCCATCCCTTTTGTGCGCGCCTTGGTTTCTACCAAGCGCTTTCCCTTTCCCCCCAGCATGTCAGAGTGCGGTAGGTCCTCTTTTAGGGTCACATTCTCCTTTCACCGTCGTAGCATGCACCCCCAAAGAGGGAGCCATCATTGAGGGTTTTGTCAAACTAACACAGCGTATTTACATTGGTTTAGTATAGTGCACTTTCCGCCCTTGGCATTGTGGGTTTACATACAACGAGTGAGTTCAGACCAGTCTACGAACTCCATACACAGTTGCTTTTACAAGACATGGTGTCCTTAGCATTTCTGGGGAGCAGTTAAAGATTGGAGGACACAAAGCATTTCCTCCCTATACTTCTTCAGCTAGTTGGTGTCGGATCGCCCAAAACACCAAGACGCTACAGAGATCTCTTCACACACATTTCAACATAAGCGGTTAAAGGATGGAGGACACAGAGCATTTCCTCCCTATACTTCTTCAACTAGGGTGGCGTGAGATCGCCCAAAAAACTCGCAACAATACAAGATATCCTTATGCACCCTTTTCTCTCGACATGGATCAAGTGCACATGTTACATTTACACTTTAATTTCGCGTATTTACATTTGCGTATTTCACGCATTTACATGCACATGTGTACTTTTACATAACGTTTTTACATACATATTTGAATACTTGATCATTTTCTGCTTGCAGGTCCGGCCGTATGAAAAACAAGCAGTCAAATTGGGGGCAACGACGACGACGGCGGCGGCAGGGGCAACAACAGCGCGACAACAACACACCGTGACGACACTTGCATTTACTAACCATGTAGGTACACTAAACATCGCAGCAGCTACACGCGCATTTCTCCCTAGGTTCACTCTCATCACTTTTTATGTGCATTTTTCATCTTTAGAATTACACGCTCATCCATCTTTTTTTTTGTCATCCCACGCTTGAGTCTAGTCCATCGGCATGTCTCTTCTACACTATTCATGAATATAAGGTATGCACTTCTTATCTACTTTATGTTACCGAGCTTTCCACTCACCAACATAAAGTAGGGGCAACATGTAGTCACATAATCTTGCACATTAGACATTATTTAGCCCGGCTTTATACTACTATTTAGAAGGTTCTCAAGTGACTAAAGTATTAATTAATCCCACCTTTCTGACCACATTATTTTACTTTTATTTCATCATTCCCGCATATTTACTTATGCATGCCTAGTCTATTTTGTCATTTTCCACCATTTTAGCCTAAACTAAGGCGCCCTACCCTGTACTGAGGCACCCTGATCTCACTAGGGGCGCCCTGGTCCATTTTTAATTTTCCCTCCACTTTTTGGGCTCTTTATGACCGTTTTTCATACTTATCTTTTTCCTAGTTGGCCTTGTCGGGGTTAATTACAAAATTAAAACTTGAGAACCCTATAAATATAGAGTTATGGAGCCATAATTAGGGTCCTAATGTCACACACTACTATCACTCCATCTAAAGTTGCATCCATTGCATTACTTGCATCCATTAGTGACATGCATCAAGGCTAGCGATCTACATCACACATCACAACATAGGGGGGATTTTATTCTATTCCATGCACACATTCTATTATATTTTTCTATAGTTATTATTGCTCGCTACTTCATAAAGTGCGACTGGCGCGAGAGCACCTAGGGCACAACATGCACACATGCACCAGAACTACATCCGGGTCCGAAATGTAGTGCAGTGCTTAGTGATAAGTCCACTAGTTTGGCGGTTGAGGTCAATTCGACCCATTCATTCTGCATCTTTATTTTTCCTAGGGTTTGATACTTCCTTTTGTATTGCAAGTTGTCACTACAATATCCAACACATTCGACACAACTTCGTGGATCTAGTGCAACAAACAGAAAGGGTTTCAGATCAACTTGCGACCATCCAGATTTTAGATTATGAGCATCTGCAAGAACCAAGATGCCTAAACTGCAAACCAGGGCAGTACCTTCCAAGGCACTTCAGTCAACTCAAAACCTCCAGATCTATCCTTCATAGGGTCTCTGAGTGTCCGTTATAGGTTTTGGAATCTACTATCAGACTTGCAACACTATGCAACATTCTCCAGCAATCAGCTAAGTCATCCTCTTTCTTTCTTTGGTACGATTAGGGTTTTATTTCACTTAGACTAATTATTTAGATCCATTTCATACTATTTTAATGCATTTATACAACATTTTATTCCTCCTAATTAGATTAACTAGGATTACTATTTCATTGCATTTAGTTCAATTTTAGTTACTCAACTAGTTCAACAACTCACAACTTTTTCTACAACTAAGTAGGGATACTCTTGGGATGGCAGTTGCTTGAGCTCTTAGGGACAAGTGGTGCTCTCTACAAAGTAAAATCTTTGGGAGAAGTTGTTGCAGGAATTACAAGCATCAGCTTTTATAGGGCATTTTGGGTTTTTAAAGACCTATGCATGGGTCAAAAGAAACTTCTTTGAGGATAGCATGAAACAATTTGTTGCGAAAATGTGATAGATGTCAACGTTTGCAAGGAGAAACTATTCAAACTCCTTGCACCCTACAACCACTACCGATTCCCACTACAATACAAACAGATGTCTCCATGGACTTGATTGAGGGGTTCCCCCAAGTCAGGTGGGAAATTAGTGATCCTTGTTGTGGTTGACAACCTCTCTAAATAAGCCCTTCTACTCATTAGCCTGTCCTTTCAACAAGTCCATTGTGGCATAAATCTACATTGATCAAATTTTCCATCGCCATGGTACGCCCTCTTCCGTTGTCTCAAATCGCAATCCCACCTTCACTAACAACTTTTGGAGAGAATTGTTTAAACAGCATACACAACTCAAAATGAGTTACGCATACCACCGTCAAACTAATGGACAAATGGAGATTGTCAATTAATGCTTAGAGACCTACTCACATTCTTTTTCCTTGGCACAACAAACTTGTAGGGCTAAGTGGCTCCTTTTAATGTCCCTTTCGGGCTCAAATTTGAGAAACTTTGATTTTCCCCAAAGCCCTAATGGAACATTGCTGGAAACGATGACAACCACGTGTAGGAAAACTGATTTTTATGACAGCAAACTGATTTTGTCCAAGAATTAGGGCAGCAACTTGTTTTAGGTCCACCAAACCCTAAGCAACCTAGGTTAAATTCATTTCCCACACACAAATTTTCAAAAATACATCATCAGCGTGAACCCTTGATGAAATCATGCAAAAAGAAACCATTAAACCATAAATTACAGACTGTTGGGATTAATCATTGCTCAAAAATAGCTGAAACTTCATAACTCCATAAATACTTGGAGAAAAAATGCAAATGATAGCTCAAAATGATCACAAAAATAGCAATTATCCAACAAAATTAGAATCAAATTTTTCCCACCACGAAAAATCACTGAAAAGTGATCCCGAAATCTCCAAATGAGTATATCAAGTTGGAAATGAATAAGGCAGCCCCAAAAAAAAGCATGCCCTAGATGAAATGTGTGCCCTAGCACTGATAGAAATTTATTTTCTGAAATTCTGAATTTTAATGCTCCAATGAGACTCCCAAATGAAGCCACCAATGCAACAAATGAGGATTTTCATCCCCAAGTGTTGTGACTATTGAGGGTTTTTGTCCTCGAAGGGTGAAAATGAGAGCTCAATGCTCCAATTTTCAAAAGAAGAGTATATAATTCACAAGATGATGATGAATAATGTCCATTTCCTAGACAAATAAAGAGAGTTTGGGTTTTCCAACAAACCCTTACGCTAAGTATGCAAACTAATGACTATCATAAAAAAGTGTCCAATCACCTGGTGCAAAAATTTCAAGCCTAAAATTCTGTTTGTGAGCAAGAAAAGGCAAAGCTACAGCTACAGCCATGCTTGGAGCAGCATGAATGGACCTTTGAGAGTCCATCATATGAGTGGGAATTATGAGGAGAATGCAAGCAATGGAAGAGAGTTAGTTAACATGTCTATGAGACATGAAGAAATGATGTTGAGAGCTCTTGTTTCCTTTAATGTGTTTGCTCTATGTGCAGGTCCAGGAATGGAGAAGAAAGAGAAGAAAAGGCGTAAGTGTGATTCAGTCCAGCATATCACATATATGAGAAGCAAGGCAGCAAGGTGAAACAAGATGATAGCATAACAACAGCAAGTGAAAGAGTTTGGCAAAAAAAAAAGGATACCATCTCAATAGGACAGCGGTGGATAGAGGAATCTGTGCATCACAACTCCCCTTAGTAGAGTGGGTAGAGAGTATGAGGAACGAAGAAGATAAGGAGGAGGAGCTAAGGTTGTTATCAGCCCAAGTAAATGATGAAGAATATGAGATTGCAGCTGAAGATGAAGGGGTGAAAGGAATGTTTTTACAAGCCCAAAAAGCACATGTAGAAAAAGTTGATATGGCAATAAAGGTAAAAGAGTTGCTTGATACATTTGTGACAACAATGAAGTTGAATTTTGGTATGGCTGCCAGCACTTTCACCAGCCACTTGATTACTCCCTTTGCTCGCATACAAAGGAGTTTACGAATTCCTTCAAACATAAGGAGCTATCTGATTGGTGATGGCTAGTATGGTATTTTCAGTACTTATATGGCTTTTTCCAGCCCCTACATTGTGCAAATTGTTGATTTTTGCAAGAAAACTCCACTTTAGTGAAGGTTTGGAAAAATCCTTGATGGAAAAGGTTGGAAAGAAGTTTCAGCTGAAGGCATTTTTCAAGACAGCTACCAAGGTACCTATGCGCCAAATTGCCACTAGTTATGTGTTGTCATCATCATTAGCAGACACCACAATATTTCATTTTTCCTAATTTTCCCAAACTGGAAAATTCCCAAAAATCAGGGTAGCTTTGGGGCAAGCACCGTCTTTGGGAATCACCCCTTGACTCTAGGTTCAAGCCTAATAGAACCACTAGTGGGACTTGGCCTTTAAAGATCCTCCCCACTAAGAATAGCAAGCAACATAAACCGGCTAGTGATAGCTCCAACCATAGTATGCATACTCGCCAAGTCGGTGAATACTCACCATTTTTTCCCTTGGCCGAGTATTCGCAAGAAAAACTCGCCAAAACCTACACAGTCGAGTTATTGGTGAATACTCACCAGTCTTTGACGAATAATCACGAGTTTTTGGCGAATACTCGCGAGTTTTTGGTGAATATTCACGAATGCTCACGAGTTTTTGGAGACACTTTTTTTCAATATTTTGCTTAAAATTTATTTTTTTAAAAGAAATTTGTGTATTTTTTAAGTTGCCAAGTATTGCCGAATATTCACCGAGTCTTGCCGAGTTTTTTCCGAGTCAAATTTTTTTGGGTTTGTCGAGTATTTGCCGAATACGAGTATGCGAACTATGGCTCCAACAATACCAATCCTGCCACTTAAGGTTAGAATCACCAGGGAATACTCCTAGTGGCAACCATTGACCTCCACTCAGCCATATACGAGGTCATTATGGCTCCAACAATACCGATCCCACCACTTAAGGTTAGAATCACCAGGGAATACTCCTAGTGGCAACCATTGACCTGCACTCAACTATATAGAGGCCTCACAGCAACCTCCCTTGCTTCTGAGAACAAGGGCCAAATGGAGGAGAAACTCTTCCAGCAACGCGCCTAACAAGAAGGCTTTGCCCTACACGATTGTGTGTTGGCTCTATAGTGGTTAAGTATCCCCGATGCCCCAGAGGGACCGACTGCGACACGTCCCCCTCCACCGTCCATTCCTACAAGGCTTTCTAATAGAGGGGTAGTGTCAAAACTAGGAAGTTCGCCACAAAAGCAAAGCCTACAATTCCCTTCTGATGTGAGTGATCACCTAACCAATACAATAGACAACGTTCGCCACACTCCCCACCAAGGAGTATGAAGAGCAAATCCTTCACACTAGCATCTGTTGGGGCAACGTACCATTGCTCTTGTAATACATTTTGAAAACCATTCTGCGACCTTGCATCTTGCAGTCTAATGTGTTGGCACTCAAGGATGAGGTGTAGGAGGGAATCCCCTCCAACATCCTCACACAACAGGCACTTACTCCCTAAGGCAGGATCCACTAACCCAATCCTAATTGCACCACTGCTAAGGACAAGCCCTCCCACCCTGACATTGAGGAGCTAACAAACAACTTCGGCCAACACATTCTCATAACGCTGAGCTCGCTTGTTGTAGCTTTGAGTCTTTCCCAACTTGGCCTGCTCGAAGACTCTTAGGGAATCCTGGAACCTGAATTTATTCTCCCATGCCGCCCAAGCCTCTTCACACACCAAAAGGATATTACTAGCCCTAGGGACATTGTTCTTGAGTCACTTAGTCATTCTATGGATCCAAGTCCAAATTTCACCCATAGTGCATGGCAAATTATGGTTCACAAGATCCACGATGACAGTCTTAAGCCCACCATATTTCTCTAGGGCCCAGGCCCGTTGACTTGCATTGAAAACAAGAACATGGAAAATATTGAGTTCCCGGTACATGACCATGTGTAGTAAAATATTGTGTAGTACAAAACCGTACCATACTGTACAACCTTCCTGAAAATGAGTTGTTTGTATGCTCGGGTCAGCTTGCCAACCTACCAACTTGGTCAATACCTGCACACTCAAGGCTGACTTCAGATATCAACACCTTGGTCAACTTAATAATATTATTATTATTAAAATAAAAAATATATTTTTAAATACTTCAAATAAAATTAATGATTTAACTAAGTCGGCCAAATGTAACTTTATGTTATATTATAAGGCAACTTATAAAAGTAATTTTTAAAGTAAGTCGGCCACCAAAATTGAAAGAAAGAGGAAAGAGAAGTTATAATAGGAGGATGAAGGGGTTCATTTGGCGATCTTAGCATCTATCTCTCATCTTGATTTTATGAAGTTGGGCATTTGTGCTTCTACTTTCATCTATTGAGGACGAAAACCCTCTTAGCATCCATCACTTGAGAACGAAAACCCTCATTGTGATCAGCACTTGAGGACGGAAACCCTTCCTTGGTGATCTCACACATATATCGCATTTGAGTTTAAGATCAGATTTTCAGAGTTAAGGGCAAGATTTTTGGAGCTAGGGCATTGTTTCAGGGTGATTTCAGAAATTGGCAGCTAGGGCATCATATGCAGATCAGATTTTCAGTGTTTTCTACAATGGAGCAGCCTCCTATTAGCTGGAATCGAATTTGGAAAGGTCTTTGAAGACATTTGCAACCACTAAACCCTTTGGGGTTTCAAACTTGCATTTAAAGCATCATCTGTGGGCAGATTTCTTCAATCCCGGGTTCATATAAGTCATTTGGCCTCTTCATGCCATCTAGGGCATCATCTATCAAAAAAATTGTTCTAATCATACGTGGGTATTTTTCATGTTTTGTGGTCTGAAATATAATAGAAATAAATTCGGTTCTTGATTGTAAAAATTATTTTCTTACATAGTTATGTGCCAAGTGGATTTCTAAAGGCTTTGCCCTTTGTGGGTATCTCTAATTGTTGGTTTTTCTTAAGTAAAAGCAAGAAATCAGACTGTTGTACTTTTTTATTGATAAGGGTTTGAATAAAAATCAGTTTGTTGCATATTCAGTATGAGAGTTTGTTGGAAAACCAAAATTGTCTTCATTTGTCCAAGAAAGGGGCATTACACTCCCTCTTGTTGAATGGTGGTACAACACTTCTTACCACACTTCGACTTAGATGATGCCCTATGAAGTTGTATACAGCCAACCACCACCATCTCTCGTATCCTCCCTTCCAAGTACCTCCAAGGTGCAAGCTGTTGATTCAACTCTCTCGCCGAGAAACTCTAATGCGAGCTCGAAAGGACAACTTGGTACAAGCTAAGAACCATATGAAGCAACAAGATCAACACCATTCAGAAAGCACCTCTTCTGTCCAGGATATGGTTTTCTGCGACTTTAATCATATAAACAATTTTCCTTCAAGCTCAATGTAGTCAAAAGTCAGCACCAAGAATCTATAGACCGTACCAAGTGCTGTAGCAAATTGGCAACTTGGTGTATAAATTAGACCTATCCCCATCTTCCAAGATTCATCCTATTTTTCATGTATCCTAATTGAAGGTCCTTGGGAAGCGAATTCATGTGCAGAGGACACTCCCAGAGTTCGATGAAGAGATTTGCATCATCTTCGAACCTAAGGCTATCTTGTTTTGAAAAACACATGCACTCAACATATGTACCAACACTAATGATTTTCCCCAATTGCGGAGTATACAACCAGAAGTTGCAAGGGAACCTCTCCAACGGCTTCAGCAACAATTTCTATAGCTCAATCCTTCAGGACAGCTTTCTGAAGGTCGAGGCTTTGTTAGGACCCTTTTGTCCTAACCATCTATTATTTTTGTATTGTAAAAGTCCTTGTTGTATTTTGGTTTGGGCGCCTATTGTGTGTGGGACCAACCTTGGAGCATTAGGGCTAGGGTTTGTAAAGAAGCTTGGACGTCTACGTGTTATAAGGCCGACCCTTAAGCATTCGAGTTAGGGTTGTAATTCCTGTATATTGATATTGTAAGGAAAAGATAGGGAATACCTTTTTTGTTGTAAATGAGCTGCTCCAAAGATGGTTGCCCCAACAAAGAGGCCTGTGATATCTGAATATAAGAAATTTCGAAGCTATTTCCAAATTCGTTTAGCATTCAAGATCTTTGCATGTTGTTATTTTCCGTTTTCATTAATATTTTGCAAGAAGGTTCATATCATTGATTTATAATATTTAATGGGCCGAGAAACAGGAGAGAGTGGAAGAACGCAACAGATTTTGTGCCATACACAACAAGTGTCAAGCATTCCTTTGCACTCAAAATTTGAAATGCTTCAGTGAGAATACATGGGATCTTTTGTTGCATGTGTTTTGGGAACAAAGAATTCACGATGCTTTGATGAGGATGCCTTCTTTCCCACTATAGGAACTATGTCCTTTCTACACTGCATTTCACCAAATATAACATGTATAACCCTCTTAACAGCATGAAGGATGCTTAACATGCCTATTAACTAATGAAATTGTTGAGAACGCTACGGATTTCTCAGCCCTAAGATGTACGTTTCCCCAAGAGAAATGACAGGATACTGCCATGTTCCATAGCATGACAGCAAAAATACAGCTCTTATATCTACTGCTTGAAAAATATGTAGTAATCAGCCTTTCCAATCTTCAACAAGCGAGGGATGTTCATGCAGTTTTGCAAAATACAGAAATCTTACCCAATGGGAAAGGTGTTTCACTAACTCATTTTGATGGAGTCAAAAGTAAAACCTTGACTCTTGCAAAATGTTATTTGAACAGCTAGTTCCAACCTTACACAAGCAATCAGTGGTACCTATCACCACCCTTGCAAGAAGCAAATCTGGAAAATCACCTATGCCTCACCTGGACTTCTCAATAGACCGATAGCATCCATACCTCTTTCCTTTTAGTTCTCTTAAACCCAAAGCTACAAGATTTATGGTATAATACCACGAAAAAAAATAAACAGAAAACTGGCAGTGTGCAAGTGCACAAACAGTGGCATTATTTCTATGAAAACCCTCAAACTTCCATTGCATCTTCACTCATAGGTAAAGCATTTATAATAGAAAGAAATATTCTCCTGGATGACAAGTAAGCCCACCAATTTTTTCATGCAAATTCCTTTGTACTAAATGCTCCCCTTTGAAATTACTTAAAACTACTTGGAACTTCTTCAAACATATATCCTAAGATTAAGTGCTAAGTGATCAATGCAATTAAGTGACAAATGTCACAATCCAAAGTATATGGTATATGATATACCCTAACACCTATACATACCTAGTTGACCATTATTCATAACATACCTGAGTGAGGTGTTTAATCAACTCTCTGACTAATGCCGTTATTTGACATCCTATCTTCCAAGAATAGCTGGGCTGTTAGACATTACACTCTTGCATTTATTGATTTAAAAAGTATTGTGGACTGAGTGAATAGATAGACTTGAGGCTTCTCTATCAAAATAAGGTCCAAAGTATGCTTAAAGAGTCTGCCAAATGGTTAGGATTCAACTAGAAGGATTGACATTACTAATTGATTATTGAGTTAACACTAGAGTTCTATCATGAGATTGGCAGTCAAGTTTAAAAGGAACATTTTTCTATCAAATTAAAGATAGCACTTAGCTTGCAAGCAGGTTCAAAAACATATTCAATAATCTCACAAGGCACTCGTTTATGTCCAAAGTTGCAAAATTAGCAAAGATTTTACTAACTTGTTTGATGGATTCTTCGATGACATTGTTGAACTTTGCATTATGTCATAACATGTGTCTCTGAGTTGATTATAGCCATGTCGAAAAGAGACTTTTTAATTCAAAACTAAGCATTGATAACTTTATATTATGGCTGTAGTCTTGCCATATTAAAGTTAACGTCACCACACATCACCAGAAAAAAATGCAACAGAATAAATAGGGAGGTAAGTATAGTTACAAGTTCTACTTTGCAATACTTATCTTTCTAAATGCATTAGTAAACACGTTAGGACTTTAGCAATGGAGTCGTTGTATTGCATCCAGCATGTCACTGATTTGAATAAAACCATTAAATCACAGAATTGAATGTTTAAAGTTAGTGTTATTATATGTACCTTCATGTATGGGCACGAAGCACAACCACCATGAATTGAACAACCTTCACCAGATGACACTCCTGGAACTATGGAAAGTTTTGTTAAATTTGTACTTCCATTGGACTCCAAATCACCTGAAGACTGTGGCTCTGACATTGAATCTGAAGAAACAGGGAATATAATTTCCACCTCAACTTTTGCTCTTCTAACATCTTTCAGTGCATTGCGAACTGCCGCCACAATAGCTGTTACCATGCCAGATTCAGTACCTAATATGAACTGGAGATGCTCATCAATATCCGCCACTAACTCCATTCCTGCAGCCCCATCGCTGAGTGATGAAATGCGAGAGGATTCTAGTGTAGAACCTCTACGCCTCTGTTGTTCACGCTTCTTTGCTTCCAATTTCATGTGTTACATTTCGCCTGAAATGATCAAAATGAAGCTCGTGTATTAAACTCCCCCCTCACAATTTGAACCTTCTTGAATTTCAGGATGTTGGGTACCACCGAAAGTGCGTCCGTGAGGCAAATTTTTTATGTACAATTGACCATTTTTGACATCCTGACGAAATGACACATCAAAATACACCTTAATTTAAGTGAAGCCAATGACATATGAGTAAATAATATGTAAAAAAGTAACAAATGAAAATTACTTTTTAGATAATCACTACATAACTAGAATAAAACTTTGATCGATTCTGACCTTGATACTAGTTGTTAACCACGGAGACTTGTAACTCCTACCAAAAAACATGAAGTCAATATGGAAAAATTGGTACTAAGATCTCAGATTCAGACTGGTACTTGATTGGTAGCTAGTCTCAGACTCACTGTTGCATTTTAACTCGTTTTCTACCAAATAATACATATGTCTCAGAGACTAGTACTCATCAACCTTAAGGTATGTTGAGATATTAAAGATAAATATCAATTTAATTACTTTTATCTTTTGTCATAATCTAATATCTTAACTTTAAAATGGCAGAATTGTTTTTCTTAGGCTATATAGGGCTGTATAATATTGTTTTCTCGGAAATTTACATATATATATATATTTCTGTCTCCAAGTACCCGTCTCCTATTTTCTAAAAAATGACATACCCACTACCGTCTTCTCGTACCAATAAGTTCCCATACCCATCTCCTGGTAACTATGTGAATTGCACTCAAGTCCTTACAAGAGAACTCTAAGGAGGCCTTTTTTTAGTGATAAACTATTTATGAAAATGAAATTTGTTCTTGCAATATTATTAAAAAAACTTTGTGAATGAATTTCCCATTACATGTTGACTATATCCCATCCTAAGAGAGATGCAAGTTTTGTTGCTACAACCTTCAACCCATCACTTTGACAAATTATTGATCTGTAGTTCTCAAGCGAATGATGATAATGTCCTTGTGTATATTAGGAAAATGACAAATGTTAACAGGGTATGTGGGTAGGGGTACAGGTATAGGTATGCCATTTTTCAAATAAGATGCATATGGGTACACAGGTAGCTCTATAACTATTAACCATTGAGATCAAGCATTTGGATGTGATAGATTAAACCAGTGGGCAACTTTTAGAGGCTCTAGGGATGACTGTCATCATGCTCTGTGCTCATTTTAGACCTTTGGCAGATGAAAGGTAAGCATTCTGTTTTCATATTTTTAAGGTATATATACCCACATGTCTCCATTCCTCCCCAGGAAACATATGGAGATGTTTGGGGCATTTACAAGTATACCCAAACCTATCTCCACCTCTAATACACATCTCCGAGTCCCTAAGGTAAGAAGATTTATTACTTAGTTTCACTCATTTAGGATCATTGAAGTAAGGTTGTGTATTCAACCTTACATGATTTTTGTATTTCCTCATATTGATTCCACGCAATCTACTTTTGGTAGTGGAGGATTAACTGCTGGTCAAATTCCATAAGCAGACCTATTGGGGCAACCTACAAACATATAGCTATCCAAATTTCCATCCAAGATCATTGGCATATTGTTGGATGTGGGTATATGAGAAATGGCACAAAAACAAGTTTGGCCTCAAGGTTTTCTAAAACCTGATGTTGAATGGAGGTGTAATATTTGATTACCTTGTCTTTCAAAATGCTTGCAAGACAAAAGTTGCTTAAACTCTCTTTATGTATTAGTTTGATGTGCTGTTTTCTCTTCAATGTGTTAATTCGTTTCACTCATTCAGGATTGTTGGAGCAAGGTTGTGTATTCAACCTTACATGATGATTGTGTATTAATTCATTTTGATTCCACACAATCAGTTTTTGGTAGTGGAGCATTAACTGCTGGTCCAATTGCATGAGCAGCCCTATTGGGGCAAACTACAAAAATATGGCTATCCAAATTTCCATCCAAAATTATTGGCATATTGTTGGATGTGGATGTATGAGAAATTGCACCAAAACAAGTTTGGGCTTAAGGTTTACTACAACCTGATGTTGAATGGAGGTGTAATATCTGATTCCTTTGACTTTGGAAATACTTGCATGACGAGAGTTGCTTATACTCATTTAAGTGTATTGTTAGGATAACACAAACTGTGGGAGAAAAATCAAGTTTATGAATATTATGATGTATTTGGATGGAATGGCGAACTCATTTGTAACTTACCTCTGTTCTTTTCTTGCTTAAAAAGAAAAATGTTGTTGCTAGAGAGTAGCAACCAAGTGTTCTTATAAGATTGGATGTAGCTTCAAGGATAGGTTTTAGACATTATGCTTATGATTACTTTATAACCAAGATAATCTCTCTTAAACGGTCTGCATTATTGAATTCCCCAATTTATCTACGACATCTTTGGGGATTCCAAAGGTCTGACTAAATTTTCCCATGATTCAGATCAAGCCTTTCCAGAAGTCGGCCAAAAAACATTGAGAGACTTCTTTTCCATGAACCACAAAGGAAGTTGTGTCCTAGACTAAACAGAAAAATGTGTTCCAGTTGTTCTTTCTTAAGAACTCAAAGAGCACAACGATATCCAATGTCAAGATTCATTTTGCAATTAATGTGTTCCAAGCCCTCATCTCATGCTTGATCAAAATGTAATGTGTCCAGGTTGATCTTTGCAATGTCCCCATTTCCGAGCAGATGGCCTAGGAGGCTTTTCATCCGTCTTAGCCTTGGTTATGCCCAAGGGGCTAGTGACGTTGATGGTTATTGGGTGTGGTTTGTAACTTTATTTCACTTATATGTTATGTTTTGGAGTTGGACATGTACTTTGAGGTGACTTAAGTGAAATAAGGTTGTGAGATGCTCCCCTAAGGTACTTTATGTTATATTTAGTCAATGACTTAAGTGATGGGTGAATATATGGTACTTTATGTTCTAATTCTTCATTGGGGTCACTTAAGTGGACCTTTTTGGCCTAGGCAACATAAAGTCACTTTAAGTAACGACTACACACATGAAGACTCTCCATGTGGGGCGATTAGGGTTTTGGGCTTCTTTTTGGTAAAAGGGAAATTATAAAAGGAGTCGCTTAAGGAGAGAAAGACACATTATGATATATTATACTTTTGTGTGGGCTGCTTGCTTTTGACCTTGCTTGTGAAGGTGAGATTCTACAAGTTCCCTAGCTTCGATGGTGAGAGATCCATCCCTAGCTAGCAGAGCATTCTTCGGTGGTGAAAGATCTATCCCTAGCGTGCTATTTTGGGGTTTCATTCAGATCAGATTTTCAGTTCAAGGTTGCAGAGTTTTCAAAGATTTTCAGGGTGTTGACTCATATTTCTACAGACTTCCAAGTCAGAGCATTTACGGGATTGGAGATAGCGATAGCGAACTTCCAGGAGGAATTTTGTTGTGTTTTTGGCTGTTCTCTTAGGGTGACATCACCTTTGGGAGTTTGCAAGTCGTTTTTGTTAGGGTTTGGTGTTGTACTTTTGGGATTTTCCAAGTTGGATTTGTTTTATAAAATGTGTACTTGTCCAAAATTCAGAAAATAATATGATCAATTTTAGTTGTTTGTAAAAACTAGGGTTTTAAGGCAGTTTAGGAATTTAAAATAAATAAATAAAATCAGATGTGTGCTAAAAATTATTTCTCAATACTTCGTTGTTCTCCATATTTTTCCAAGCCTTTTGAAGCTTTTGGATATTTTTGTAAGTGGACATTTTGGAAGAAATAAAATATTCTATATTTCTGTACCTTGCTGTTCTGAAAATCAGAATTTCAGTTCGTTGAAAAATTATAAATTTGGGAATTTTGAGTGATATCCTACAAGGGATACTTCAGTGGTATCAGAGTTAGCTTTCCTCTAGCCTGTTGGGTTGTGTATGAAGGTTTATTCCAAGAGGAATACACCTCCGAAAGAAAGGCAAAATATGGCTGACGATGAGGAGCTTAATGAAGAGGTAATGAAAAAAATATTCATCGATATGGTAAAACAGCAAGAAACCACAAACCTCTATTTGAGCCAACTCACAAAAAAATTATCATAAGGTAAATTTGGGAATCATTTCAGCAGGCTCAAAAGGGTGGAGGTAGCAATTCAAGACAACACACTTCCCCTTCCAATAATACAAATTTGAGCATGCATGAGCCAACATTTTTGAAGGATCCAAAAATTACACAAGTGGGACAGCACTCAGAAATTTATGATGAGGAGAATTGTTGGCTGAAGTATGAATCATTGAGTGAAGGGTTTAAAGCTAACATGCCTTTTACCGAGTACTGCAAGATGAAGATCAGTAATAGGCCCAAGAGGATCACTCTATTCATGTTCCTGAGTTGCACAGGAGATTGGGACAGATTTCCATTCCACACTTCAATGGTTCTAAGAAGTGTACAGCACAATCATGGATATAGAAGTTGAAGATATACTTTGACTTGAATCCCATGCACGAAGAGGATGCAATTAAATTTGCAATCCTACTAGAATTATATGATTGAGCCACTTTGAGGGGACAACTTCCACAACCTTACAATAAGAATAAAATATGTAATAAGATGTTCAAGTACTGGCCACTACCTCTTATATATACCCTACTTAGGCTATGGTTACTGTTATCCAAATAACTCTCCTAGTTATCTGGATAATTTATATTTTCATATGACTCTAATGTTTCACATTTTAGGTTGCGCGCACTCAAGATTGTTCTTTTGACACCTTGGCACAGTTGTAGTTCCTCTACGTGCCCTTATGCGCCTTCCTTCTTCTCCCTCTGCATTATGATATCTCCTTTTCATTGTCCTTTGCGCCTTCCTCCTGCGCGCCCGCTTTCTTTCCTATCCTGTCGCGCACCCCTTTCACGCACCTCTGTAGACTTGCCTTCCAAATCGGCTATGTCCCTTGTATGCCCTTGCGCTCGCGCACCTTGCACTTCCTTTTTTTCCTTGCGCTCCTTCGCCTGCCCCCTTTTTCTTTTGCCATCGTGCACCCTTCCTCAATTGAACACTCGCGCCCCTTCCCCATACTTGTCCCCTACAAGTGTTCTCCCATTTCTCCTGCGCACGCGCCTTCCCTCTATTTCCCCTTCGCGCGCCTGCCTTTTGCTTCAGCGCCTTGCGCCTTCTTCTGCGCCAGTCACTGTGCCACGTCATCTTCTGTCAGACCTAAGTGTGATGCACACAACCTATCAAAGCGAGCCACCGGGACGTTGAATCTGGACAACCAGCCGGTGCACAACACGTGGCAGAAAAGACAACCTACACGCGTGCCTTCCCTCTGCTTCCCCTTCGCGCACTTGCCTTTTGCTTCCGCACCTTGCGCCATTCACTGTGCCGCGTCATCTTTTGTCAAACTTGAGTGTGATGCGCGCAACCTATCAAAGCACGCCACCAGGGCACCAAATCTGGACAACCAACCGGTGCATGACACGTGGCAAAAAAGACAAAACAAATGAAGAATTGGCCGACTCCTTCATTCAATCAACGCGCGCCACGTGTCTTACGTGCCCACACGGCTCTGACATCTTCCGACAACCGTATCTCCTGCTACAAAGCTCCGATCGGCGCACGCCTAGACTTGTTAGAGAGTTGTTGACACAAGCTACACGTTGGACTATTCAAATTCAAATCTAAGCGGGATTTGGTAGGTGGAAAATAGGGAAACGTATTTCTGATCATTAATGCACACATCTAATCGACCTCAACCACCAGATTTCAATCAGATCTTGCTTTCTTCCTTCTACACACCAAACAGACATGGGGAAGCGTATCTGACAGCGTTACAGGCGGATTTGCAGGCATTTATCACTGGCTGTTGGTGGTTGAAGATTTGAATCCGATTTTCCCTCTCTTTCTCCTTCTCTTCTCTCCTCCTATAAATAGAAGAGTTTTGCATTGTAAAAAATATCCCTCTCTGTTATAACACCACCATGCCAAAATGGTGGCCGACTTCCCATGGGTCTCAGACCTTGACATGGTCTTTGCAATGTATTCTCACCTCCTGCCGTGAATGTAAACAACTGTGAGTCCCTTAAGCAATAAAATTGTGTTTTGTGGAACTCTTGTCTTCCCTCTCTCATTTTCATTGCATCTCGCCTCTCTGTTTGCGTTTTCTAGCATGTGCATATTCCTTCTTGCAATCCCCGTGTTCATGTGTTGTGCGTGCTGGAAGGCTGAGCCCGCATGTTGATCTGTGGCACGCACCATCCACCCTCTTCTCCCGCGCCCTCTCTATTTCCTTCGTTGCTCGTAGATAAAGATCCACCCTTTCCCTAGCGCTATCGCCTTCCTTAACTTAGGATTTCCCCTTTCTACACATCCTTCTATCCCTGGTCCCTTGGCATGTTTAGTCTAGGATTTGCTTTCGGCATTAGGAATAGCAGTAGCGTTGGAGGTAGGTAGAGGAACCGGCCTTCTCCAGAGATCCGTCCCAAGCGCGCAAGGTCCCACAACTTGGGGACGGTTCCATTGTGGTCTCAAACAGCTCAACTCTTCCAGATCCGAGACGCAGGTGCACGTTTGAACGACCAACAGTTACCCTATAGGCCAACCCTACTAACACTATGCAAACATATAGAAATGTGATATGAAAAGGTAAGAGATCATGTTACCCGCAAGTCATCCATACATGTTATAGGTTAACAATGTAGCACAATTCATCTTGAATACTCAATCCCAAGCCATTTATAAATCTTTCAACTTTCTCTTGATCTATTTCACTATGAGCAGGCCTTCTTGTCAACTTGAACTCTTCTATATAATATTTCGCTGACAACTCTCTTTGCCTCATATTTTACAACTTCTTCAACATTGTCAATTTGTATTCCAAAGAAACTTTCCTTACAAATTGGCAACCATTAAGTCCCATCTTGTATCTTTTCTTTGCCTCTTCTATCTCTCTGTTTGCACTTCTTTCCACCACAGTGATGCATGACTTTTCAACTTGATCTACGCCACCTTCCATCTCCATTCCTCTTCCAATCCTTGATATGGTTGTGTACAATCTTTCCTATCTTTCACCTATTAGATCAACATCTTGCATTTGCAGTTCTCCCTTTGCTCTTGACTCTTCATCATCATCATTCTCATCGGCTCTAGGCACAAAACCCCTTCTTTTGTCTATTTCAGCAACATCTAATATTGTTTGCATGGTTCTTATCAAAATTACATTGTATTCTAATCATCCTGCCATATTGGCATCTACTTTTCCTCTTCTGTAGGCATCTTGACTTATTCTTCAAATATTAGGTTCACTACTACAAACCTTGCATAAGCCACCTCTTCTAAAAGCACTCTTTTATATCTTTATTTTGTACCCACCTATCCAAGATGGAGAACACTCATCTCTTTATCTCTACCCGTTTTTCTTATAGTGGAGGACACTCAACATGTCCTACCTGACACTCTTTTGGTGGAACGTGTCTTCTATCATTCTCGTACACACTTACAAGATACTCTTGCTCTAATACCATCTGACACAATCATGGATAGAGTTTCAATCAAAACATGTAAATTATGAGATTGAAGAAAACTGAGATTGTTTATTACTCAAAATGAAGCAAATACAATCAATCATGAAAAGGCACCATTCTATAATGTACTAAGACATTTGAGGCTCATACCAAACTTACACTCTGAATATCAAAATATTGATTGTCAAGACTGAATTCAGATAGTATTTAAAATTAATATAACATTCGTTCACACACAATTCTCATGGTTTTCAACATCATACATGCTATGGTTTTTTCTAATGCTTGTTTACTTCATTCTCAGACTTCAAACAATAAAATGGCCCTTAGGCTACCTCAATGATTCTCCACAGTGCTTATCTTTGAATTCTCTGTTTCCCAAGCCTATTCTTGACCTGTAATGAGCTCAAAACCTCTTTGGACTCCTCTAAATCTTATTGCCTTCTCTATGGAGCTTATTTCTCTTATTCTTCTTCCTCGCTTGCTTGACTTCAATTGAGCTACCATCCTTGCTTGACTCCAATTGGGCTACAGTTAAGCGAGTCCAGATCCTCATGCTCAAACACATCATCAGATGCAGAGAGACAGTTCCGCACAATATCATCTTGACCGAGTTCGGAGCTCACCCCTTTAGATTGGAGACTATATTTAGCCTGGTTTTGCTTTTGCATCACATGCGGGGTCTCTTAGGCTCTTCCGCTGGCAAGGATAGGTATCTCTACCTCGCCTACCGTTCCTCGGAGGCTGTTGCCCTTTCTGAGCATAGCGGTTGTTCCCGTTGCTAGTATGTCGGAGTCTCGCGTCTTCTCGAATCTCTCGGGATTCAAATGGACCTTCCCCCACCTTACAAATACTTCCTTGATGCACCTGCCCACCTCTTACCGAGTAAGCAGGATCTGCACAAGATTATCAAAGAGGACATTTACAAGTAGTCCACCCAGCACACTTGGATCAGCCCTTCGAATGGTCTTTGTCCTAAGATGGCTTTCTATGTTGAACATTTTCTTGAGATCACAGACGGGCTTATCAGTCAACCCCACGTATATCGCCTGACACTAGTTACAGGCACTCCGCATTTCCCTAGGCCAGTTCAGAGTGGGCTCTCAAATGCTCTGCGTGGAGGGTCACCAGCTGGACCGCTCCGAGAGAATTTTCTAGCTTTGTTCTCTCTAGGAGATTGAAATAGAGGGTCACTTCATCTTTAGGTGTCCTATCTACAACAAGATCAGAGGGAGATTCCACTACTTATTTCGGGAGCATCCGACTTTTGCAGATTTCTTCAAGTACCATGATCAGAGTTGTCTTGCTCTCTACCTACAGGAGGCTCTCAGGCTCCGGTATGAGACCCTTCAGTCTTCTCCCAGACGAGCTGCTACTCTACAAATTACTTCTTTATTAACGGTGATTTCCTCAGTGAGGGGCATCAAAGGGCACTTCGATACCAACCCAGACTCCCAGACCAGAACTGTTAGGACCCAGGGGGCTACCTCCTAGTCCAGTGGTACTCATGATCGCACTCAATTCGGAGTCCCCTCTCAGAGGCCTCATCTATCCAAAAGAACGCAGAGGGCCCATTTTGCTCGCCCTTCTTTCGGACACCGGCGTCCCAGTCTTCTCACAGTTTCAGTTACAGGACACAGGCATATTGTCAGTTACTTTGAGTCAGCCTCGGATGCTAGGTGATGGTGTCAGTGATGGGATTCTCTCTTCCTCCTTCTCTTCAGCTCCATCCATTTGAACTCTCCTGGCCACAACAGCTCTTGATTCTCCTCCTCCTTTCCTCTCTTTCTTCTTCTTTCTCCTTTTATTGTTTGGAACTTTGGATGACCCCTTCAAATCCTTCAAGTCTCCCTTCTAGCACCTTTTGCATTGCATTGTACAGTCCCATTGACCTACCTTTATGGTCATTCGTTAGACATTAATATACTTATCTTATCTATCTTATCTTCCCATTTGAGTCTCCTAAGCTTCAAACCCTTGGAAACGGAAGATGAAACCAATTTATAGATTGGTTTTATGTTCTTCCGCTTCCCTGGCCTGCTAGATTATCTGACCAAGTCTCCTCACATCCCATGTTGATTCATATCCCACGGGATTCTTCTATGTCAAGCAGGATTTACTGCTTTGGTCTGCGGCCCATTATTTTGTGATTTGTTATCACCAAATTAGTGTATCAGAGGTGGAGCGTGCAAATTTACTCAACAGGCCCCACATGGCGATACATCTTCACCTTCGAAAGGAGCTGGCCCCACAAGAGCCTTTAAACAAATAAAATAAAGTATATTTCCTTATTAAATCAACTATATATTACTACCCTTTTCTACACTGTTGGATAGCGTTGCATGACAAAATCTATGGTCTGTGAACCTTATTTGTTGTGTAAATTTTCAGTCAAGACTTCATGGCCCAATCTCTGTTCCTTTATCCCAGCTAGCATTTGATTAAAGGGTGTGGATGCCCTTATGACATCATATGTCCTTTGTTAGGCCAAGGCCTTTATAATATAAGCCTCTGAGCTTAATTTAATTGACTTTGAGCCTTTATAGATGCCCTGAAGATAATTTACTTACGGGCCACATTAAATTTTATTATTTTAATCCAATAGTCGGCCCACATTAGATTTTATTATTTTAATCCAAGAGTCTGCTATAATGATGATGTGAGACCTTTGCCAGTCCCCATGCACCAAACTTCGTCCATTTTGCTGAGTCGGATTTGGCATCGACAGTGCATAGCATAGTTACCAGGTTCGGAAATCCGATTAAATTCAGAAGGGCAAAAAAATCCGAAAATTCGGAGTTCTCGAAAAAATCCGAAAAAATACGGAAAAATCCGGTTCGGAATATATATACATATATTATTATAAATTTATATTATTGTATACTTATATCATTATATATAGTCTGCTCCATCTACCATAATCATCATCATCATAATGATTCTTTCAAAAGATTGCAAGAAGTTGCTTGGTCCAAAAAGGTACAAAAATAGATTTTATGAAAATAAGAAAAATATTGCCATCAATGCGTAGAGCTCGACAAAATATATACTTTTAGAGAAAACGACTCCTGAAACGGAGCCACAGAATGAAAGTTATGGCACATGCAAATTTTTTGCTACTACATCTTCCCGGACCCTTTCCAAAAATGGCAAATTTTATTCCCCATTCTTATGTATTTTTCAAAAAAAAAACTGAAGCTCAAAAAAAAAAATATGCCAAAAAAGGAAAGAAAAAAATATCTTTACATGACTCAGGCCGGTTTAGGACCGAAACCGGACCGGTTTGATTCGGTTTAGGCTTCAAAAAATACGGTCAACAAATCCGGATTTCACTAAACGGTTCGTGCTTTAAAATGTTAACTACCGGTGCAAAACCGTACCGGTTCCGGTTCCAGTAATGACTAAGTTTTTAAAACACTGACCATTTAACGTTAGGTTGTAGCCCTTAGCTTTGTAATATTATAAATTACAATTTTAGTTTATATGTTTTTTAGTTTAGGTACTTACATTTAAACGTTTTTATTATGGCTTATGTTCTGTCATATAACTCCACTTTTACCTTTTTGGTGCGCTACTATATTTTATATTGGTATTTGCCTTGATTTTAAGCCTGTGCATATTTTTTTTGTTTTTATTATATTTGTAAACAAAGCCTGTAGTAATATTTTTTATTTTTATGCCTTATTTTACAGCATAAAGCTTATTTTTTTGTAGTCGAATTTAATCGACAACCATTTTAGGCATTGATTTTTTAGCGACGTTTTTTTTACCAATTTCGATCTTCAAGGCCCTTAACACATAAAAAACGAATGACGGTGACTTATTTTTCTAAGGAGATTTCAATAGCATTCCAAAGCTTAATTCTATAATCTTTTAAATGACACTCAATGCAGTTGGTATTACAGTCAATAACCGTTATATGATAAGCGTTATAAGCCTTCAGGCAAATGCATTAAAAATATATAGGCAGTAATGCTTGCATATAGCCTAATTTAATCACGAATTTTATTGTCGACTTTTTTAGCAAAGCGAATTTTTAACGAATTTTATCCTCGATGCTAGATTGCTATCAATCCAGGGATGCTCCTGCATCATGAAGCCCCTTCATCTTGCAAAGAAGGCCGAGCCTTCAAAAACCACATTCATATCTTGATTGCTATAGAGTTGGACTGATTTGTGGCTTATGCCGTCAACCTTCAGTGATTAGACAATTACTCGGTTTGGCTTGTCTACTATGTTGCTTATTAGGGTCAATTTCTTTATGATTTAATTGAGAAAGATGCAAGATCCATTGATGCTTGGTAAGATTCGGTTATACATATAGAACTTGGGACATAGTCTAGGCTTATTGGATCTCAGAGTACAAGATATATATGTGCTTCATTGTCCCACGTCTTTATGAATTTAACTAAGAAGGCTTGAATCTTGGCCTTGGTAGCATTCCTTGGAATACATATAGAACTTGGGCATAGACTAGGCTATTCGCCGAAATCTAGACACTTATTATTACACACACATTTTCTTGATATTGGAAAAGGATGCAAACCTGTTGATGATACAGAGCTGCACATCTTCCACCATTTAGTTAAAGGACCCTGAACTAGAGGAATGTGCTTTCATAATTGTCTTCAGTTGCAAGTGTCTTAGGAGCCTTACTTTGCAAGGGAGTTACAACTGCGTTATCAAACCTCTAATGCAAACATTGATTTACTTTACACTTACACATTAAGCCTTGTGTCTATGCAATACATTAACGTACAATTTAACATTCAAGTTGGATTAATATTTACATCAACTCTTTTCTCAATTACCTTACAACCTTGTACTGTTGTATTCTTAGCCAAATAAGTTGGAGGTTTGAAGAGATTACTTTGCAAGGGAGAAATTGGGATCAATACCCTCTAGAAGAATTGGAAACCTTATACTATTGTACTCTTAGCATTCTTGGGTATGATGAACTGACCTGTCAGTCAGCATTGTCCTATCACCTCAGTTTCAGTATAAATGACCTTTTGTTGGGTGATAGAATTCTCAGATCCTTGGTTCCTTGATCAGGCGTTTGGTGCTTTAATGACAGGAACATATTACCTGCGTTCAATATTCCTTACCATTGGAATGATGGCATTGGTAGCTTTGAGATTTTAGCTATCAGAAACTTTAGAAATTTTATTGATCCAGCCTATGCATTGGGTTGACCAAAATAGAGAAATGGTATTTGATAGCACTACCCAGCCTGCTAAATTGATCTCCCTATCAGAGGCATTGAAAATCTGCTGTATGCTTATCTACTTACTTGCAAAAATGTCCTTGTATCAGGCAATGTATTAATGGACTGTTTCAGCACTAAATTCTACTCTATGGTAATATTGACATATTCGTGGCCTCACCCAGTGTAAGATCGATGGTAATTCTTGAGGCATCATATTTCATGCTTTTCATAAACAATTCTGATGGCCCAATCTGAACCTGCCAGTCACTGTTCCTCTAAACAATGGAAAGATTGCCATCAATTACAATGCAAGTGTTTTCAATCGAAAGGAAAGTGTAAGTTCAAAGATTGATGAAGATCCATTGGGGCTTCATGGGCTTTATCTTCTTTACAAGGCATCAACCAACGTGCATAGAAGATTCTATGCTTATTGAAATATTATTGCAAAGCTTTCATCTAAGATTGAACCTGCCATTAAGATAATCATGAATCAGGGTATCTCGTTTACATGAATCCACAGCCCAGCTGCAATTTTTGTGAACACAGGACTTGCATATTTCTATATGTCACAAGGCTATGCAGCCATATCAAATGTGTATTGACAGTTATGACCTTGATGTGGGCTTTTACATCTAATACGGCTGTGTTGTAATGAGGACCTCTCCACCGTCTCAAAAAGAAAAGCTATCCACTCTTATGTGGTCTGATTCTATGACTGACTGAGCTTCCAACTTTGAGACTCAATGCAAATTCCACGCATATGGTCCATTTCAAGCTGCACGTTATGGGCAATTGACATGAATACAGAAGCAACATCACAGACATGAGAGCGAATGATACGGCTTTCTTCTGAGGCTGAAGCATAGAAGCAACATAGTTGTCTACACTTCCTTTTGAGATAATTAGTGGATCCAACCATTGCAACATTAATGGGAAGATGGATTTGATAAGGTATACAGAGAATCCAATAGATATGGATTTCCTTTTGTATCTTTGGCCAAAGTTCATATCTTAATTTAGTTTAATCGATTAAGTTCCCATTCAGTGTGTTTGTTGTATGTGGTCTGCAAAAAAATTTGCATGAGATCAGAACCATTGTTTCACTCTTTGGTTCATCTCTATCTAAATTTTGGCTGCCCATTATATCGACACTTGTTGTATAGAAGAGTAGGGCCAATCTCGACTTTAACAGAAGGTTATACAGGGGATAAACGCACAGCTACTGTAGTCGGAGGTGAAGTGCCCCGATGATGCTGGCAATGGCAGGCTTGTTGTTAATTGAATATGGACATCTGCTTGCTCGAGCACGGCTCAGTTGATGTACATATTTAGTCGGAAGTGATTTGTATAGTCAGTTCAGCTCTTCAAAGAGAATGTTGACTGCTCATTGTAGATTATGCAGTACTTTGCACTTAATGCAGCTCGTTATATTATTTCAGGTTACTGGGTCACATATGTTATAGATCATACAGACTTGGTGAACATCGTTCATGTCAGGCCTTGATGTCATTGTGATCAGTATGTGTTCGGATGACTTGAACTCTGATGTATGCTATTGTTCCTTTCTAATACAGGATTATCAGATTCTCATGACATATTGGCATGTTTGTTCATCAAATAGAGACCAATCGTATGGTACTTCAATCATATGTAATAATTGGACTGTTTATACATTGGAAGCAAAATGTTTAGATTGATTTGCATTGCATATTACCCAATGTATTTATACACTCATATGTTGGTTAGTAGTTCTCTAACAATACCTCAGATATGAACTGTCTCAATACTTTCCCAGACAGACATTGTAACCACTTCCAGCATGATAAAATGAATTGACCTACACACTACGATCATATTGAAACTACGCTAACCTCTGAAGAAACTTAACTAATCATAGGAATTCTAGAAATTAAATGAGCGCCCACACCAATTAGGTTCCCATAAAGAGCCTCTATATGCCCAAAGGAGTTCGGAATCTAAGGACAGTCTTGGCAATGCAGTACAGATTTCGATCAGTATAGAAGAGTGCAAATGTCAAGGAAGCACCTACATGTTCTTTCACGAACTGCATTAGAACATAGTCACACTTTCTGGCCAGAAGATTGCAAAGACATTTGAAGGGTGAACACGCCAGAAAATCCTGAAAATACACAGTCGCTGCTAAAATTCATGAAAAAGCTACCTCAGATTGAAAGTCTTGTATAAAGGTCCGAGGATCGAACATACACCTCAGATATTTGTTACTTCCCACACGTTTCCAAATTTCAATTCAAAAACAGGGAGTCTGAGATGAACGAATGCAGATCTACCCTTCAAAAATCATGGTATGTACTCCTCTTACTTAATTTGGCGTGCCAATTCAATAATTTGATATGCTTATGTTGAGAAGATTACTTTGGGGTTGTGTTGAATCAAGTAATCCAATGAGGGTTCCTGCTCCAAAGAGAGACTAGACTAAAATCTCATATAAGGCAACAATATGAAGATTGAAGCTGAACCATACCAAATTCTAGTGCCCAGCTACCTGTTAAAGGGCACAGTTCTGGAAACAAAACAACAATGAATACTATATAGATGTCAGTCCGAAATCAATTAAAAATTAAATAAGAAGATCCGAAGTCGATTTGCACATTTGTAAATTCCTGTAATAAAATTCCATATTTTTTTCTCCTCCACCATGGCCCACAAACAACCTCAACAAGAAGTTTTCTGGCAAATTTCTTAAGAACTTGATGACTTCAAACCATTACTTATTTTTACAGGCTGAATTACGTGACTATTAGCTAAGTCGCATTTTTCTGGGAATCATATTTCCCAATTCAGTTTGGTATTTAAAATAAATTGCATTTGCCAAAAAATTCTAGGCAATGGGTTGATCCATAAATGGGCCCCAACTTACAAGGATTTAATTAGTACATCCTATGCAGTTCATCAAATATTTTCTTATGAGTGCATGATCTCTAGACACTTTTTTTTTAAATGCGTATTGTTCCACAGTTGTAGAAAAAAGTCCGGACCCTTAAACTTTTCCCTGCTTAAACTCCTTCATTCAGACGTATGAATCTAATAACCAAGGCTGGCAATACAAATCTTCTTGAGTATCTAAAAGCCAAAAAATCAGAACAGCTTGTGGGGGAGGCAGTAAATTGGAACTCAATGCCTGCCGCTTGTTACATTGTTAACCCTATCTGTAACCAAGATTTTTCCAGAGCTCTTCACCTTCAAGAACAGCCACTTAAATATTTCGCACAAAGCAATCTTCTTTACGAAATAACATCAGTTCACACTATCCCTCCTTGGGTGTTGCTTGGAACACGTACATCCCAAGCTGCTAGAGTAAGTCTCTTCATTGAAATTTGTGTCAAAATTGTCCATGTGAAGCTCTGAGAGGTAATGAGGCATTTGCAAATTTGATATCATTCTAAGTTATAAATGTATTTGTATTTTCTCATTTTTGCATGCCTTTATGGCCTGTAATTTGGATTAACACGCTTTCCGCCAACAAGAAACACTTGCTGCCATGATTATAATAAGCTAGTCTCAAACCCTTGGACATAGACCTGCGAGTGCAGTGCTCCTAATAGCAGTGTTTTCTACAAAGCAACTGTAGAACACTAAAGAGCTAACTGGAATAACATGTTTTGATTGAAGTAGATAGTTGTTTACTACATTAGGGAATAACGGTTAGATCACTTCAAAACATAAACATGAATAAATAAATAATAGGAATGAAAAGAGCTCTAGAGCTCTACCTAAATTTTCAACAAAACCCTACTATCATGTTGTTTGCAAATTTTGGAATAGAACAAACAACCTCCCAAAAAGCACTCCCAAGGAATCATATTCAACTAGACTGCAAGGATATACTGCTACAAAAGTAGAATTCCAAAGAACAATGGCGAAACCCAAACAGCTCACCACACAACATTAAGAAATTTAACACAGTACCAAGATAAACATAATATATGCTCACTTCAAAGTACCGTAGACGGTGTAGTAGGGATCTGATGGAGTTCCTATCATGTAAAGGATGTATCTCGGTAATTTCTGCATCTGTCATGTTTAACATTTGATGAAACAGTTCTGCCAGATTTGCACCCATGTACGAATCTGGGCCATACCAGACAGTTAAATCCGGTATCTGAGCAAAAGCCTGCATAAAGTAAAAGATTCACTGCTAGTGCATAAGGAACAGTTGCAGAAGGAATAGCATCTTAACAAACAACAAGGCTTTAAGAATTTAAATGTTTATAAACGTGAACAAAATCAACCCCAATCAATGCTAGAATGGAACAGTCCAAAATCCACACCCATAATTATTGGAAACAAAAGAGACAAGGCCATCCAATGTTTTTAAAAGTGGTTACCTGTAACACTGTTTGAACCACATTTGAGGATGTACAGGTAATTGTAGGCACAAGTTCATGAGATTGAGCCTTTGTTTGCAGAGAAGTGTTGATGTAGATTACATGTAGAGAAGTTGCAGATCTTGAGGCTTCCTCCAGAAACTGCAGATATTTGGGACTTGTTGCAGCATCTGCCAATGAACAACTAATCTTTTCACTGGCCATCCTATATACCCCAACCTGGCACATAAAAGCTTATTATCAGTCTTGCAATTTGCAGCAAGATCACATAAGTTTAGCAAATCAAAGAACAGAGTTCATGTAGCACTTGTGTGTTCAACATGCATTTCTTTGTAAATTGATATACAAATGACCTTTTCAAAGCCTGCACGATCCAGGATTGCACGAACATTCTCGGACATGAAATCAACACCGAGCACTGCAATCATTTTACAACCAGCTTCTGCCATTTTCAAAGCCCGGTCTGCCATTACCAGTGAATCTGAAATGTGGATATGTGGCCACTCCTGTTTGGCAGCTACAAGAACACCCTGAACCTCCGGATCCATGTAAAAATGTGCCACGACTCCAATTTGCTTTTCCTTCAAGGCGTCGACAAGCTCTGCAACCTTGGAGGCATCAGGTGACAAATATTTTGCCTACAAACATTATAAACAGAATGTAAACACTCTAGAAACAAAGACACAATAGATGATCCAGCTAATGAGAACATTACGCCTGTGACATGGAAAGGTAAAGGCATATACCCAGATAAACCGCAGCAAGACCACTTACAAATAATTTTGAGTAGCAAGCATAATGCTCTTAAAGTGGAAGTGCATGTAGGATGAAATGGAAACTAGTCCCGAGTCTAAAAGACCTCTTTTTCTACAGGAATGCAAGTTCAGCTCTATCTCAGAAAGACATTGCAGGACTTCAGATGCATATCAGAAGCATGCCATAGGATTTTTAATTTCCGCCGAGGAGAATATATCCTCTGCTTTTATTGAAAGCGGAAGGATGGCTGAGGGAGCGAGGTGAGAGTCATAACCCAATCTTTAAATCAATCACCTGAAACCCTCACTTCTAAGAAACATCTTAGCATTTGGAAGAGACCCTGCTTCCTCGGATTGTAGTCACAAGGAGACATAGTGGCAGACAGGCCCAAGGACAGGGGCAAGAAGACGACACCATTTTTAATTCAGGGTACAAGGGGTACATGAATAAGGGTACAGCCAGATTATACATAAAAAATAACAACTTCACCCAGACATTGGGGAACAGGTCCAGGGGTTGGCATTTCTGTACCAGAGTTTCCAGGGTACTATGCTTGAAGTTGAAATAGTCGTGAGGGATGACCAAGAAAGAATAAAAGGCCCCCTTTTAGTAACAACCTGTTTTGGTTCTAATGGCAATGCCCTCTATTCCCTTCCCACTCTACTCATAAAATAACAGATTAAATATAAATATCCTTTTTACTTATGAGTAATAAGTGCCTGCAAGGTGTCCTAGTCTTAGAACCAGATGCAGAAGATGGAAAGTATATAGCAAACTCTATTGCTACCCTCAATTGGGACTAAGAAATTATATTAACACCCACCAAAGAATAAAGCAGATTTTTTAGGACACAAAAGTACAGCAAGTTACCATACCATGTAGAAGTGGTAGAGAGAGAGAGAGTTCCAAAAACCAAAAAAAAGTATCTAATACTAAAACTAAGAACAGAAAAAACTATCAATTAAACATTTGCAACAATCCAAAACGACATGAAGAAAAGTTTTATCACCTGGGCTTCTGCAAAACTCCCTTGGGCAGAAATGTCTTCAGCAGTTATGAACAAGGAAGGAAAAGGCTCAACAGGAGACTTCCCTGCGTTCTTTGCCAATATGGCTCGTATCCTCTTCTGCATGCTAATCAAGAGATTGTGCCAAGTATTGGCCCTGGAGTTGGCTCCCCCAGCCACACCAATATTTATACTAGACAAATCCTCTGTCTTAACTTTTAGCACCTCTTCTGGCAAGGATCCATTCAGGCAACTAATCAAACATGAACAAAAGCCCCTGGTGATCTCAGAATCACTGTCTGCACCAAAATACATTCTTCCATCACTACCAAGCTCGGCGATAAGCCATACTTGGGCTGTACAGCCCATCACTCTATTTGAAGAAATGCGCTCAGATTGAGGCAGAGGTGGAAGCAATGAAGAATAGTCCAAAAGCCTCATGACCCTATCACGGGGATCCTCCAGTGCTTTGAATTCAGCCAAAAGCTTGTTAAGCCTTGTAGGCATATCTTCATAAAAATTGATTTCAGGTGTTTGTGTAAAGTGTTCTGCTAGTGCAGAACAGATTGCTGAACGGTGTTTAAGACATTTTTTTCCATTTAAATTGCCTGTTGTCAATGAGTAAGATTTTCTTTTTGTTAAGTAGAGTTTATGGGTGGGTTTTATGGATTCTCTTGAAGGGAAGAGGGTAGCTAACGAGATTGATCTGAGAGAGCGACATGGGGTTTGAGCATTAAGCATATTTGAAGCACCCACAACATGCTTTAGCACAAAGGTGTGCTCCATTCCTGTTTTAGGTTGAATTTGTTCTTCTTTTTTAGTTCTATGGACAGAAATTGGGAATATGGGCACTTACTAATTTGTACCCTTGAATTTTTTCTCCTGCTCTATAGGTCTATGCACTGAAATTGGGAATATGGACACTACTTAATTTGTACCCTTGAATTTCTTCTCCTGTTTTTAAGGTCTATGGACTGAAAATAGAAATATATAAGCGCTCACTAAATTGTACACGCTCACAATACTCAGAAAATATGCAGAAACAAAATTGTACCCTTCGGCAATAATAAGAATCTATAGAGTTTGAGGATTGGGATCAAAACACCCAGTTACTAATTTGTACCAGGGTGGAAGTTTCTGGATACAACCACCTGATACTAATTTGTACCTTTACAGAGCCCTTTGACAAGCTCTTTATGAGAAAAGATAATAGCAATCTCTTGAGCTCTAGAATTGGAATTAAGATAACCTTTACAGTAGAAATTAATAGGATCGAAGATGGACTTATTGAATCCAATAGCTTGCATAATGCATGACGTTTCACAGGCAATAACACCTAACCAATTGGCAAACGATAGTTTAGAATGCCGTAAACCCGGACAACTAAGATAGCCTACCTGCAAATACAAACAAAACAGAGATTAAAACAGGTCCACGCAAAAGAACAGAGAACTATCTGCTCAATAAGTTTGATTAAGATGGCATTGCAAAATTAAGGTTTAAACTTTATACTAATACTAAGATTTACCGGCTATACGATCAATACAAAGTATTCGTAATTGGCAGATGTATAAAAAGGTTTGGGCCAAAACATTTTTCTAGGGTTTATGAATTTGGTCAATCGTGCTAACCTTATTCCATTGATTACGGGATGTTTCAATATTTTATAATTTTTGATATTTAATGTTAAAGTGGTCTCCATGTAGTTGAAGTCATAATCTTGTTTGAAGAATCTTCTCTTTTTTATTTTTTTTATTTGTCTCACGAGGCTTAGCAACTGTTAATTTGACTGTAAAAATCATTGTTTATAATAATATGGCTTATAAATACATTATATATTTTAAATTATCTGATAAAAATTAAAAAATTAAATATATTTTATAAAAATTATAATATATGTAATAATTGACATAGAAAACCTTTGACCTCTGAATCATAAATCAGGGGGAAAATAAATAAATTGATCTTTAAATCATATAAAGAAACATTCATTTCACTTAAATATGGATATTTGTTTAATAGAGTCCGTGACTGTCCAAAATCTCATATTTCGGTCCATTATTTTCAAATTTCACATTTGGTTAATGTTTGGACGGAAATTGTCATTTAACAAATATGAGGTTGTCTCTAGCAGGCGGCCATGTTTGTTTTTTTTAACAACTTCTATTTCATCTTCTAAATAAATTTGTTTATAATTTATATTTTAAATCTGTGTATAAAAACTTAGTAAACTGAAAAATGTTACAAACCAAGGGATTCATCCTAAAAAATATCTGATTTCAACACTCGTCAAATATGGCATATTTAAAATACCTCATCCACAGAAGGCCTTGAACCAAATTCAATTTTAAAGGTCAAAAACAAATCTTTTTCTCCTAAATTCTGAATCAAATATAATGAAATTTTGGACCTGAGCTTCGAAATTCGTATCTCCGGGAAAATAAAAGAAATGTCAAATTTTTCCATTCAAAACCCCAAGAAAAATTGCAAAATAACTACACAATTTCTGCAAATAAAACGTCAACCACAGAAAAATTCAACCAGCATGAAAATACGGTTTCTCTAACACGCTCACCTACGAAAATGCGGCAAAAGCGTTCATATTTTCTTCAGAAGAAAAATTGCAAAATAGCTACTTAATTTCCGCAAAGAAAACATCAACCACAGAAAAATTCAACCAGCATGCGGATTTCCTAACACACTTACCTCAAAAAAATGCGGCCAAAACGTTAAAAGGTTAGAAGGTTGAAACTCCTAACTATTATTCTTCTGTGGAATTGCTGAGGCGCGAGGGAATTTAATAGAGGATGGGATACCTGTCTATGCTGGACAAAATAATAATCTTTAAAAAAAAATCGTGACAGAGTTTCGTTAGCAAAGCTTGCTGACATATACAATGACGTCATTGTTTGGGTCTATTTTGACTCTATGAAAAATCGCCTCCTCCGCCAGTTTTCTATTCCACCTGTCAATTCTTTATATAAACCACAAATTTTAAAATACTACTTTATCCTTTCCGAAGAAATATCAATGTTTTTTTTATGGGGTCCTTGATGTTCCACTAGTGGTTTGAGGATTAGGATGAAAGCAAAAAAAACCACCTCTCACTCCCAACAAAATTATTTTTCCCTTTTAAAGGAAGTGAGTGTTTCAAAGTTGTACAAGCAATTTTAAGATGTATTGTTGAAGTATACTCAATTTTGACTAAAAAATATTCACACTAGGAGTTTCTATAATAGTAGAAATAATTTTAAAATGTATTAAACATGTCTATTGGTTTTTACGTGTACATCTTGTATTAGTAAAATGGGAAGTTTTTTACATAAGGATTTTCAAGATGTACTAAAGAGGTTTATTTAACTTTAGGTATTAAGACACGGTGTTTAACTTTTAATTAAATTTTAGGTCAATCCAATTAGGTGTAGAATAGATTAGAATTGATTTGCAAATTTAACGAAGATGATACAATACAAGAACTACTTCAGATTTGCAACTCAGATCAGATAGGAAGAATTTGCATACACCAATTAATCTAACATACAATCGAAAGCACAAAAGGGAGGTATAGAAACACTTAGTTGATTTCATATGGTTTCTGGATAGATATAAGATTGTGCAATAGTGAAAAAGGAGATATGAACCTGAGTAAACCTCGCAACATGGATTGGAACTGTAACTTCGCCTGGATCAGGATCCTACCATTAGGTCGTGACTGTATCATACAGTTCAACCCCTTCTATTCATTCTTGGACCTACTCTGAATCTGCCTCTACAACTTTCTGGGTTGCTCACCTTCCTAGATTTGTTCATCATTATCAAACCCTAGTTTTCGCGTGTGTAGTGAAGCTCTCTAAATGGATTAAACATCACCTCAAACCCTAAACATGGATGACGAGTCCTTCAAAACAAACATTAAAAGGGTTATGGGCATCCCTGTGCACCTCCGATGTTGGCACTACTTCGAAGCAGCCTCAAACCGCACATCGTTCTTCACATAGCATGTGATATCTAGATAGATCAATCGAATTTGGAATTTGCTTTGACCATACTTGCTTTGACTTGACTATTGTTAAAACACTTGGAGAGAGAACATTTAGATGATTGTAGATGAGAGATGTTGTTGCCTTGATCTGGTTTGTAGCTTCAAACCTGATGTGGGTGTTCCCTAATCAAAGTTGAGATTTGACGCTCGTCTCGGACATTTTTAGGGTTTTGCATGTTTTTACTTTTTTGTATAATGTTTACCCATCACATATTGACAAGTTCATATATGTAAAAATCCCTCGGAGTATGCGTTAACATCCCGCATGCCCCGCTTAGCCCCCGCGCCCTTTGTTTTCCCCTTTTTCCCTCTTTCCTTGGCCTCTTGACCTTCAGTGACGAAACCGCCGCCCTGCAACGGCGGTCTCGTGACCGCCGCCCTGAACCCGGTGACCGCCGCCCTGACCGCCGCCCTGCTCAGAGCGGCGGTCCTGTGCGCGTTTTCCAGAACGCTCTTTTGACGCGACTCGCGTGAAATATCACGTTTCACCAGCTTTTCTTTGCCGACTTGAGCATGCATTAATGTTTTTGGTCCCCTGGAACAGTGTTTTTCCTTTGTTTATTGTTTAGGAGTTCAATTTGGTTTTGGTTCTTGGATGCTTGAATTCCTATAAATGCATGGTTTGTGTACATGCAAATGGTCTAATTTTGGTGAAGATTTTGGTGAAGAATTTGGTCTGGAGTTTTTGGTCTGAAGCTTGGCTGAAGATTTGAGAAGTTTGATCACCATTTTTCTTGTTAGAGTCTTCTCATTTTTAGTGTTTTAGTTAGCTTAGCTTAGGATTAGAAGCCATAGCTTGATTTCACTTGCATCTTGGTTAAATTGCTCAGCTGTTGGTAAGCCACAGACCCATCTTGTGCAGGCAGTGCTGTTGTTCCATCCAATCCGGTTAGAAGCTTGCCTCTGAATTCCTCTTTGCTGTAGATTTGTTTTACTGTGACTTAGAGTTCTTAGTTCAATTCATTATATACCTGGTTAGCTTTATTCAGCTGTTGGTAAGCCACATATCCAACTTGTGCAAGCAGTGTCTTTATTTTGGAATAGAATAGCTTAGGAAGCCATTAAAGTTGCAGGTTTTGCTCTTCATATAGGATAGTCAAAGGTTCTGGTCGCTTCACGTTGCATGACTCGTAGTAAAATCCCGCTAGGAATCGCATAAGCCAAGCTCTGTACTCTTGCGCTATCCCTCTCCTACTCGCATTCTCGGTCTGCATTCTGAGCTGTCCTTGTCCCAAAATCTACTCCTATCGGTGCTAGCATTACACGCTTTTCTGGATCCAAGTGAACACGAAAGAACGAGAAGATCATACTGAGGGGACGAGATCACATACACCATCGGATTCGCCACTGTTCTGCGGAATCCAGGTTTTACATTTCAAAGTTCTAGTCAGATTCATATCAAATAGAGTAGTTAATCACTTTATTTCATTTCATTCTATTCTCGACATTGCCAGGGAAGCTGTGGGGATTGATAGTTTCTGAGAAACTATGATTCACTCCTCACTTCTGAGGTAGGATCGAGAATCTTGCAGTAGATTAGACAAACTGTTTTATTTAGAATAATTCTACAAATCACACAGGCAAATAACCACACTCGGTTATCTTGTCTGTTCTTAATTATTGTTTAGTTATTATTTCTAGATACGCTTAAAATAGTTTGCTTTCCTTAAAATTGTTAGAATATTTCATAGAAAAATAAAAGTTATATGTAGTTAGATTTATTTCACTAGTTAGAATTTGTTTCATCACAGTTAGATTAGTTTTGTTTCGTATGACAATCACGGGACCTAGAGCCCAGGGAATATTATTATTTTCAGTTTAAACTTCTAGTTCACAGTTAAGAGGATTCGACCAAGCACATAGTTTTGAAGTCACGCCAGACTACGATTAGCCTTCAGGAATACATTATGATCCTCTATCTACACCAGGAGAATACCTCATTGCCTCTAAATTGATCTAATCCCAGGTCATTTTACCACGTATTCTACGCAGACCCATAGATCGAATCACGCCAGAGCTCGATATTGATTGGAGCCTTCGAGCAGTCATCCTCGCTGATCGATCTATCACACCAGTCCAAGTTAGAAGGGCCTTCTTTGCTTAGATTCACAAATTCCACTAGTGCGTGTCGAAGACATTAGACTGCCTAACTAGTTTGTCTGCATATTCCATCCCCACCGGCTGTCTCGGCATGACCTCGGGAGGTCGGGTACGCGGAAGAGTCACTTGTTGATTCTCACGCTCGCCTGTCGCTTTTCCGACGTACAAAATTGGTGAACCCGACGTGAAACAAACAACTGTTTCACCTTCTCTTTGAGAAGTTTCATCTTCTCTCATCCACCTTCGCTCCTTCCCATTATTCTGCGGGTATTCATATACCCCCCGAATATGTCGGGATTCGACGCATATGGCAGACCCCTCCTGGGTCTTGAGGCATACTACGCCCAACAGAATAGGGAATCATCACCCTCGCTCTCAGTATGGGGTGACAACTATTCAACTAATCAGTTGTCAACACAAACCCCAAGAATCAGATATAGTTCGTCTTTTCAAACTGAGGAGTTAGATCAACCCCCTCGAACCCAACAAACAGAACCTTCAGGTTCCAACAATATGACGTTTACAGGAGAATCTGGTTCATCTCCTCAAATGTTACTCAGACCACAAATTAGTAGGCAATCAGATCCATACCTGGTCTTAGATGATGGACAGTCAACACGTTATCCTAGGAGTGAACAACACTCCCGGGGAATGTACCCATCTATAGGAGGTTTACAAATACAACCCGAAATCTCTTTTCAAGAAAATACCTCTATGCCACTGCATACAGGAAATATTCTGGGAGAAACTTGGCAAAATAGCGATCAGTTTATGACAGGATATCACGTACCTTTACAACACCAAGGTATACAACAAACGCCGCTCAGGCAAAGTACCGTGGCTTCACCAAATGAAGTCATTTCAACGTTAGTAGAAAGAGTGAGAGGGTTAGAACTGGCTCAAGCAAGTCAAAATTCTCCGTTCATACAAACAGGAAGTTCCAATCCTCCATACCACTCTGGTCAGGTAGATCTCCTTACGGGAGTAGGCACGTTAGGCATGCCTCCTCAATATCCACAGCAAACGCCAACAAGGCCTATCATCTCTAACACTACTCCTCCCGGTCTAGTGTCGAACAGTCCGTTCCTCGACAATACCCCGTCCTATTTAAACATGTACTCTAAATCACCACAAGGAGATATGTTCTCCTCTCCCGGCATGTTTGCTCAAACGCAGGGACCTCCCTATGCCCCTGCCAACGCGTACGCTGCACCGTATCAACAACCCATCCCACCACCACTCCCTCAGCAAACACCATCAATGGTCGAAAGCTATGCGATAGGGACGTATTCAGAATATCTAAAGGAACCCTTAGATTTCACCATACGAAGCGTCATGCTTCCAAGACCTCTCCCTGATTTGCCCAAGTTCAAGGGTGAAGGAGATCCAAACGCACATATCAAAGCTTACGCTACAGCCATACGAGAATTACTCCCTTGGGATGGGGTTGTTGCTAAAATATTCCCCAAAACACTGGAGGGCATTGCTCTCGATTGGTATTATAGAATACCTGAGGCTTCCATACATTCATTTAAACAACTCGTGTCAGAGTTCATCAAAGCCTTCGACATGAACAAACTACTGAGAACAGGAATCAGGGAATTCTTGCATATCAAACAAGAACACAATGAATCTGTCGCTCATTTCATCCAGAGGTGGCGTACAGTTCTTTATTCATCAGCAAGTGCTCCAAACATGGATCAGATGGAACTATGCGATTTATTCCTTCATTCTCTCAGCAGAGAAGTGAAGGAAGAAGTCCAGAAGTTCCCACTAAGGACTTATGATGAAGTACTTGAGAGCGCTCTACGAATAGACCAGGCAGCAATAGATAGTGGTCGTAAGACGTATGGAGCAAACGGGAGGTTAATCACCTCCACTCAAAATACTACAACTACCACAAACGTCAATCAAGGACCCAAAATCCTTAACAAAAATCGTGGGGTAACAACGGATGGGGTAACCGACCAGCCCAAGAGGGTAAATGTTGTTAATACTCCGTCACAAACAAACAACCAGCGAAACAACAACTTTACCCCAACGGTCAATACAGTGGATTTTAACCATCCACAACAACAACAACAACAACAACGAAATCCCATACAAGGGCCAAGCCAAAACTCATTTGGTTACCAAAACCAAAGTCAAAACCAAAAACAACAATTCCAAAACTTTGGTCCTAATAGGCAACAGTTTGATCGGAATTTTAGGCCACAATACACACCAAACCAACAAAACGGGAATTATAATCCCAATTCTTATTGTGGTTTCCATAAAATTCATGGTCACGACACTAGAACGTGCCGTGACTACAATAAATTTATGCAACGTTTGCCAGAAGAACAAAGACAGTTCTTCACAGACTTGTTTTTGGCAGATCCCGTCTCATCATCACCAAATACTCTCGCAGGGGCAGTTTCTCCTCAGAATGCTCCCCTCAAGATCTTTAATGATCCACTCCCAAATCATGACAGCAATAGGCTGAATCCAACCGGAACAAACAAAGGTGCAGTGACGGGAAACAATGACCATGAAGCCTCGACTTCATTAAATCCGTCAGTCGCGCCACAGTTGGGAGCTCAACCGAGACCTAAGATAGTCAGTTTGGTAGAATTAGACGCTGAACTACCTATCGAAGCTATAACGAGAACACGAGAGTATTTCTCTCAACCAAGCCCAAGTCATCTGCCAGAGGCAGATAAGAGTCAGCAAATAGTTGAAAAACCCATCGGTGCGTATGATTTAATTAGTGACCTAACAAAGACCTTCTCACACATTTCATTTTTGGACTTACTAAAGAACTCTCCCCCTCACAGAGCTGCTCTTTTAGAAGCATTAGGTCTAGGCCATCTAATTAACATCACTCCACCTCCCGAAACACAAGTAAATCACGTAGATTTTGATATCCACCCTCCGGGGCAGCCGGACAAGGATGTCGAATTCATCTTCGAAATAAGTAAAATGCCCACAGATGCTGAGATCGCACGCCGAGGTGACCCAGCCTTACACTTGCAAGTGTGGGTTTATAATAACTATGTAAAACGGGCAATGGTTGACGATGGGGCTGCAGTTAACATAGTCCCTTTCTCTTTCCTCCAAAAACTTGGATATGGAGAAACAAACTGTTCCACTACACGAAATACCTTGAGAGGCTATGATAGCCTTAAAGCCACTTCGATAGGAACTATAATACTGCCAGTCACCTTAGGGCCCAAAACCATCTTGACTGAGTTTTACATTATAGATCGGGAAACTAACTATAATATGATCCTCGGCCGACCTTGGATACATCGAATGAAGGCAATCCCTTCCACGCTATTTCAAGAAGTAAGATTCTTGCATCTGGGAAAGGTATTTGTAGCCAAAGGCGATCCAAAACCTTTCGATTTGCACCTAGCTGATTTAAAGAAAAGACCAGGGGTGCACTCAGAATTTGAGCTGCCAACAAACCAACTTAATAAACCCTCTGACCCAAAGCCAGAGGAAAAGTTGATACCTACAACGGATCTTGAAACTACCAGCATAGCCAAAACAACTCCAACCCCTAAAGGTAAAACTAAAGAAACAGTATCATTAGGGACTACTGCGAAAATCGTTGAATTGATAGAACAAGATTCACCAATGTTCTTACCATTCGATTCAGTAGGCATAGGATTTTCCCTAGGTGTTGGTTCCTTACCGGCAGAGGATCTCTGTATGATAGAAGTAGAGTGTGCAAACGCGGCAGATGCCCCAACATCTACACTCCCGGCTAAGTATTGGACTCTCCATTTCGATGGAGCTAAATGTCGTTATGGAGCGGGGGCAGGTATAATTCTTACTTCGCCCGAGGAGAAGGTCCTCCCATTCTCATTTAAGTTAAACTTTGAATGCACAAACAATGGCGCTGAGTACGAAGCCCTCCTTCTTGGCCTCACCTTAGCCAGAAGAATTGGTATTAATAACATCAGAGTCTTGGGAGACTCGCAATTAGTAACAAACCAAGTTTCTGAAGTATATGAAACTAAAGCCGAACATTTACAACTCTACAAAAATGCTGTATTAGATTTAAGCAAGGCGTTTAACTTCATATCCATTGAAGCGATCCCGCGAGAGAAAAATCTTCTCGCCGATTCAATAGCAACCTCAGCATCACGTTTTACTCCAAGCAATGAGCTAGAAGATACTCACTTCACAGTATCCATTCGTGACGAGCCATTAATAAAAACAATGACAAATCCTCTTTTAAGCGGAAGTGAATCTACCGTCCTAGACCATGTTGGAAATGATGCGGCTACTTTGGATTATTTAAATGCCTATGCAGCATTACATCTCTCCTATCACATGCTAGATTTATCCCTGATCCCACATTCGTCCTCCTACTTCGGAAATCCCGTAACGGATCTTCCGTCACAAAGGGAACCTAACATATACGCAATAGAAAATGGGGATGATTTAGATTTACCTCCAGCACCACCTGAGTTCGAAGAGGGTAACGCCTCTTTAATCGAAGAAACAATCGATGTCAACATTGGGACAGAAGATGAACCAAGAATATTGAAACTAGGTTCTTCGTTGACACCAGAAGAAGTGGAAATACATACTCAGGTTCTCAAAGAACATCAGAAGGCATTTGCATTTAATTACAAGGAGATGACGGGAGTCGCACCCCACATTGCGGTACACAACCTCGTCACTAGATCGGATGCAAAGCCAATTAAACAAAAATCAAGGCCCATGAAACCCAAAGTAGCTCTCATGGTAAAAGAGGAAGTAATAAAACTCCTTCAGGTAGGATTTATCAAGCCAGTTGACTACTCCCAATGGGTATCTAATATCGTTCCCGTTCTCAAGAAGAACGGAAAGATACGCATTTGCATAGATTTCCGAGACATCAACAAAGCGTGTCCTAAAGACGATTTCCCATTACCATCCATAGACGTTATTGTTGATGCAACAGCTGGTTTTGAACTTTTGTCTCTCATGGATGGATTCTCGGGATACAATCAAATCAGAATATCCGAGCAAGATCAAGCTAAAACCACGTTTATAACTCCTTGGGGAACCTATTGCTACGCTGTTATGCCATTCGGTCTTAAGAACGCCGGTGCTACGTACCAGCGGGCCATGACATACATATTTCACGATCTAATTCATAAAATCGTGGAATCTTACGTAGACGACTTATTGGCTAAGGCCAAAAAGCGCTGTGACCATCCCGAAGTACTCCGCATCATTCTTTCACGCCTAATAGAATACGGAGTCACGCTAAACCCAGAGAAATGCGTCTTTGGTGTAACAGGAGGAAAGCTCCTAGGTTACATCATATCGTCACGAGGGATCGACGTTGATCCAACCAAAATTCGGGCTGTCCTCGAAATGGTCCCACCTTCGAGTGAATCTGGAATCAGATCATTTCTCGGGAAGCTGGGTGCAATCCGGAGATTCATCCCGGACTTAAGCTTCGCTATTCATCCAATCAACAATTTACTCAAGAAAGACTATAGCATTGATTGGACCGAAGACTGCAACGAAGCTTTCAACGCAGTTAAACGTTTCTTGCTGTCACCACCTACGCTAATGCCACCTAAGCTGGATCGCCCGTTAATCCTATATTCGCGAGCTACCAATGTCTCGCTGGCCTGTATGTTGGCCCAAGAAGACGATGACAAGAGAGAACGTGTGATTTATTTCATTAGCCGAACACTGCTCGACTATGAAACACGCTATACACAAGCAGAGCGAGAATGTCTTGCCATAGTCTTTGCTACTAAACGTCTAAGACATTACATGCTGAATCAAGAAACAAAGGTCATGGTAAAGACGGACCATTTACGGACTTTTCTCACACAAGGTTCCTTATCCAAAAAGGCTGGACGTTTTATAACCTTAATGGGAGAGTTCGAATTAACATTTGTAAATCAGAAGTCAGTTAAAGGACAAATCATCGCGGATTGGTTAGCTGACAACCCATTAGACGGAGGCGATCTAGTAGATTTGGATTTTCCAGATGAATGCGTATACTACATCGAAACTCGACCTGCTATTTCTGAGTGCCCTTGGTACACTGATATCATTAATTATATCATGGACCATACGTACCCGGATGCAGTGACACCGCAACAAAGAAGGTGATTACGCATAATCGTAGCCAAATATGTCATTATAGAGCAGGTGCTCTATCGAAAAGCATTCGATGGAATGCTCTTAAGGTGTGTCGACACAGAAGAGTCCAAGAGGATTCTCCATGAATCCCACAGCGGTATATGTGGAGGCCACTTCGGTGGCCATGCCACTGCTCGAAAAATACATCGAATGGGCTATTTCTGGCCCACTCTAGAACATGACGCGATAGAGTTTGCACGCAGGTGTCATAAGTGCCAGGAATTCTCCCACGAGATCCACATGCCAGCACAAGCTCTACAACCAATCGCTACTCCATGGCCCTTTTCTACATGGGGCCTAGACTTAATAGGGAAATTCTCTCCCTCATCCACAGACGGCCACAATTTTATAATTACGGCCACTGAATATTTTACCAAATGGGTGGAGGCCATGCCTCTTACTACCGTACCTGGTTCTGTAATCGCTAAGTTCATTTTAAATCAAATCATTTGCAGGTACGGTATCCCACAAATCATTATCTCAGATAATGGAACTTCTTTCAAGAATGAAGAAGTTCGTGAACTATGCAACAAATTTAAAATAAGCCATCATACGGCTTCCTTGTATTATCCCCAAGCCAATGGGCAGGCTGAAGCAACAAACAAAACGCTGAAAGCCATTCTCCTTAAAACGGTGAAAGAAAACAAGCGAGATTGGCATTTGAAGTTATATCCGGCCTTGTGGGCCCACCGAACCTCAATAAGAACACCAACAGGAGCAACTCCTTTCTCGCTAGTATTTGGGGCAGAAGCAGTTCTCCCGCTTGAGGTCGAAATACCCAGTCTCCGCATTTCACTACAAGGGATTCTGGATGAAGACGCTTACAGAGAAGTACGTCTTTCCCAATTAGAAAGCCTAGATGAAATTAGGTTAGATGCTGAACAACGGCATAGAGCTTATGCTGACCGAATGTGCCGGCAGTATAACAAGAAGGTTTATGAACGCGATATATACGAAGGTGATCTAGTTCTAAGACTAGACAGCCGGATCGACAAGAAGACCGGCGAAGGAAGGAAATTCCGGCCCAAATGGTTGGGCCCATACCGAGTCACGAAGGACTATGGAAATGGTGCATACCTCTTATGCACGCTAGAAGGTGAGGAATTTGGTGAAACAGTCAATTCCCTGCACCTCAAGCGTTTCTACGCATAAGCAGCTAGCACTACCTATATAACTATCTACATTGCATCTTCATATAGATTTAGATCATTTTGTCCACTTGTTCTTACACAAATTGTGATCAAGGAATCTATTCTCAAAGTAATTCATTACAAACTCATGATGTTGTTGGCACAAAACTTTCTAATCATATCTCTCCATTTTCGCGATATCATCAATCACTTCAGAATCTTTTATCAAATAAAATCAAACATGACGAAGTCTTAACGGTAACCATACCAAGATCTGCAAGTTTGTTCTCGCTTTGATTTCTTCTTAGGATTGGTGTCTTGCCTATGGTCTGTTCTAGAAGCTTCATGGTGTCACATCTATCCCATATATACATCTCTTTGGAAACAAGCATATACTGACATTTTACTCAAAAAGACAAGTCAAAAAGTGATTAAACAGAAAATTTTATTTTTACACATTTCCTTGCCCTACCAACCTTCGGTGATGAGCTTGCGTCTCTTACTAGTGACGTAGGGTTGGGAAAGGATGGAAATGCCCTTACTCGCCTATGCCTTGCCCACGGTGATAAACCCACGCTTCTTACTAGTAGCATGGGGCAAAGTGTAGGGGGTCCTCTAGACAATGCAAACATTAAAAGGTCATAAACAAACTATTCAAACTTTGAGTCAAAAACGAATGAATCAGATGCTCAAAATTCCAAGAGAGTTAAAAATCCTAAAAACCAGATTTTGTCTACTATGTGGCCATCTACGGGTCTAAGTCTGGATAAACCGCAAAGCAAGTTGCACCCAAAACTATGAAGTCATTCGGGTGGAGTAAGCTTGTAGTTTTCAATTTGGTTCCACCAAAGCTTCGTCTGTCTTTCATCACTATCGTTTCACCATATTTCATACACTTGCGCCCTTCTTGGCTCTTGGTGATGAGCCCTCGCATCCTACTAGTTGCGTGGAGTTAGGAGTGGGGCAAGTTAATCTGTTCATCATACTGGTTATTTTCATCACTTTGCCAAAACAAACATGAGGTATCCAAATTGCTCACAGAAGCTAAGATTTAAGATCACAATATATCTACAATATCATGTATCAGCATCATGAAACACAAAAAGAAAGCAAGCATTTGCATCATCTGTTCTCCATTGCATACATTCTAGAAAGCATATAAAACATACATCGTAGTATACACAAAGCAGTTGGAAATAGAAAGGACAAACGTGAGTGACAAGTTTTGATCCAAAATCAATGCATATATATAAATAATCAATGTTTGTATACAATGCCATCATGCATTAGGCATGGTCAAAACGCTCAAAGAGCCCGTGATATACAAAAGAATCCATGATACAAAATATACAAGGGCCAAGTCGCCTCTCAACCCCTACGCGACCCCTCCGAGGGTGCGCGCCCTCGCCTAGGACTCCGGCTACGCCGGCGCTCTGAATGCACGGAGGGCTCAGGGTCTCGAGGAGCAGCCGCGGTCTCGCCACGAGAATGGCTCCTCATAAGACGCTCGGCTGTCCTATAGCCTGCCAACTCTGTACGGAGGGTCGACACCATCCTGGCCACATGCCAAACAGGAGCGAAGACGTCAGTATGCCTACCGGCTACTGAGGGCTCCCCGGCATCTACAGATAGCTCCGCACGGGTCTTATCCATAGGGATCATCAGAGAATCAGTGCATACCCTACGGATTAGATCCCGCCACTCATCAACGGTCTCTGCAAAACAAAGAAGAAAGACGAATTAGAAACTAGGCAAGAGGCTAAAATATACAAGATACAAATATAAGGAGAGATAGCAGTTAAAACAAGTCCTAAATCAAACTAACACTGAAAGGGAGAGAGGATGACTTACTCGGGTCACCGGGCCTCCAAGATGGGTCACTAGGGCCAGCGCCCGCTGCAGATGCCGCTGCCGACTGAGGGGCTGCTCCTGTAGTAGGGGCAACATGACGTCCCGCAACAGACTCGTCCTCTCCACCACGGCCCTGAGAGAGTGGCTCCTCTGAAACTAGAGTCTCTCTCTCTGCACTCTGCTCCTCCCTCTCTGCCTGCATAATATCCTGAGTGTCATGCCACTCAGGATCGCTATCATCCGTCTGCTCCTCTGACCCTCCCTCTGTGGACTCCTCAGAATCGGAGTCAATATCTATAGGGTCATCGCTACTATGAGCAGGACCCGCAGTAATCTGAAGTAAAGGTGCCCGAGGCGCACCAGCTCTCCCTCTGGCCCGAACAATCCCCCTGGCTGCAATAGGAATACCAGGAGTGACCACTGTCCAACCACGGCCTCTAGGCCCCCCTCTAGCCTCCCGGACTGATCTATAGACTGGTGCCACTGGAGGAAGCATGCCCACATATGGGAGGCCGAACTGCTGAGGAACCCTGCCGAAAGGATGTACCTCCACCCGTCCCACACGGTCAATAAGCTGCCCTGTGGTGGAGCAAGAGATCAATGTGAGAGCCTCCTCTCCCCAAATGCCGGCCATGAGCTGGTACGGTGTGGCCTCCATATCTGCTGTGGTGAGGGAAGCTACTGGCTGGTGAGGTGCTCTAAGCACCGACATATCTGACCATCTGGCCGCCCTCACAGCCCCGGGATCTGCCACCTCCACGCCTCTGCCATAGGGAATGAAGCGCTCATACACCCAACTCATAACTAGAGTAGGGTGGCTCAAAGACTGTCCCTGTAAACGGACCACCCTGTATAAGTCGTGATAAGTGGTCCCCAAAATATCTGCGCCCCAGGCGTATATCCGACCATGCCCCTCTATCTGTGCAATGATGGGGGCCCAGCAGTATAATAAGGTATCCCCTCCCTTGTCCCCGATCAGTCTCGAGGCAAGGATCCCCATGATAGCCTGTCGAAATATGGGGATGGGCAAAGAAGGAATGGATCTGACTCTCACTCCCTTCTTCGGCCCCGTGGAGATAGCTGCATCCCCCATGTAGCCTGCCCACTGTGCAATCTGTGCTCTGGACCCAGCTGTCTCCAGTGTGAGCCTCCTCCCGATGATCGGGACCCCCAGGATACGGTAAACATCCTCCAAAGTAATCGTCCACTCACCGCGGACCCCTGGCAGTCGGAAAGTGTTCCGATCTGCATCCCAATAAGAAAATAAGTCACAAAGGATGTGACTAGATGGCGTGACATGGGGCACGCGCGATATACGCAATATGCCGGCCCTCTGTAATGTATCCTCCTCATCCTGAGAAAGGGCATCCAACACCCCGGGCAACCAATCACACTCCCTCTCTCGACTCCATCTAATGTACTCCTCCCTCACCTGCATACACCCAAAAACACACAAAACAGAGCAAGTTAGTATCTAATCAATGCCGAGGGAGTCATAAAAACGTACAGAAGTGATAAAAATACAAGAACAAACTCAAAAGCAAGTCCCTTTTGCTTTCTGTGCAAAACCGCCGCCCTGAGCAGAGGGGCGGTTTTGTAACCGCCGCCTTAAGGGAGGCGGTCGTGTAACCACCACCCTGAACAGGGCAGCGGTCATGTAACCGCTGCCCTGGCTAGGGCGGCGGTCGCGGTCCGAAAACCCGCGCGGGTTTTTAAACCTAAAAAGCCCAAAAAATGCAAAAATTGACCATTTTGGCTAAAAACAAAGCCTACCCAGTAGGCGCCCCCCCTAGGTGGACCTTTTGAACCTAGCATTTTCAAAAATACCCCCCCCCCATTGCAAAGAATTTACCATTTCAAATTTGAAGGGGGAAAAATGCAAAATTAAAGAAAACCAACCTGTGATCTCGCGGGGTGGCGTTCCGCACGTGGGGGCATGATCGCTATCTCACTCCGGACGTTTCGACTCTATTCACGCAAGAAACCGTCACCGTGGGTCCCAGAGCTCAAAATCTATCAAATCAACTCGCGCAAATGAATAGGAAAATGGGCCCACTTTCATATATATATTGTTCTATTTCGTTTTAAAATGACTTTTTCGCAGGTTCGGAGCGCTGTTGGAGGTAAGTTTCTATCCCCGCACAAATGGTACGTTCTCTTTCCCTGTTATTTTAGTGTTTGTTTTCCAAATTATTGTATCTATCTGCACTTGAGTTCTCTTTTCATTTTGCAGGTAGCGGGAATTTTGGATGGCGTCATTTCGACACACGGACGTGTAAGGTATAACTTCTAACTCCCCATTTCGGGACGGCCATACTCGGACCCACCGTTTTATGCCTCTTCATGGCTAAAACGCTTCTCCGAGGGGGCAATATGTACGTACCCAAAATTGTAAGGTACTGTACTGCGGAACGGTGTAATAAATGCCCCAATGATGATACAGGTCTCCTCGCAAGGTGTTCGGGATCCAGAAAAGCCCTCGGAGTATGCGTTAACATCCCGCATGCCCCGCTTAGCCCCCACACCCTTTGTTTTCCCCTTTTTCCCTCTTTCCTTGGCCTCTTGACCTTCAGTGACGAAACCGCCGCCCTTCAGGGCGGCGGTCCTGTAACCGCCGCCCTGCTCAGAGCGGCGGTCCTGTGTGCGTTTTCCAGAATGCTCTTTTGACGCGACTCGCATGAAATATCACGTTTCACCAGCTTTTCTTTGCCGACTTGAGCATGCATTAATGTTTTTGGTCCCCTGGAACAGTGTTTTTCCTTTGTTTATTGTTTAGGAGTTCAATTTGGTTTTGGTTCTTGGATGCTTGAATTCCTATAAATGCATGGTTTGTGTACATGCAAATGGTCTGATTTTGGTGAAGATTTTGGTGAAGAATTTGGTCTGGAGTTTTTGGTCTGAAGCTTGGCTGGATTTGGAAGTTTGATCTTTGCTCTCATTCCCTCATTTTAGTGTTTTAGTTAGTTAGCTTGTTTAGAAGCCATAGCTTGAATTCACTTGCATCTTTTGTTAAATTGCTCAGCTGTTGGTAAGCCACAGACCCATCTTGTGCAGGCAGTGCTGTTGTTCCACCCAATCCAGTTAGAAGCTTGCCTCTGAATTCCTCTTTGCTGTAGATTTGTTTTACTGTGACTTAGAGTTCTTAGTTCAATTCATTATATACCTGGTTAGTATTATTCAGCTGTTGGTAAGCCACATATCCAACTTGTGCAAGCAGTGTCTTTATTTTGGAACGGAATAGCTTAGGAAGCCATTAAAGTTGCAGGTTTTGCTCTTCGTATAGGATAGTCAAAGGTTCTGGTCGCTTCACGTTGCATGACTCGCAGTAAAATCCCGCTAGGAATCGCATAAGCCAAGCTCTGTACTCTTGCGCTATCCCTCTCCTACTCGCATTCTCGGTCTGCATTCTGAGCTGTCCTTGTCCCAAAATCTACTCCTATCGGTGCTAGCATTACACGCTTTTCTGGATCCAAGTGAACACGAAAGAACGAGAAGATCATACTGAGGGGACGAGATCACATACACCATCGGATTCGCCACTGTTCTGCGGAATCCAGGTTTTACATTTCAAAGTTCTAGTCAGATTCATATCAAATAGAGTAGTTAATCGCTTTATTTCATTTCATTCTATTCTCGACATTGCCAAGGAAGCTGTGGGGATTGATAGTTTCTGAGAAACTATGATTCACTCCTCACTTCTGAGGTAGGATCGAGAATCTTGCCGGTAGATTAGACAAACTATTTTATTTAGAATAATTCTATAAATCGCACAGGCAAATAACCACACTTGGTTATCTTGTCTGTTTTAAATTATTGCTTAGCTATTATTTCTAGATACGCTTAAAATAGTTTGCTTTCCTTAAAATTGTTAGAATATTTCATAGAAAAATAAAAGTTATATGTAGTTAGATTTATTTCACTTAGTTAGAATTTGTTTCATCACAGTTAGATTGCATTTTGTTTCGTATGACAATCACGGGACCTCAAGAGCCCAGGGAATATATATTTGAGCCAATCGTGCCTCAACCAAACCTAGTCACAATAGTTGACATATATACAAGTATTCCGAACAACCACAGATTTATTTCACAGTTAAGAGTTAGAATGCATTTTTCAAGTTACAGTTAGATTGACTGCATTTTGTTTCGTGGATGACAATCACTTAAGGGACCTGTAAGGTATTCTGAGAAGATTGCCCAGGGAATACATATTGATGACCAGATCCCACAGCCTAACGAATCCACTGGAGACCCCACTTCCATATCATCGAACAACTGTCCTTACTAGATATAACGGCTAACGAAGCTAGGGAATTCTGGGCTAGGCCAGAAAATCATAGAATCGATTGTATTCATCATCCACGAAATCAGAGATATACACGAAACAATCCCAGGTCATTTTCCACGTATTCCGCAACCCATAGATCGAATCACGCCAGAGCTCGATATTGATTGGAGCCTTCGAGCAGTCATCCTCGCTGATCGATCTATCACACCAGTCCAAGTTAGAAGGGCCTTCTTTGCCTTAGATTCGCAAATTCCACTAGTGCGTGTCGAAGACATTAGACTGCCTAACTAGTTTGTCTGCATATTCCATCCCCACCGGCTGTCTCGGCATGACCTCGGGAGGTCGGGTACGCGGAAGAGTCACTTGTAGATTCTCACGCTCGCTTGTCACTTTTCCGGTGTACAGAAATTCCAACCCAATGAAAGAGGTGAAATTGAAAGCACAGTTGGAAGACATATCAGTCTAAGACCTTACAAAGAGGTCAGGATTAGATGGTACGATCCTGACCAAGAGTAGAACACATGTCAACTGAAGTTTGGAGCTTATGAATCGATGTTTATCTATGGATTTTGCACATTGCATTCTTAAAGTTTGTTGACATGTCAGTGTGCAAGGATAAACAAGCTAAATAATAGACCTCAGAAAGTGTTAAGTGGGAATGGGGAAGTAACATTTAACATAGCAAGAGTGTATAGTCAAATCAAGGGTTGCCAAAGTGTAAATTACTAAATTTGAGTGTTTGTACATACATTAAAGGAATGAGGAATTGTTGGCATAATAGAAGTGATTCCATTATGTACTAAAGAGGTATCCTTGTATTTGGGTGGTAAGGCATGCATTAGAGGTAATTGAATGGGATTTGGATGTAAGGACATAGAGAAGTAGAGGAGAAGGCCAAGCAAGAAAATATACTCATCGCACAACCAATCGACCATTATGCTAGTAGGAGGGTCACTTCCATTATGGCATCACTCACATTGGCATAAGGATCATGGTATATTATGATTTATATGTTACCATAGACCAATCCTATTAACCAACGTGGGAAAAAAATTAACTAAATGAGGAGTTTTTAAAGTCGTAGAAGCATTTCTAAAATGCATTGAAGTAATGGTGTTTGATCTCATTCCATTTTGGGAGAGCATTCTATTTTGGGAAATCTCCATTAATCCTTATGATGTTGAAATCTTACACAGTCCATTGAGTATCCATAATCAAGAGCTTCATACTTCATCCATAAGAAAATTCATGCACTAAGGATTGGTAGCTTTAGGTATTACATATTTTCCTTTGCTCAATCTTGAGGTATTTTTGGGATGTAGATTAGGATTTGCATGTTGTACATTTACGTTTTGAAATTTGAATCTAGTACATACACAAATCACGAGGGGTGTGAGTGCAATCAAAATGGAATAAAATATGAATTAAAATTACATTATAAATCTATAACTACTTTTGGGAAGCATGTAAGAATTGTTGTGCACTTTGTTTCTTGCTTGAAGCATGGGAGGTGTGAATACAAGAGTTGAAATTGCTCTAACAAAGACTAAAAAGGCATTGGAGCGATAAATGAATAAAAAATTTAAAGCATTGAAATCATTAAGTGGGCCCTAGATTTTTTACTTAGCATTGAAGGAATATATTTATTTATGGCCAATTTTTAATCACTTGAACACTTGAATGTCATGTACGCACAACCAAGTTGAATTATTTTATATTTTCAAAGGTTACATAGTAAATTTGTTATATAAAAGATTATGAGTTTATATCTTCAAATGATTTGATAAAAAAGGTAGTAAAAAACATGTAGTAAAGCATTTAAAAGACTGTAAGTCATGTGTTCAAATCTTGATCAATGCATTTTTATACTTAAGTGTGAATTATCAAAGGAGAAACATGCAAGTGGACTTGTAAAAATGTTTAGCACTACAAACCAAGTAATCATAAAGAGGTGTAGACATAAAATCACACACTTGGGTAGATTTCTAGGTTTTAATCACATAATAGTATTCATATGATTCCTAAGTGAGAAAACTAGTAATTGACTACTATCTTTGGCCTCTTTTCTATCATTCTTGTTTCCTCTTTAGCCTTCTACACCTTATAGCCTAGTTTGATCTTCATTTTTTTTATATTTCTTGACTCTAGACACCAATGCCCAGCTAGGACACCAATGCCTAGGTGCCCTCGTCCTCTCTAGGTGCCCCTGACCTCTTTGTATCTTACTCGCCTCTTTTGGGCCTCTTTTATATTTTGGGCATTTTGTTTTCTTATGGGTTGGCATTTTAGTTTTCAATTATGAAATTCAAACAAGGGAATCATATAAATACAAAGCTATGTGACCATAATAGAGGACCATGCTCTAAGCATATACTATCACCACCTATGGTTGCATCCAAAAGCATTCTAAGAGAATCAAGGCATCCATCTAACATTCACTCAAGGGACAAGGGACTACGTTTGCTACATACACACATTGGAGGGGAAGTTAATTTTTCCATCCACACATCTATCTACATTGTTACATCTAGTTATTACTCGTTATCAAGTGCATCTTGCACAAGAGCTTCCTAGGGCACGATTTCTACACACATACACATGAACTACATGGATTCTGATATGTAGTGCAACACTTGGTCATAAGTTCACTCTATCGGGTGATCGTCAGGGTCATTCTGACTCCCCATTTGCATCTTTTTCTTTTTAGGATTTTATGTGTTTTGGGGTTTTACAAATTATCTTTCTCTTTATAGGTTACAAGTGAATTCTACGGACATAGTGTGACACACAGGTGACCAATAATAAAGGTTAGAGACCACCTTATGACACCAAAATATTCAGGTTTCAGCCATTTTCACAATCACGGGTGCCCAGTAAGAGACTTCAGCACCCAGACGCCCCCGTCTATACTCATATGGAAATTACATAATTTTTTGAGTTCAGTTGCAACAATTTCCTCCTTATCAGTCTTCTAGTTCAGAACACTTCGGGATCAATTGCAAAATCAATTAAGTCTTATATTCCCTCTCTTACACTTAGGGTTTCAATTTCTGTTAACTTATTGCTTACGTCAAATTTGTGCTTCATTGATTATTTATTATATGTGACTCTGCAATATCTTAAGGTTTTACAAAAATTCCATTTTTGTTAAATCATTTGGTGAACCCCACTCGTGATCGGTCTTTCGGATCCTTATTTGGCACATTGTAGTCAATTTTCTTAACCCTTTAATTCTCAGGCATGCCAACATATCACCCAGCCTAAACGGGGCTCTCACTCGAGGTGTGCGCAGGCGTCGAGCCCCTCCTTTACGTGAGATTTGTAAGAATGTTCACCATTAATGGAGGAATAGTGCACAGACATACATGCTTTCATTATATAACATAGATAAAGAAACTAGATCCAAACACAGATGCACCACAATATGGATGAAAACATTATAACAACATAGAGGAATCAGATCTAAACCATGAGTAATATGAAGAACACAAGGGTTTGGACTCATAAACATAGATATTCAGAACAATCCATCAGATATATTGATTCACAATTGTTTTTAGTAGCTAGATTACATCAAAGGGGTCATAATAGACCGAGTACATCAAGAAATTATAACATCCTAAACCTATATAATGACTCGACTCAAGGAGTTCTTAGCCATGTTCTCTCCAATATATCTGAATTCCCTCTTACGTTTATTTCCTCACACCATACATCTTCTTCGAATTCCCTATTCTAGATCCAAAAGCATTCTTAAATAAAGTGGGATCTCCCCTTCACCGCCTATTCATCATTCAAGAGTAAACTGCATGCCAAATGTCATCATACCCTGCCATACTCGAGTACCCTAAACATGCAAGTGCCAACTAAACCATAACTAACTACACTTTACAACTCTTAACCATAATTATACCCTGGAATATTCTTTTATTGTGTTGTAAGTCTACATGTACCAACCTTATCCATTATCATGCCTACCCACATCTTCACGTGTTTCTCATGCAACACCATCCTTAACCCAAAATGTAACTAAGTCTCAAACCCTTTTCTACTCCCATGTGCAAACTTATATGTCCTTGCGCACACTTATTCATGCACCTTCATCCTATAGTGCCTTCCGCGCGCGCTCATCCTTTATTCAAGACTTGGTCATTTTTCCGTGCTCAACGTTACCCCACACTAAATGTGTTGTCCATCCTCAAAAACAATATGATCTCCAACAAACAATAAAGAATGGAAGGATGAAATAAGCATGTATTTGGCCTTTGCCAAAGAACAAAATAATTCTACTACTACTGTACAAGGATTGGGAAAGTCTTATTCAAGTATGCCTCAATCTCATCCCAAGCATCCACCTCACTTTGCGCTTGTTTAAACAAGTCCCCTATCAGCGTATTGACCTCATCAAATGTTAGTTCTTCACCCTTAGCCTTCAATGTGTCAAAAATATTCTCCATTTGCTTATTAAGGTCAGTCAACGCTTCCATCTTGTGCGTCACCTAGGGATATAATTCCTTGACTTTATTCTTAATAGAGGCCCTTAAAATCTCAATTGCCTTAGATTTATTCTCAACCTCTACCAGGATATTATCTCGTTTTGCTCGATTGCCTCTGTTCTTGGCCTAGAACTCCTTCAAATATGCCTCATGTGTAGCAACCAGCACACTTGCTACCCTGTCTCTGTCTTCACAGTTGTCATAGAAAACTTCGACCATGTGAGCCGCAGTTTTCAATGAAGCAAGAAGCTTAGTGTAATGAGTTACGGTCTCCTCAATTTATAATTTCTCTTGTTATTTTTGTCATGTCATAACTCCTTCTGTCGACTCTAATACAAGTGGTTGCTTCTCCATCATGATGATGCACATCAAATCCTCTAGGCAGTGGAAGGCTGATTCATATTTCTATACAGGGGGCTAAATTCGGGGCATGCCAAAATAATTTAATCTGAGATGGTCTCTTCCCTTTTATATACTTTCTACAACTTCCCCTTCTCTTCCCTCAATTCAATCTTCAACTGTGCAACAATCAACTCCTTTCCCTTTATCTCCTTGTCCATCTCAATAATCTCTTTGTTCTTCTCCTACAACTCCTTCTCAAATGCTTTGATTATGTTATACCTCCCGAATAAACTTGCTTCGATCTCCACAGACACCTTATTCATTGCATTACACGTCTTCTCATCAGTCAACTATTGTGAATCCATAATAGCATTTACCTCCTGGGAGCTCGGTGTGTGTAGCAGTGATCTGCATTTACTTCAAATTCTGGTTCATCAACATGGGCCTCAAAAGTCTAGGATAAAATATTCCTCATGCGTAGGTACACACCATCCTAATCAAATGATGACCAATAGAAGAGTTGGTCCGTAGGCACTGTGCTCTGGAAACGCATGTATATGACCTTGTTTGAATAATTATCATAAGTCATTACAGGCCCTTGCGATGTTGATGTGCCCTTGCCACCTGTGTGTGCTCCCTTCGGGAAACTGACTGCTAAACTTGTCTCCCCACCCATGCTTGCATACTTCTCTTTCTCCACTTCTCTCGCGTTGCGCTCCACCTCATGCTCCACTAAGTCCTTGATGATACCCACTACTTATTTCTCCATCATGTCCTCTAACTTTTTAGTAGAAAGGTGTAGGGTCTCATACACATTGTTCCCCACTTCTTCTTCACTTCCTTCTCCTTCCTGAGTGTCCTTCGAAGATTCATTCTACTCCTTTTTATAATTGTGTACATTGTACACAGGGGGGTTCTTCTCTGGCTCATGTTCCTCATCCTCCTCTCCAGTCTCATCACCCTTCATGCTCTCCATTATCTCAAAGTTTGAACTCTACACTACCCTCTGCTTCTTCTTCACCGGAGATTGCTCCTTCAATGGGGACTGATCCTTCACTGGGGACTGCTCCTTCACTGGGTACTTCTTCCTAAGAACATAATTTCTCATGTCTATACCTAACTCTTGTGCCCCCGTGGTCTGAACCACATGCACGCTTGGTGCCCTACTTGTTAGAGTTTCCTACATATCTCTCTTCTTTGTTACTATGTTTTTCCTTTCAACAGGGTCTTCAGGGATGGAGACATCATCCTCAACATACACACCTTTCTCAAAATTAGGCCTTAGTTGTATGTACACCCTTGTTGTTGTTGTGCCTGCAAGTGGTAATGTCACAGGTTTAAGCATATGTATGTTATGAGAGACATACTTCTCCACATACACTTACTTTTGAGGATATATAAGTGTTTTATGCAGTGCACGGTGCTCTTGATCTACTTCACTTAGATCAAACCTCAATTTATTATCCTCCTTAAACCTATTAACTGGGCTCTGAAAATAATGTGTTGTGAAGGAAAAAGGTAATTTACACCATGGGTTCTTAGTGTTATCAGTCAATGTGAACCTGCCAATGCAGAACTGTTGGTATACTGCAAACTCAGCCTCATCCTTCACCAAGGCTGACAGTTGCTCTGGGATCCTCCATTCTTCTCCAAATTCATCACGCATCCACTTGTACCACTTATCCAAGCACACCTTGTATGCATTCATCATAGTTTCACAAGTATATGTTTTAAACCTCTTAGCTGGGGAGAAGTTCTCATCAAGGTACTCCCAAATGTTGTTATTCGGCCCATCAGGCACTCCAATCTCTAAAAATACAATGGTAAGAAGAACATTACCATACATAATTTTGTCTCCATCTCACACGACATCAATGATATCCTCTATAATGAAATTTGAGATGTTGTAGATGGTCCCTGTATGCACCAAAAATTGCATGTGCTACATTGTCAGGAAAATGGTTACAAGAATCCCCAATGATGATTCAAAATCCTTTTAAGAAGGTGTTCGAGCTCCAAAACTCATTCGTAGTGTATATTTGTAGCCTAAATGGCCTTACTTAACTTTTCCATGCATTTTTGATCTCCCCGCCTCTTTCCGTGCTTGTTTTGGCCTTTAGTGCCAGGACAACCGCCCTGCCTGGGCAGCGGTTCTCAAACCACCGCCCAGGTAGGGCAACAGTCTTGAAACCACCACCTTGCACAAGGCGGCGATCTTGCCCACTTTTTCCAGATTCTTCACACGTGTTTTAAACATGTGACAATTCACTTAATTTTACTTTTTGCATGCATCCATGAGCTGAATTGTCTAAAATTATCTTTGTTTGCTTGGTTCTCCTTGCTCCTTCTATTTTAAATAAGATTTAATTGGTTGGAACTGCTTCTTCTTGCCTTGTGCATAAAGTAACCTCCTAGCCTCCATTCATATATATTCCATGCTTGTACTCAAGCAAAAGGGGCCTGAGAATTTTGTGCATCTTGTATTGTTTTGTTGTCATAGTCTCGCTAGGAATTGCATAGCCAAGCTCAGATCTCTTGTGTTATCTCTCTTCTACTTGCATTGCATCCATATTGCTTCCAAACTACCATTGCTCAAGCGCCATCCTCTTGTTGTTGTTCTTTGCATTCCCAATCCCTTGGACTAACATGAACACTCAGAGAAAGAAAGGAAAGAACTGAGGGGACAAATATTGATACTACTAGATTTTCCAAGGTTCTTGCTCTTCTAGGTTGGAGTTGTGTATTTTTTTACTTTTGTTTATCAAATTTTCAATTACGAATTGTTAATTTCAATTGCATATCAAATAGAGTAGAGAAACAATTCATTCTAATTAGCTAGATAATCTCAAGTGGATCAAATCAATAGGAAGTTTTCTCTTCAACATTACCAGGGAAGTTGTGGGGAACAATAGCTCTGTTAGGTTTATGATTTGTTCGTTACTTCTGAGGTAGGGTTGGAAGGACTTTGATTGAATTTGAATAGATTTTTAGATTGAGATTCACACATCTGCACAAATAGTTAGCTACATCCGACTAATTGTTTGTATTTAATTTGTTTGTTAGATTAGATGCATTGTCTGAAAAGCTAGAAAAGAGCAAAAACATTTACTTTCCATAGATTATCTTGTTTTACTGCTTTGTTCTGATATATTGAGAAAACACCAAAAACATAGGTTAGATTTCCTTTGATAGATAGTTTATTTACCGAAAGAAAATCAATTCATATTGCATGACCATCAATGGTCCACAACAGGAAAATACTTACAATTGTGATCCCTTGGTCCCACAACCTAACGGGCCAGAGCTAATAACTAACATTGACACAAGTTTGTGTTTGACAGTTTTACGGACACCTACAACATACGCTGAGAAAATAAGACAATTAGATACACTGAATATCACTGCTAATCAAACCTACGACTTTTAGACTACTCTTGGAAATAGGTTTTGATTGCATGCATGACATACGAGTGTCTCAGCCTCAACGAGTGTTTGGTTGTGATCCACATGTCCCGCAACTCAACGGGCCTACTAGTCAGCTAGATATTGACACTAGTTTACGCACATTGGTATTCATATCTTCACCGCTTCCACCCGATATTATTACACAACTTTCATTGTTGAACATAGCAGCCGAATAGGCTAAGAATTTCTGGATAAGACCAGAAAATCACCCATAGTCCCTGCAGCTCCACTATGCCTCTTGTTTTTACTTCCATGACCTTGTCTAGAAACCCATACGAAGCACCTACAGGTTACTTTCCACGTATTCCGCATCCACTCAATAGAATCTCGATAGATCTAGACATCAATTGGAGTCTCCAAGTAGCTATCATAACATACCATACCACCACACCCCTTCAAGTTAGGAGAGAATTCTTTGCCTTAGATTCACAGATTCCAGTATTGTGTGTCGAAGACATAAGGTTGCCCAATTAGATTGATTTCTGTCGTCACTTTCACTTCCATTTCAAATCCACACCGGCTGTCTTAGCACGAACTCAGGAGGTCAGGTGCGAAGAAGGTCACGTGTTGATTTTCTATCATACATTCCCCTCTGAAACCTTCCTGCAAGCATTCAACCATCTCTTATTCACTTGTGTCCATCATTCTTTTCCATTCAACTTGGTGAAACGGCGCATGACCATCTTCATGATTGGTTCAGTGATCTTAGCAGTATCAAAGGCATGCCTACTCTTCTTGTATTCATATGCCTTCACTGTTTCCTTGAAAACTTCATTGTTGTCCAAGTCATCATCCAACTCTCCTATGCAGATAAGTCCAGTGTACTTGGAGATCAATTGTGGAGTTATGCACATCCTCCTTCCTGCGAAGTAAAAGTAATCTTCGTGCACGTGCAACATAAGCCACTGGTATAATCTCTCTGGCTTGCCGAAAAATGACAACTCACAGAGTTGTAAAAGCCCAGCCTTCTCCAATGTCCTCTTCATGGAGTCATCATATACTTGTCTGTCATCTTCTGTTCTTTCTCCTGTAGGGCGGATAAGCTCCAATGTCAGCTCTTTCTTAGTTGTATATATCCTATGGTTATAATCACTTATTACCATTTTGTGCACATGAGATACCCAATCCATCCCTAATAATACCCCATCTGGGTATTGCATTTCCGCATACGATTATTTGTTGAAACCTGTCAATGTGACTAGTTTTCCCTTGCCTTTTCCCTTCTTCTTAAGTGAAACGTTTGATCCTTTCCTTGGTGCCATTTTCCTTGTCAGGTCCTTATTAATCCTTCTTTGTATCTTGCTTTCTTACTATTCAATCCCTTGGCTCCAATCCTTCTGGGTAAATTCTTCAAAAATGTGCCCTAGTTTCTCAAACGCTATTTGGGAAACCCTTTCTTCTGCAAGACAACATTAAAACCCATATAAATCCTTCCAAACAACCACTTATGTACATGCCCGTGTACTCCGTTCGAATATGGTTCTCAAATCTTTCACTTCACACGTGATTTTCGTAAATTTCCCACAAGGATGCCCTAGTTCGCAAGAGCTCTTCCAAAAGTAAACACACGGTGAAAATAACTTACCTTGACTCCCTATTTATAGTTTTTCACTTTTTACCGCATTAATTACCATGCCACCTACCACTGTACTACCACATTAAATTTGAATTTTTCTAGTGCATTTTCCTCCGCACACACACTCACGCGTAACCTCCTCAACCTTTTGGTGCACAAAATTACATCGACTACATACTTCCTTACACATGCTCTTAGCGTCGAAGTACATCTACCTCTGTGTCCTATATCAAGTAGTTCTCCTTGCTACTACCTACCCCATGCTGCTCATGCACATTCATCAATGTACGTGGATTTCATAAAACTATCCTTCTTCACACCATTTTATCTCCGACAACCATTATCACCTCTTCTACGTGCGTTCCTCTAATACCACGTGATTTTCTCTCTCTCTCTCTCTCTCTCTCTCTCTCCTAGGCCACCAACAACATCAGTTTAAACACATGCTTTTGAATGCACTCTCCACCCCATACTAAGGATATGTGTGGTCCTCTATGCATGAGACCACTTAGATAGTAATTGGCTCCTATAACGCAAACGCGCTTATTATACAACACACCAAACTAAAAGGTAAATAATAGAAACGATGAAAGGAAACACATATAAAGGAAAATGCATTAAAGGAAATCCTAAGCTAAATGGCAACACTGCCTTATTACAAACACCAAGGAGACTTATTTATAGTAGGGATTCAACCTACTCTCGTTAAAGTAACTAGGAAACTGTGTGCCATCCAAAGCTTCTAACTGGCATGCGCCTAATTCAAGTATATAGGTCATAACATATGGTCCCAACCAATGCACTTGGAATTTTTGAGGGTGGCGCAAAAAATTGGAGTCATACAGAAGAACCATCTGTCAAACTTCAAGCTTCTTGTTCTTAATGTGTCGATCATGTCAGGCCTTCTGTCTTGCTTTCTCTATCTTCTGGCTCCATCGAGCTATAACGCACCTCTCATCCAACTACATTAGTTTGTCTATGTGCTGTTTAAGTGCTTGCTCATCCACTAATCCTCCTGCACGTGCAATATGCAGGGATGTTAACATGAACTCAACCGATAACACCGCTTCAACGCTAAACACCAACTAAAAGGGTGTTGCCTTGTTCAACCTCTTCTAGGTTGTTCTATATGACCAAAACATAGCAGAAAATTTATCATCACAATCTTTCCTTCCAACATCACAAATCTTTGTCAATGTGTGGTTCAAGATCTTGTTGAAAGCTTTAGTAGTTTAATTATCTTGTGGGTGATAGGGTGTAGTCTTATGATGTGCTACCATTAACTCTAACAATATCATTCAAGAAATGGGTACCCCTATCACTTGTGAAAATTAATGGACATCCATACCGGTTTACAATATTCTCCCAAAAAAGCCTTGTTGTAGTGCAATCCTTCGTAGGCACCACCTCCTCCCATCTTGTAAGATAATCAGTAAAAGTAATAATATAATGTGAACATGTCCTACGTGTGGCTGGGGAAATAAGGCCCACGAAGTCAATTTCCCATTTCTCAAAAGGTTTCGTACTTGCTATACGCCTTAATGAAATTTCATCTTTATTTTAGGATTCCCAAGGCACTGGCAATGATCACAACCCTTGGCATATTCTATGTAATCCTTGTACAATGTTTCCCACCACACAATGGATCTCCCTGTATAGTATCCACTAGTAATCCCTCTATGAGATTCTTCTATAATACCCACACACTCATGTTCAAGTACACATCGACGCAAAATATCACCCCGACCAAGTTTTTATAGATCCCATTAATCAACATGTAAGGCACGATGCGAATGACAAGTTATTTTCTTTCTATACACTTTATTCCTTCAGGCACCACACCCGTTCGTAAAAAGATAGCAATATCCTTCAAATTAGGTGGCACGCACTGTAATCTGAACAACTTTGAATTTGACATTATGTCTTCAATAATCTACATGTCCTCACCTGAATTAATTCTTGAAAGATGATTAGGTCCTAAATTACTCTTTCCTAGATTTACTACGAGTGAAAAGTCAAACTCTTGAAATAACAACATCCAACAACATATGTGCCCATGAAAAACATGCTTATTTACTAAATACTTAAGTGTCATGTGATCTGTGTAAAAGATAAACGAAGTAGCTAATAAGTACTGCCTAAATGTATGTAACACATATATCATAGATAACACTTCACACTCCGTTGTTGTGTAATTCTACTCAGTTGGAGTTAACTTCCTTCTTGCAAAACATAAAGGGTGATCAACAATCCCTTCTCGAGGTTGTGCTATAACTAATCCAATTTCCATTCTTGATGCATCCACATGTACATGAAAGGGCTTGTCCCAAGAGGGAGAGTGTAACATGGGTGCAGTAGTAAGCTTCTCCTTCAATGTATCAAAATCCACCTATTGCACCTCATCCCAGTGAAACCTTCCCTTATGCTTGAACAATTCCTCTAAAGGTGCAAAAATCCTTGCATAGCCTTTGATAAATTTTCTATAGTAACTTGTATGCCCTAAAAAATCCATGCACCACACTTTGATTGGTAGGCTCCTCCAAACCCAAAATAACAACTTTCGCAGGATCCACCAATAAGCCTTCCTTGCAAATAATATGACCTATCAATGTGCTAAAAGGAGTAACAAATACACATTTCTTAATATTTAGAGAGATAATTAACTATCTGCACCTCTCAAACATCAGCCTTAAGATGTCACAATGATCTTTCACTAATCCATATATTGTCCAATCATCTAGGTAGACTTGTAAAAACCTTATGAATAAAGTCTTGAAATGCTTGCACCACAATGCGCGAAAATACATCAGCCACATTCTTAAGTCCAAAGGGCATAACTACGTATGTAAAACTTCCCCATTCAATGGTGAAAGTATTTTTTTCTTGGTCTTATTTTGCAATCCTTACCTGTTGATACCCTAAGAATCCATCTGTGAAAGAGTAGATCTCGCGCCCTACTACACCTTCCAAAATCTCCTCAATAAAAGGTGTTAGAAAAGGATCTATAACACATGTAGCATTCAAATCTCTGTAGTCCACATAGATCCTTATCCTCCCATCCTTCTTGATACTAATCACCACTGGGCTAACCCATTCAAAATATTTAATGACCTCAATTATCCTTAATTCCAACTTTTTTTCAATCTCTTCTTTCACCTTCATGCATCAATTAGGATTCATCCTATAAGGCCTCTTCCTAATCGGGCACGCACCTTCCTTTAATTAAATTCACATATCTCCCAAGGAGGGATGAAATCCTTTCAATTCATGGTATCCATGTGGGAATAAATCTTGGAAGTCGCATAATAACTCAATTATCTTTGAAACCTCTTTGTCTATCCAGTAATCACCAATGATTGCTTCTTTTGGCTCTGCTTCTGTGCCAATGTTGACCTTATTTGTATTTAAAGGCTTATGGTAAGCATGCACCCTCTTATCTACACTATCCAAGACTTCACACGTACCTTCTGTATGATCAACATCTACGTTCTCAACATCCTCATCATCTATTAGGTACACCATTTTTCCTTTCTCTTTTTCTAGGCAGACGCGCTCAAACTGTACTTCGTTCATTTCTTCTTCTATAAAGCGTGTCTCCAAATTAAGTTTCCCTATCAAATATAAGACGAGGTCCTCCACTTTGGAATTATCTCCCATAGTAAGGCACTTGAATACCTTCAAAGCTTTATCTACTAATGGTTTAGAAGATAAATACCCAAAGGTCTGAATAATACCTGTCGTCAACTCTTGCCAATTTCCTATCTGATGACATAACTCTGAGTAGACATACCGTGTGTGCACACAACCCTATAAGATGGAATATAACTTATGCACCCAGAGGAAAGGAGGTAAAGCATCTGGGCCTTCTATCCAAGATTTCTCACATTCCTGAATGTATTATGAGACAGATTCCTTCCCATGATAGTCGCATTTCTTTGAAGGTGCATTGTTCCAAAGAAATATATCAAAGAACATAATTTTTACCTCACACCACTCTATAAGATTATCTTGATGAGTCATCCACCAATGCATTGTTGTCCCACACAAGGTATAAACAAGAATATTCCTCCACTCAACTTCACAGGTCCACTGGACTTCCATAGTGCACAAAAAGACATCAAGGTTACCTTCTCTAGTGTAACTTAGTAACTTCCTTCCTCCTAGTCACCTAACAGAACACACCTTGACAACATGAGTCAGAATGCCCTTCAATTCTCTCTCAATCAGTTCATAAGTCCCATTCACCCAATTATCACATGCAATGCTAATCGTATCACTCATGGACTAACCATCATCCCATTGAATGAATCCTTCTCTCGATGGTTTAATAACCTCTGGGTATTTGATGGCACGCACATAAATCTTGTTTAGGTCCTCTTCACCCAAAGGTTCTACATAAGGTGTAGAACTTCCATCCGTTAGCAAAATAATTACACGCTCCTTCATGTTATCAAAACTGATGTATCCTTTGTTAAAACGTAAATCAATATTATTTGCATAACACCAAGGGCACCCAAGTAATATTGGAAAACTATCTACCTCGGCAAGTGCTAAGACTTCAAAATCCCCAATGAACTTGGCCCCTTGAATGGTTATGGAAGCATCTTTCAAGACTCTGATGGGTGTAGCCTTAGTTCTACTCGCCATGTACAACACATTGGAAGATGGCTGCAATGGTGGCCTCCCCATCTGATTGTATGCATCCAAAGTAAGAACATTAACCTTAGCACCTGTGTCAATTAGTATGTTTCTCAGGATCCATCTATCAACTACCGCATTCAACGTGATTTCCTGGTCATAATCAAGACTATGAGGGAGAAAATTAGCATGAAAGATCTACCTCTCGTGCCTAATTCCAATGCTCGGTATCTTTCCTCTCAACCATTCTCCTAACAGGGGAATGATATTTTCCTGGCGCAACATCTTACATACATCTTTCACATCATCAACGTCCTTCTGAGGAATCTCAGTATTCTTCGCCTGCTTCAACTTTCGTGATTTCTCTTTCAAGCACTGAATCTCTCCTTGTAAACTTCTAATCACCTCCATAATCTCATGGTAAACCTCTTTCTGATATGTTAGATGAGGCTACTTTCCAAGCAACACTTCTTCTCTTGTGATGAGAGGTCTCTGCTTCAGTATTTCCCTTGTGCACTCAGCTTCAACGCATGTAGTTACTAATACATGTTCCAACTCTGGATTATATGATTACCGTAGGCATGAACAGGTGTTCAGTTCACTTCACACTAACCATGCATGTGCCCTTGTTCTTCTTATGATTCTGGCTCATGTGATCATACAAATAAGGGAACTCCTCATACTTATGTTTCTTTCCGCATCACGAGCATTACAGTAAATCTAGGAACTCACACTTGTAGTGATCTATAGATCCATAATTCAAGTAGGTTCCATGGGGGAAATCACTCCTTCCTTCCCCACGACCATCACAACCTCTAAATCCTCTGCCCAAAGTTTTCCCTCTTCCTCTTCCATCTTCATGCCCTTCATTTTTAAAATAGTTTACAACACTGGTCTGGTGCACACCAGTATCAATGACATCATGAATATGGTCTTTTAACCAAAAATCCTTTATATCATGAGTAGTAGAGGTAAAAATCTTACAATAGTAGGACACATTCTTACGGAGTGCATGTTGTAACAATAAGCATCTACTTGGATCATGATCCCTGTGACAGATTTCACAATCTAATGACATGGCACACATCGGATTTTGAGGGAAATTATCCTTAGTGTGTCCTTCCACTTCACAATCTATACAACAAAGTCCACTATAAGTCTCATGTGTTAAATTCACATATAATTTCTAAAGTTTCTTTGCCATGGAAGCAATATATGCCTCCAAAAAGGGACTTACCCTAATATCAATGCTTCTAATGACCTCAACATGTAGAGAAGCTTCTAAGGCCTCACCCGGATCCATGAAAGTCTTATGTGAAAGTTCTCATCTAAAAGGTGTTATCAAGCCTCCAATGAACCACTGAGCATTCTAAGAGGGATGAATACCATAAGATAAATTTGACAGAAGAGTCTTAAAACGTGCATCATACTCCTGCACACTCTTTTCCATACTATTAAATCTCCTTAAGCGCACTGATGCTCTTTTGCTCAAATTTAAAAATATGATATTCTGCCAAGAAGGCATCACACAATGGGTTATAATCCACCACTGTCTGATGTGGGTCATAGTTTTGGTACCAAGTATGTGTGCACCCCTGCAGTGTGGTTGCAAATTGGCTTGCCTTCCACTCCAGGGTAGTGATCCCCTTAGCACACCATAAAAATTCATACTTGTGTACATGATATGTAACATCCTTAACACTTTTATAATTAGGTAAATGAAGAGAAATCTCTTAAAATACCTGCTGATGGGGTTGTGGTCCTTGCCCACCATATCTATAACCTTGATTTCCTCCTATGTTTCCTCCACCACTAGATCCATTAGTTCCACTAACTGTTGTTCCACCAGATCCTCCTCCTATAGTAGGTACATGGCCTGAAGTGG